>JACEFZ010019094.1:362500-437531 GCA_014155875.1 Cepaea nemoralis
TAGTGCAGGAGAGCCTGGTGTATGATACCATGCATGTAGTAGTAGTAGTAGGCCTCTTTCAGTCCTGAAGGACTATAGAGTTGTGCCGCTTGGGAGGTGCCTGGCAGCACCGCTGGTGACTGTATAGTCCAATGCGAGAGATACAATCCCTGTTACAGTTTCCGCATCTGTAAGATGAGGCAGTAAGTGACTGCGCTTTGAGCCTGTGCCGCCTATCCTCAGTTTGTTGGATCAGATTGCACTCAAAGAGCACCAGTCCGTTTCGTACATCTCTTCTCCAGGAGCATCTGTCTGTTGCAACTCTCTCCCACTTGTCTGGATCTATACCAATGGTTTTCATATCTTGTTTACACACATCCCTATATCGCATTTGAGGTCTTCCGGTTGGCCTCTTTCCCGTGGCTAGTTCTCCGTAAAGGAGATCTTTGGGAATACGTTCATCCTCCATTTGAGATACGTGGCCCAGACACCGGAGGCGTCTCTGCTTGAGGAGGGTGTGCACTGTGATAATATCTGCTCTTTCAAGCACCTGTTTGTTTGTTATGTCGTATTTCCATGTTATGCCAAGGATACGTCTCAGACATATCATGTGGAAGAAATTCAACTTTTTTTCCTGTCTTGAGTACAAGGTCCAGGATTCAGACCCATAGAGTAGTGTGCTAACAACACAAGCTTTATATACTTGAGCTTTTGTACGCTCTGTTAGTCTATTATTTTCCCAAACTCTTTTAGCTAGCCTGGAAAATGTTGTGGCTGCCTTTCCAATGCATCTGTCGATTTCTGTCTCTAATGAAAGATTATCTGATATTGTCGATCCCAAATACACAAAATTGTGGACGACCTTCAATTCGTAATTAGCAATTTTTATTGACGGGGGCGCACCAGCGTCTTGTTCCATCACCTGTGTTTTATTTAGGCTAATGGTGAGCCCAAAGTCTTTGCAGGCGGCTGCAAAACGATCTATGAGCCTTTGGAGATCTTCTGCTGTATGCGTAGTCAGTGCTGAATCATCTGCAAAAAGTAGTTCTCTTACACATCTTGATCTTATTTTCGTCTTTGCCTTGAGTCTTGATGGGTTATAAAGTTTGCCATCAGATCTTGTATGGAGGTATATGCCTTCAGTGGCAGTCCCAAATGCCTGCCTTAAGAGAACAGCGAAGAAGATACCAAAGAGTGTAGGAGCAAGCACGTAGCCTTGCTTTACTCCGCTGCTGATGCTGAATGACTGGGACGTTGAGCCGTCAAATAAAATGGTCCCCTGCATGTTTTCGTGGAATGATTTCACGAGACTAAGAAGGGTGGGTGGACATCCAACCTTTTCAAGGACCTTAAAAAGGCCGCTTCTGCTCACGAGGTCAAATGCCTTTGTGAGGCATGCATGCGATAGTCTGAGAATGGAGGTGGAGGTTGTCACTATGCATTCTGCTGGCTGCAGGATAAACAGTACACACATTTTGTGATTGTAATGGACTCACAGAGTTTGCTGATAAGAGTGAAGACAGGCAAGCTTTATGCAGAATGGCATCATTGAATTACAGAATCAAGGTAGCAAGCATCTGTTGGATCTTTTCTCTGGGGCAGGCTGCTGTTGTGGGAAATGGGCAGGTGGACAGACTGGATGGGTTTACACCACTATTGGTGCATGATAACAGGCAGATGCTGTCAGGGACCGTTGGGATTGTCTGTATAGTGTGGAAGAACAGACAAACTATCATGTCCTGGAGAGACTGGTACTGCAGGGAGTGACCAGAGGATCTGGCTGACACTAGTATTCTGAGGAAAGTCCAGATGGACACATAAACAGTCTACCACTGATATCACTGGTATTGGAACGCTTTGCTAGTTGTTGAAGATGAGGACAAAGCATGTATGGGAATGCCTCGAGTCCTGTGATGTAGGTTCTAGAATCAACTCAGTTCATTGTTGTATGTCTAATATCTACTGTATCTGTAATATATCTAATAGAAGATGTCATACAAAGAAAAGAATCACCATAACCAGATTCTTTGACAAGAATGAGCAGCAAAACAAAAACAAAACTTGGCTTGTTGAAAAGTTGTGTGTGACCTGTACTTCTATATGGATGTGGAAGCTGGACAATAAGAAATGAAATAGGGAAGAAACTGGAGACGTTGTTTTTGTAGAAGATTGTTGAGAACAGCGAGGACAAAGAAGAAACCAAATGATGAGACATTGAGAACTGCAGGAGGTACATGATCACTCATCAAAGCTATAAGTACACAACCCTGTCTAACACCAAGTTTGTGTCGAAAAGTTCCTAATTGGATGTCAGTTCTCATGGCTGCTCTTTGTTGCCAATACATGTTCTTTATTATTCTCAGATCTTTACCATCAGTGTTTAAAATTTACAACATTTTAATCATTTCTTTGTGCCTTATCAAATGCCTTAGTGTAGTCAATTAAGCTTAAAAATAGATCTCTGTTCATTTCATTAATTCTTTCTGTTAATTTTCTCAAGATCATTGTGTTGCTTGTGCCTTTACTTGATTTGATTGTGCACCATGTTTGGTCCAAACATACATTTTGTTTGGCATGGAATCAATTAATGACTGTATTTAAAACGTTGCATGTGACCTAAACATGACACAAATGCACCCGCTCAAACTAGCCTCTATGCCACTACAAGTTTCTGGAAATTGACATCATCACCATCATCATTCTTTCCAGGGCCAGTTGTGGAAGTTGAGGAAGTTGATGATATTTTGTTTGACGCGTGGTATGATGAGCCTGATGGTGGAATTACACCTTTGGAAGTTGACATACAAAACAAGATGTTGGAGGCCATCAGAGCGGAACTTATGGAGGAGGCGGAGGTTAATGCTGGCAAAGACAAGGCTTCCAAGGAGAAATGGAAGCTTGAGCAGCTAGAACAAAAGAGTGCAGGATGTAAGTATGTCTTGACATTTACACATGCCATCATAGGCAAAATAAATTACACTTTATTGTTTTCTTAGATGAAGTTTGATTCACAGATTTTCTCTGAAGGATCCACATTTTTAACATAGCACTAGAGCTCAGCATGGCAGAATGGATAAGAGCACTCACTCTTAAACTTCTGGTGTGCTAATGCAGAGGTAGCAGGTTCATATCCTGCACTGGCATTTGGACTAAAATGTTGACTTCTCGTCCTTGACTTGGGGATGTAAATTACAAGTACCTCAGAAGTTGGAGTGAGTTCACCTGATAGCGAGGGACACTGGTCATAGAGAAAGCTAATCCACACGCAAAAAGCAGTCCAGTCTATATGAAGTAGTAGCACATATATGGACTACACTTTAGTTCAAAGTGAGCAAACGAAAAATAAAAAACAGAGTACCATTTTTTTAAACATGTATTATTGTCTTTGTGTTTTTATTGGCTGGTGAAGGCTTTCCATCTGCAATGTCCATTCTGTCACTTGTGATTGTGTTCTGGTCAAGATGAGGCTTTCCACTCTTTGTATTGACTTATTCAAAGTAAATTACATTGCACTGTTTAATCTGGCATATTGTCAAGGACATCTGATTTATGCAGACATTTCATTTTATGGTATCATCCTTGCAATCAGTATTTTTCAGAGTATATTGGACTTGGTCGTTCGGTTCATGGGATACATTCTTTCAGATATCCCTGGAGGTCATCACTGGAGCTATGGAGTTTGTTCTCTGTGTGATGTTCTTATTACCCTATTCTGTGGAAAGAGAACAAGCCACATGGGATAAAACCTAGCTCAACAAGTCAATCCTCTCACCTTTAAAACTTTAAAAAAGACATTTTCAAAGTGTATCAGTTTTCCGTTTTTATTATCGGAACATGCTGAAGTGTGAGGTAATGAGGGAGCTTATCAGAAGGTTTCAAAAGTTCCAGCAGTTGGAGCATTCATCATGGGCACATTGAAGACTCAAAACAATGTTTTCCCACAGTGAATGTCATTGGACAGATGTGGTATTGTCCTTAGGGACAGTGTGTTTCATGTGTTGTTTACCTCACAAAATGGTCACATGTTAAAACTGGCAGAGACAATTGCCATTCATTTACAAAAACCAACTTTGTGCAAACAAAAAGACATGATAGTCAGTTTGAATTTATCATGGAAGACAATTCAAATTACTGTGTGAATATGTGTGTTGTATATTTCAGCTTGAAGGATTTATCTTATTGATTTAGTTTATGTTGTGTGATTTCTGCAGTATGTACCTGATGAGATGCAGCAAAGTATGCCAGGCCATAAATCATGCAATCTATTGTTTGTGTCTTTGTTATTCAAATGATTTTTGATTGCCAGGGTTGTTACTCTGAAGAATCAGTCTAGGTAAACTCATTTGCTTATTCAAAGGTTTTTATGGGATACAACCCGGTGCAATGAAGTTAATCTTCTTGCCTCTAACAGATTCAGTGCCAAACAAAAGGTAGCTTTAGATCAAACAAAAAGTAAATTTGAGTCCAACAAAAAGTAGGTTTAGACCAAACAAAAAGTAAGTTTAAACCAACGAAAAGTAAGTTTGAACCAAACAAAAAGTAAATTTGCACCAAACAAAAAGTAGGTTTTGACAAACGAAAAGTAAGTATAGACCAAACAAAAAGTATGTTTAGACCAAACAAAAAGTAAGTTTGCACTAAACAAAAAGTCAGTTTAGATCAAACAAAAATTAAGTTTGGACCAAACAAAAAGTAAGTTTGGACCAAACAAAAAGTAAATTTGCACCAAGCAAAAAGTAGGTTTTGACAAACGAAAAGTAAGTATAGACCAAACAAAAAGTAAGTTTAGACCAAACAAAAAGTAAGTTTGCACCAAACAAAAAGTCAGTTTAGATCAAACAAAAATTAAGTTTGGACCAAACAAAAAGTAAGTTTGGACCAAACAAAAAGTAAGTTTAGACCAAACAAAAAGTAAATTTGCACCAAACAAAAAGTAGGTTTTGACAAACGAAAAGTAAGTATAGACCAAACAAAAAGTATGTTTAGACCAAACAAAAAGTAAGTTTGCACCAAACAAAAAGTCAGTTTAGATCAAACAAAAAGTAAGTTTGGACCAAACAAAAAGTAAGTTTAGACCAAACAAAAAGTAAATTTGCACCAAACAAAAAGTAGGTTTTGACAAACAAAAAGTAAGTATAGACCAAACAAAAAGTAAGTTTAGACGAAACAAAAAGTAAGTTTAGACCAAACAAACATTAAGTTGGGACCAAACAAAAAGTAAGGTTGGATGAAATAAAAGTAAGTTTAAACCAAACAAAAAGTAAGCATAGACCAAACATACAGTAAGTTTAGACCAAACAAAAAGTAAGTTTAGACCCAAACAAAAAGTAGGTTTAGACCAAACAAAAGGTAAGTTTGGGCCAAATAAAAGTAAGTTTAGACCAAACAAAAAGTAATTTTAAACCAAACATAAAGTAAGTTTAGATCAAACAAAAAGTAAGTTTGGATCAAACAAAAAGTAAGTATAGATCAAACAAAAAGTAAGTTTAGACCAAACAAAAAGTAAGTATAGTTCAAACAATAGTAAGTTTTGACAAATGAAAAGTAAGTTTAGACCCAATCAAAAAGTAGGTTTAGACCAAACAAAAGGTAAGTTTGGACCAAATAAAAGTAAGTTTAGACCAAACAAAAAGTAATTTTAAACCAAACATGAAGTAAGTTTAGACCAAACAAAAAGTAAATTTTGATCAAACAACAAGTAAGTATAGACCAAACAAAAAGTTTAGACCAAACAAAAAGTAAATTTAGACCAAACAAAAATTAAGTTTGGACCAAATAAAAGTAAGTTTGAACCAAACAAAAAGTATGTTTGGACCAAACAAAATTTAAGTTTAGACCAAACAAAAATTAAGTTTGGACCAAACAAACAGTAAGGTTGGACAAAATAAAAGTAAGTTTAGACCAAACAAAAAGTAATTTTAAACTAAACATAAAGTAAATTTAGACCAAACAAAAAGTAAGTTTGGATCAAACAAAAAGTAAGTATAGACCAAACAAAAAGTAAGTTTAGACCAAACAAAAAGTAAGGTTGGATGAAATAAAAGTAAGCATAGACCAAACATACAGTAAGCTTAGACCAAACAAAAAGTAAGTTTAGACCAAACAAAAAGTAAGTTTTGACCAAACAAAAAGTAAGTTTAGACCAAACAAAAATTAAGTTTGGACCAAACAAAAAGTAAGGTTGGACCAAATAAAAGTAAGTTTAGACTATCAAAAAGTAAGTTTTGACCAAACAAAAAGTAAATTTGCACCAAACAAAAAGTAAGTTTAGACCTAACAAAAGGTAAGTTTGGACCAAACAAAAATCCATGGCGGAAAATGGGAAGAAGTGGTGTGTCACAGTTATAACATGAAAGTTGTTAATATGGTAGCAGACATGTTGTATCATAACACAACGACAACATATTGACGATTTATAAGCCCATGGATATGGGAAGTCGCTTAAGATGATTCATCATCCCATGGTACTTGATAAGTTAAAGCCATTTGGGAGATCAATGGCGAAAGAAGAAGAAGAAGAAGAAAAGACTGCTCTGGGATTGTCCTTGCCTCATATAGTGGGCACCTAATAATGTTCAGAAGTTTCTAGAAAAGATCAACGGTGAGGAAGAGAATTGGCCACAGCACCTCATTATGCATATGCCCCAATGGCTGTATCCACCATGTAACTATCTTTATTAAATGTTATTGTTATTTATGTGAAGACAAACAAATAGCATTGTGTCTTTTGTTTTTCCTCCTTATAATTTGATTCTAGACAGGGCAAAACTCTACAAATACAATGTCACCGACTTCATGAACCTTATCTGCTATCCTTATCTGGACACCATGGAGGCATCCATTCGGTATTTTGATAATACCGATGGAAAACTGACAAAGGATCATGACCTGTATGCAAGCACTGTAACAAAGACTGCCAGAGAGCGTAATAAAGCTTATAAAGACGATTTATTGGATTTCAAACTAGTGGATGAGAAAGGCATCTTGGAGAGTAAGACTGCTTTGGATGACCGCACCAGCGTAAAGTCATCAGAAAAGGTTTCCAAACGTTCAAGGAAGTCTAAAGATAGAAATATGAATTCTAGAATTCAAGAGAACAGTTCGCAGGAAAGTGAAGAAACATCATTCAGTCAAAATGATGTTAATAACAACACTAATGAAAATAATGACACCTCCAGCGAAGATAATAAAGAGAGTGACAAGAACTCTCACCGCACTAAAATGAAGATGGTGTTGAGACAGAGAATGAATAGAAATGTAAGAGTTAGCAGTACTTCCGAGGAGAGCAGTGAGGAAGTGGAAGTCAGATCTCGGCCTCAGCTAAAGTTCACAAGGCCAGCATCCTTTAGTAGTGAGGAGGAATTACTCCAACAGGAAGTAAGTTCTGGCTCAACTTCAAGATCACTACTGTTGAAACCTAAAACAAATTTGGCTTCTGAACCTCAAAGAGTGCATGCTGCAACCAGTCCTAGGATGTTGCCACCCGTTAAAATGCACAGAAATGTGGAAGTGGAACAGCATAGTAAGATGCTAGTTTGGCTCTTATGCCTCATGTTTATTTATACAATTGATTATGTTCAGAATTAACATTTTAAATGTGATTATATGCTTCTTATTGTTTGTTCAGTGAAGCATTTAGCTATGTGTTATTATGAAATAAGATAAACAAGTCTACTATACTTTAGAATGTTTTCATTTATTCAAAGTCTATATTTGCTCATAGTCATAATTTGTCAGTGTCATCTCTACAATAAAGGTCGATTGTAATGGTTCCCCATCAGTTCTGATCATTAATCATTCAGCCTGGCTGAATCTTCACCACATCTTGATGTTGTAAGTCCACTGTTATCTTAGACATTCTTCTACTGCCTTTCATCTAATGCAAGGGTGGGGAAACTACGGCCCGCGGGCCACATGTGGCCCGACAACTGATATTATGCGGCCCTTGAGGGCACTTAGATATAAAAATTTTTACTTCGTTTTTTAAAGTTATTTTGTTGAATTTTACAGAATTTTATATACCGTTATGATTGTTTTAACATTTTTGATACAATTCTTTCTAATTTTATATTTTGTAAACTTTTATCATTGTTTGGATCAACATAAATTTGCGAACAAGCATTTTCTTGTTTGAAGATCAACAAATCTAAGAATAGATCTTTATTGTTGGACTGCATCTTACATGCTGTCATGCAAATTTAAACAAGTAAACTTGCTCCAGATTTCAAGAATATTATCAAAAATTGCAAGCAGTTACATACATCTCATTAGAAATCAACAATTGTGGTGGCAAATGTAGTCGGTTTGTGTCTAAATTAAAGCCATTGAAAGATAATAAAAAGAATTATTATAGTAAAGAATTGTAAAATCTTGTTAACAAATTAGTAAAAGTTTTTGTCCATATTGTAAAATATAATGTATAAATGTACAGGTAAAATAAAATTGCAATAATTAGTTATTTATACTGTTTAATAACCTATAAATAATTCATAATTACTTATTGTGATAGGTTGCTGTAAGCAAAGTGGACGTAATATATATGCGGCCCCACAGTAGCTTTACATTTGTCAATGTGGCCTTACGCACAAAAAGTTTGCCCACCCCTGATCTAATGTAATTGTGTACACACTTAACAAATAGGCATTCTTCTACTGCCTTTCATTTAATGTAATTGTGTACACATTTAACAAATAGACATTCTTCTGCTGCCTTTCATATAATATAATTGTGTACACAGTTAACAAATATACATTCTTCTACTGCCTTTCATTTAAAGTAATTGTGTACACAGTTAACAAATAGACATTCTTCTACTGCCTTTCATTTAATGTAATTGTGTACACATTTAACAAATAGACATTCTTCTACTGCCTTTCATTTAATGTAATTGTGTACACATTTAACAAATAGACATTCTTCTACTGCCTTTCATTTAATGTAATTGTGTACACATTTAGCAAATAGACATTCTTCTACTGCCTTTCATCTAATGTAATTGTGTAGACAGTTAACAAATAGACATTCGTCTACTGCCTTTCATCTAATGTAAATGTGTACACAGTTAACAAATACACATTCTTCTACTGCCTTTCATCTAATGTAATTGTGTAGACAGTTAACAAATAGACATTCTTCTACTGCCTTTCATCTAATGTAATTGTGTACACATTTAACAAATAGACATTCTTCTACTGCCTTTCATCTAATGTAATTGTGTAGACAGTTAACAAATAGACATTCTTCTACTGCCTTTCATCTAATGTAATTGTGTACACAGTTAACAAATAGACATTCTTCTGCTGCCTTTCATTTAATGTAATTGTGTACACATTTAACAAATAGACATTCTTCTACTGCCTTTCATCTAATGTAATTGTGTACACAGTTAACAAATAGACATTCTTCTACTACCTTTCATCTAATGTAATTGTGTAGACAGTTAACAAATAGACATTCTTCTGCTGCCTTTCATTTAATGTAATTGTGTAGACAGTTAACAAATAGACATTCTTCTACTACCTTTCATCTAATGTAATTGTGTACACACTTAACAAATAGACATTCTTTTACTGCCTTTCATCTAATGTAATTGTGTACACAGTTAACAAATAGACATTCTTCTACTGCCTTTCATCTAATGTAATTGTGTACACAGTTAACAAATAGACATTCTTCTACTGCCTTTCATCTAATGTAATTGTGTACACATTTAACAAATACACATTCTTCTACTGCTGTTCATCTAATGTAATTGTGAACACACTTAGTAAATAGACATTCTTCTACTACCTTACATCTAATGTAATTGTGTAGACAGTTAACAAATAGACATTCTTCTGCTGCCTTTCATTTAATGTAATTGTGTACACATTTAACAAATAGACATTCTTCTACTGCCTTTCATCTAATGTAATTGTGTACACAGTTAACAAATAGACATTCTTCTGCTGCCTTTCATTTAATGTAATTGTGTACACATTTAACAAATAGACATTCTTCTACTGCCTTTCATCTAATGTAATTGTGTACACAGTTAACAAATAGACATTCTTCTGCTGCCTTTCATTTAATGTAATTGTGTACACACTTAACAAATAGACATTCTTTTACTGCCTTTCATCTAATGTAATTGTGTACACAGTTAACAAATAGACATTCTTCTACTGCCTTTCATCTAATGTAATTGTGTACACAGTTAACAAATAGACATTCTTCTACTGCCTTTCATCTAATGTAATTGTGTTGACAGTTAACAAATAGACATTATTCTACTGCCTTTCATCTAATGTAATTGTGTACACAGTTAACAAATAGACATTCTTCTACTGCCTTTCATCTAATGTAATTGTGTAGACAGTTAACAAATAGACATTCTTCTGCTGCCTTTCATTTAATGTAATTGTGTAGACAGTTAACAAATAGACATTCTTCTACTACCTTTCATCTATGTAATTGTGTACACACTTAACAAATAGACATTCTTTTACTGCCTTTCATCTAATGTAATTGTGTACACAGTTAACAAATAGACATTCTTCTACTGCCTTTCATCTAATGTAATTGTGTACACAGTTAACAAATAGACATTCTTCTACTGCCTTTCATTTAATGTAATTGTGTACACATTTAACAAATACACATTCTTCTACTGCTGTTCATCTAATGTAATTGTGAACACACTTAGTAAATAGACATTCTTCTAAAGTAATTGTGTAGACACTGTAACACCCCTAGCTTGATATGGTCAATGGCTTATGGTAGTTAATGAGTGAACCATGTTCCTAAAGCAAACAGTGATTTCCTAGAAATTTATTTTTAATATTTTGCAAAAAATGTTCATTGTAAATTTTACAACAAAACAAAAATGTTGCATGTCCTTCACAGGACGTAGCAGTCAACCCCAGCATTTTTGCTGTTCGTGATTCCTGGGCAAATTTTACATTCAGTAGTTTGCCATTGCTTTCTGAACGACTGGCTCCTATACTTTTTTGTAAAAACCAGCACCGCTGTGTTTCGAACCTGGGTATACGGGCTCACAAACTGCGTTCGCAAGCTCTTAGCCACAGAGACCGATAAATTTTACAAAACAGTCATTTTAATTGTTGGTTTGAAATATTTTATTACTATATTCGTTTTGTTTTATTTGTTTTTATGAGTTGGAACTTCAAAGTTTATTCACTTTTTGTTTTGCAATCAACAGCTGGCAATGTTCAGAAAGGAAAGGGAGTGGTAGTAGTAGGTGGCGGGGCATCTCTGGTATATTATTTATCATCAGTACATGATGCATCTGATGAAACAGAAACAAAAGATGAAAACACATTTGATGCTACTGAAGCAACAACTAATGTAGACATAGCTAAAGAGAAGGAGGCAAGAATAGCAGAAACTGATGCAGAAGCTAGTGTAATAGAAGAAATGGGAGTAAGAGATAATATTGATTTAGCAGAGGCAGAAAAAACATCAGAAAATGAAAGCACAGCCGTAGAAAAGGAAGAAATAACGTATGGAGACACAAAGCAATTGAAAGAGCCAGTTAAAGAAGATGAACAGGCAATCATCTCAGGAGAAAATAATCATGAAAAGGTAGAAGATAAGAAAGAAGATATAAAATATAAGGGAGTTAGTGAACAAGAAGATAATATAGAAAATTTAGAGGTATCACAGACAGTAAATTCATTTATTGAAAGTGGGATTATGGATGGATCTAACATTGTGACTGCTCATGAAGTTGATTTTGACCATGCAAAACCAGTGAGTAAGTCTCAGGAGTTGACAGAAGAGAACATCAAGAATGAATTTGATGCTGATGCTGCTGTAAACAACAAGAATGAATCTGCATTTGAGGAACAAGACAAGAATGAATCCGATGCTGAGGAAAATATCAAAAACGAAACTACTTTTGATAAAGACATCAAGACTGTATCCACTCTTGAGGAAAAGACAGGTAAGGGTTACATATCTAACTCCAGACGACATTTTAATAAGTTTATCCTCCTTCTTCTATTCCTTCTTCTTCTGCTGCTGCTTCTTTGCTGAACAGAGTGAGACATCCTATGAGAAACCAAACCACAGACTGCCATAGTAAGTAGGAGGATCCTGTTATCAGACACTGGATTCAAGTAAACTGTTTCATGTTACAAATATTTACAAACATTGCCTGTGTTGATACAAAATTAACGAACTTTATAATTGAAGCACTTAATTATTAATTGTTAATTGTCATTGATTGCTACATATAGATAGGGAAATATTATTGTGATCGGCCGGGTCTGTTTTGCAGGTGAGGTTCAAACCTGTTTGTTTTAATTCATTTCAACTTTCAGTTTAGTTGACATTTTAAATGTTTTTGCTGTTTCATTGCCCAGTTTGATATTTAGATTAACTAGTTGAAGTTACAGAATGTACTAAACATGGGGAGTATTTTAAAGAACATATTTGCTTAGCTCCTTTAGTCCTCAGCAATATGGAATGTGTAATGTTCTCTTCTTTGTAAATCCCAACCATTGTGTAAAATTGTCTCTAATATCTTATATTTGGTCAGAACATGCTAGAGCCCCCACATAAAGGGGGCTGAGTGTTCTCGAGGTATGGTGTCCGCCTCGAGTGCTGGAGGTCCCGGGTTCAGGCCCCGGTGAGGACTGGGATTTATCTAAAAAATCCACCTGGACTGCCAGTAATAAAATTTCCCCTGGTCTCTGTGTAGTGAGATCGGACGCCCGTGTGTATTGTTGCGCATGTAAAAAATCCCTTGGCAGTTGGAAATCGAAAAAGAGTAGCCTAACGGTGCTGCCCGGACAAAATTTCGAGTTAAAAATCTACCCAAAGTATTTCAGGATCCTCGCTGATGCAACGGAGTTCATGCATTGAGCTGAGTTTCTTCAGACTCAGGCTTGAGTTAGGAGGAAAACGGAGCACTTATGGGTTAAACTGTGTGCCGTGATGTTGATCCAATGACTAAACTAAACTAAACTAATGCTAGAGAAGTCTGGCTTCCCTAGTGGCCACTTTCAATGTGTATTTAGTCTCTTTTAAAGTAATACAGAATGACTTTCCATAATGTTCATTTGCTTTTTTGGACATCTTAGAAACCTTCTAGGGCTGGAAGATTCAATGAATGATTTTGCAAATTACAAACTGCCATTCACTGCTAGTCCTTTTTCTGCCCTGGGTTATAGAGGTTCTTTATGCTTTTGTTTGTATGTTAATATAATAGCACATTCACTGTATTGATCTGCTGCCTGCGTGTCTCTGTCTGTCTGCATGTCTATATTGTCCCTATCAATCTGTGTCTGTCTTCCTGTATGTGTCAGCATCTGTATTTGTCTGTTTCTCTTATCTGTCTGCTGTCTGCCCGAGTTACCAGTTTTGGACAATTTTGACAAAATAAGTAAGTCTATTGTGTTATACTGCTCCCCCTACTCCTGGTGTAGTGTATTAGATGCCCTGCTTGCTTTGCTTTGGATCACATATTAGGAGGTCTCATGCACATGATGCACTCACTGAACATTCCTCAGCAGTTGGAGATTGCTGTAACTGGTTTCTGCCCTGGTAAAATTTAAACACATTTTTAGAAGAGCAACACTCAGAAAAAAATATAGATAGCCTGTAGATCTCTTACATGGGTGTTGAAAACAAAGCAAAGTCACACCAGGCATTTCCCAGAAATAAGATACATTTATGACCGAGTGACCTGTTCAAGAAAATTGTAGAAGTCTCTGTTATGTGGCGCCCAGGTTCTATCACCACTTGATCTACAGGTTATTGAATAAGCAGTAACAAGAACAAAATAATATGTAGATGGACTATAGGACTATAACTACTTATCTCTTTGATATGAGCCATTATACCAGTCTTTGAACCAAATAGCCAGACATTAAATAGTGTTTTTGATACATGCTTTTTAAATCAGTCTTTGAACTGAATGCACATAAACTACTTCACAAGTATTGATTAGAGTTCATAAAAGTAACTGAAATAAGTAGAGATTAGAGGGACACTTTACAACATAATGTGTCTTCTAATCTCTACTTCTTTTTTCTGCTTTTGTGATCACCAATCAAAGCTAGTGATTTTCTTGATGTGCTGTCTTAGTGACTTCACTGGTCCCACAGCAGCTGATATTTGGACTGACAGAAAATAACATTTGTGATACATTATATGTGATATCTTTGGAGTGAATTAGTAATTTTAAAAAAAGTAAAGGACCCCATTACATACCTTGAGGTGTATTTGGTATATAATGCCCGTCTCCATATTTTTTCACTTCTAGAAAATTTCCTATAACCAATTTTAGGCTGTAAGTCCAAGTCAGTTTTTAAAAATCCCCATCTTAAAAAGGATTTGAACACATGACCACTCTACCAGCAGGTGGTTGTGCTAACCACTATGCTAACCACTGTGCTATTGCAGCTCCTTTGGACTGTACTGCCTGAAAGAAAAGATTGTTTATGATACAACTTTTGGTGCTAATCTTTAGACCAAATCACCGGACAGGAAATAATATTTCTGATTTATTTATTGTATATCTTTGGACCAAATCACATGACAGGAAGTAACATTTCTGATCCATTTAATGTACATCTTTAGACTGAATCACATGACAGGAAGTAACATTTCTGATACACCTTTTTGTAGTAGTCTTCAAACTCATTAACCTAATATATTCACATGAATTAATCCATTTCACAGATGTGGATATCATGAGAGAACTGGTGGCTAGTCAAACCAGAATGCTTGCAACCAAAACCTATGCTGTGGGTAGAACAAAGGTTAAAAGAATAATTGGTAAGGTCATTTCCTATATTAACTATTCAATGACAGGAAGCCAGCTTTGATAGCAGAAGCATTGATGGTAGAAAGCCAGCAATCATGGCTGGTAATTTTTATCACACTTATTGTTTTATTATTTCCTGGTTATCATTTTTAAATCTCCTTCTACAGATACCCATTCTGGAGCAGACATTGGCAATCATGATTCTCCACTCTTCTCTGTCATTTGATGTTTTATTGAAGTTGGTGTTGCTAATATTATTATTTCTTGCTCTGCTATTTTAGCTTTCCACATACATCTTTCTTTGTCTTCCTCTGTTTCTTTAGACCAGTATTTTCCCACATAAGGCTAATTCCTCTATTCCTTTGCTTCTGTTGTTTGCCCCATAAATTTAATATTTTCTTCTTCTTATGCTGCTGCCCATTACTCGACCAACTCATGCCAAGGCCTCCTATCGTGTGCTTTCTCCTTCAGCTCCCTCCATGTCCTCCCAGTATTATTAATCTCAGTCACTGATTCTCTGTTCATCCATGTATTTTTATGTCACATTTCTTGTTTTGTTGACCCTGTCCATGTATTTTTATGTCACATTTCTTGTTTTGTTGACCCTGTCCATGTATTTTTATGTCACATTTCTTGTTTTGTTGACCCTGTCCATGTATTTTTATGTCACATTTCTTGTTTTGTTGGCCCTGTCCATGTATTTTTATGTCATATTTCTTGTTTTGTTGGCCCTGTGGGTTATCAACAAAGGACTTTCTAGTTATGCACAGGTTTTCTCACTGTGTGTCCTACCAAGTTCCAGCTTCTTTTCCTCTCCTCATGATTCGTTGGCATTTGTTTAGTTCTCTCCATGAGTTCCACATTTGTGATTCGGTCATACCCTTTAGCCCTTCTATTCTAGGCAGGCACCAGGTAATGAATTTCATAGTTTATTAGTAATTTTCTTAGTCATTCTCCATGTTTCTGGTCCTTACATTTTTCTGACTTGATGTCACAATTAAAAATTCTAAGCTTGGTGCTGAGTTTAGTAAACTAAATTTATATTTTCCTTTACCCTTTACAGGGTAGACGCTTGTCCATTTTCTAGCCCTGAACGGGCAAGATTTTTTCAGGTTCGGTAAAATTTCGGGTTGCGTTAGTAAAAACATCACAAATAAGGTGTTAGTCAACCGATGTTAGTTAAATAAACAACACAATGAAGGGAAAAGCATGCAGAATATGTTACTCACGTGATTTTTGTCGGTAATCCATATATGAACACAAATATTTACGAAATACGGCATGTTGTTTGTGATTTTCTGTCATCTATACGGCAATTTACAAACACATTTTCGGAATCATAATCACTTTCTTTAAAGTCCGACTCAGACTGCTAATGCAAAGTAACGCTTTGTACTGATATCTAGCGCCGATTAATAGTCAACTTCGTGCCCTTTAATGTCATTTAAATTGAACCTAGCAAAATCTCGGCTATCACTTGAAGAATCGCCAAAATCCATTTTGAAAAAACAGCGTAAAAATCCCGAAAACTATCAAAAATTGTCCGTAAAAGTCCGTTCAAATTCATACTATCGCGTTTACAAATGGCGGCCACGTTGTCAAGCTGTCGGCAAAAGCGAAAGTAGCCGTCGGAAGTGTCGGAAAGCCGAGAGATCACGTTTTTACAATGCATAATAGTATCGGCTGGAATCGGACGCTACGATCGTTTTATGGCATCGGCCGGAATTGGCCGCTGTGACTTGTAAAGGGTTAAGAGCGTTCTGCCAAAAGTGTCACCCAAAGTATGAACTCTGTAGCTCCAGCAACAAACCCCAGGGGTCACTGTAAAACTTGCACTTATGAACTGAAAGATAGAGTCTGAAGATGATCCCACTACCTAGGGCTTCAATCAGGGGACTTAACCACTTCAGCATGGAGATCTCCCTTTTGTGGAGGTTTGCAACGTACACTTAATGTTATATTTTACCAACCAAACCATGATAAATGGGAAAATCTGGGAGCTCTTGAGGAGGATCCTATGTACAATGAAGGTGATCTTTTACCAACCAAACCTTGATCAGTGGGAAAAGGTAATCATTTACCAACCAAACCTTGATCAGTAAAAAGAGATAATCATTTACCAACCAAACCTTAATGAGTAAGAAGAGGTAATCATTTACCAACCAAACCATGATCTATGGGAAGAGGTAATCCTTTACTAACCAAACAATGATTAATGGGAAGAGACTTGAGCACTTATGGAGGATTTTAGGATTTGGTATACAATGAAAATTATCCTTTACCAATCAATTCAAAATCTTAACAATATGACCCGATTATCTGAATATCTTACAGTTTAAAACATATCCATCCACCAAGAACAACAGTAAGAGCCATACAGGTATATGTCTTCTTCTTTTTTTCCTCCATTTACCTCAGTGAAGTGTTGGAGGAAGTTGTAAGGATCTTTTGTGTGTGCTTTTAAATACGTTTTGTAAGTTGGTCTTCATTTCTCAAGACTGTTCTTGATACCACCACTTCATCTTTTACGTGGTTTTCCTCTTGCTCTATCCATCCATCATGTGCCATGCCGGTAAGCGTGGGGGGTCATGTTCTGCCATCTCACTCGATCACCAGAGTCATGGATCAGTTCCGTGTTTCTGTCTCGACCATGCCACAAGGCCAAGCCATCCAGATACTTGTTTCTAGGTCTTCCCCTTGGTCTGTTCCCCTCGATCTTACCAGTTGTCACCAAGTTCTCCAAATCATTTCTTCTCATAACATGCCCAAAAAATTGTGACTGTCTACGTCTAATGTCTCTGATCAGT
Source organism: Cepaea nemoralis (assembly GCA_014155875.1). Taxonomy (NCBI): domain Eukaryota; kingdom Metazoa; phylum Mollusca; class Gastropoda; order Stylommatophora; family Helicidae; genus Cepaea; species Cepaea nemoralis. Next base: position 380,060 of record JACEFZ010019094.1, read on the forward strand.
TTACGATCTTCATTTGTTTCTTGAAGGACTTGTTCATTGGTCTTTCTGGCTGTCCATGGTATTCTTTGCATTTTCCTCAGAAACCACATTTCTACAGCCATCAGATGTTTTTCAGCCTGGCTGCTCATTGTCCAAGCTTCACATCCATATAAAAGTACAGGTTCTATGTAGCATCTCAACACTCTTTTTCTCGTTTCAATTGACATCTTTTTATTGGTCAGTATGTTTTTCATCTTGCTAAAGGCTACTTTTGCCATGGCGATTCTTGTTCTAATCTCTTCAAGGCATCTCCCATCAGATGTTATTACTGTTCCGAGATAATTGTACCTATTCACTTGTTGAAGAATATTCCCATTTACTTGTATATTACACTGTGGTATTTCGTTCTTTCTAGTGACGACCATAATCTGTGTCTTTTTACAATTTAATTCTAACCCTTGTTGTTCACTGTGTGTAACAACCGCATCTACTAAATTTTGCAGGTCCTGTTCATTGTCTGCAATCAAGACTGTATCATCTGCATATCTAATGTTGTTGATGCAATGTCCCCCAATGTTGATTCCTTCCATATTTTCAATATTTCTGAAAATATTTTCACTGTACAGGGAAAACAGATCTGGAGACATTACACATCCCTGTCTCACACCTCTCTTAATAGGCTGATGTTGGCTTACTTCATTATCAACTCTTATGGCAGCTTGTTGTTTCCAATATATGTTTTTTACAAGTCTAAGGTCTTTCCCATCAATTTGTAGATCTTCAAGCATCCTTATCATGTTGACATGTCTTGCTCTATGCCCATCATATTTCTTAAATGTAACTCTTTGTGATAAATGGTACCAGGGCATTCTTGCAAGGTGGCCAAACCATTTAATTTGTTGCTCTTTAATGAGATTATTTTTCAACTAACAAAAATTAAAGAAAAGGGACATAACAAGATGCATTTCATTAATGTGTTTCCTCTCTTTGTTTTCTAGATGATAAGGCTGATGTCTCTGTGAAAGATCATATTCTGGAGATGCTAGAGGATGATAACAAGAACAGGAATGTTGATGACAGCAATGTTAATAGCTGCACGCGTGCACGTGTGATTAGTAAGTGAAAGAGTTGTTTACATATAGTTTTACTCCTTCTGACCTATGTCTAGGTTTAGTTTTGTGGTAAAAATATGACTTACATTGCACATGGATATCTCCATAAGTGCTGCAACCTCCACTCATAGATCACACAGCACTGTGCACAAACTCCATAGCTCTGATGATGATTCAAATATGTATATACCAGAGTCATGCATTCCATAAATATTTTTTTTTTTTTTCCCCTTGACTATTTCATAGCAGATTTCCAGATGGGAAACAGCTATTATGAATGAGTGAGTATTACTTTTGAAGAGGCCACTAGGGTTGCCAGATGTTTATTTTTTTTATTATGCTGTGACCAAACATCAAATTATAAAATGGTTGGGATTCATTGAGAGAGCCCATGAGACATTGCTTGTGACTGAAAGAGTTAAGTGAACATTAAGTTTATTTTCATTAATTTGGTTACAAAATGTTATCTTCATGTTATATTTTCTAGACATTTACCCTCTGCCTGTTATACCCCATTGGAGTATAGATCTTCAGCTAACTCTTATCTATTACTGTCTCCTCTAGCTCCCAATATATCCTTCCCATATTATTCTTCTCTTTTTCTAATTCTCTTCTTCATTTGTTTTAGTCTTTGTCTTTTGTTCTGTGAGGATCCCCAGAGAAGTTACTTTCTAGTCAACCAATGAACAGGTTTTCTCCATGTGTGTCCTAATCTGATCCAGCATCTCTTCCTCATCTCTTGATTCGTTGGAGTTTGCTTCATCATCATCATGTGCCATGCCGATAAGCGTGGGTGGTCATATTTTGCCATCTCACTCGATCACCAGAGTCATGGATCAGCTCAGTGTTCTTGTCTCGACAAAGCCACATGGCCAAGCCATCCAGTTATTTACTTCTCTGCCTTCCCCTTGTTCTCGTCCCCTCGATCTTGCCAGTTGTCACCAAGTTCTCCAGTTTATTTCTTCTCATAACATGACACACAAAAATTGTGACTTAAACAACACTTTAAAAAAAAATATTTGTTTGCTTAGCTCACTCCAGTATGTATATTTCTGTTCAAAGTATTTATATAGTGTATAATTCTAATTGCGGTGTTTATATAATTTATATATTTCTGAGTGGGTTGTTTACATGAAGTGTATATTTCTGTTCATAATGTTTATATCTTTATGTTCAGAATGTTTAAATAATGTGCTTAATTATGAACTATTATTCCTATTAAAGTTAGCTGCATATCCTTTACAGGACATACCTGTCAAATCCAGCAATTTTTGGCTGTTTGTGATTCCTGGGCAAGTTTTCGTTCAGTAGTTTACCATTGCTTTCTGAATGACCGGCACCCATACCATTGCATGGAAACCAACACAGGGCAGTCTACAACCAAATTGCCCACACCTGTGTTTTGAAGTCAGTATGCAGGATTACGAATTGCGTAATTTCACTAACATTTCATTTGCAGACACAAGTTACACCACCAAAGAGACAAAAGAGCTCTCAGCATTTTCAGAAACATTTGTGGATCTGTCCCAGTTTGTGCAGTTGTTTGAGACTTTCATTGGGCCTCACCCGGAGTCTAAAATATTTGCCACGTTAGTTCACTATGTAACAGACTGCTACCATGATGATGAGCCGGATAAAACTGATAAATTGTTGGAAGTAAGAACTGTTTAATTTTATGTCAGTTTTTAATTTAGATTCTGTGTGTTGTCAAATCATGATTTTCTCATCATAATCACCATCAGCCGGTCTCTGTGGCAAAGGTGTTATGGAAGTGGTTCGTGATTCTGTTTACCTGCGTTCGAGACACAGCTGCGACCGATTTGGCAGCAGACTGTGTCATGCTGGGTTTTAGCGTGATGGTATGGGAGCCGGCCGTTCAGAAAGCAATGGCAAACTACTGAACATACACTTGCCAAGACATCAACAACAGCAGTGGTGGTGTTGACAGTGACGTCCTATAAATCGGATATGCAAAAAAAAAAAAAAAAATAATAAAAATCGCCATCAAGTGCCTTGCCAGTTGCGTAGGTGATCACGCTTCTATATAAATTGTAATCTTTTACAGCATGGATCAGTTCATGTGTTGACTCCTTTCAGTGTCATGACACAAGATTGCCAAACATTTTCTCTGTCTTCCTCTATCTCTCTTTCCAAAAATCTTTCCAGTTGTCACAATATGTTCCAGTTTTTGTCTTCTCATAATGTGACCAAAAAATGATGACTGCCTCTTTCTGATTTTTGTGATAAGTTGTCTTTATGACTTAGCCTTCCTCAAAATGTCCAGATTATTCATTTTCTGTATCCAATGAATTTTAAGAATTCTTCTATAAAACCACGTCTCTAAAGCTTCTGGAGATTTTTTGGGCCTGTTTACTAATTATCCAGGATTTACAACCATATGTTAAAATTGGTTCTATGTAACATACAAGAACTCTTTTTCTAACTGCCAGTGACAAGGACTTATTGCATAACATTTTATGGGTACCTGTAAAGAAGGTTGTCTGTTATTGCTTTCCTTCTCTGATGTGACCATACTGGTTGGTGACCAAAGCCATTGTCTCTGAAAAGTGCTCTGCCTACCACCGCAAACTTGAACCATAACCAACAACAATCTGTCAACTGTTCTCAAGCTTTCATTACAATAATATAGATGCTATTGTTATTCAGTAGATAATACCGTCCCATAGCCATCTATGCTTTCAAAGATCCATTACATTTTAATTCCAATAATTGTAATACATATTTAATCTTAAATATCTTAAGCTGAAGTGCAGTAAGAACACAAGAAGGTATATTTGATATGTTCACGGTCAATACAGGAGTGAGACAGGGATGTGTGCTCTCTCCTCTGCTATTTAATATCTACATGAACAGAATATCCAAAGAAGCAAGCCTTGACAGAACAGATTCAGAAAATTTAGAACTCTTTACTCCAGATGAACAACTAATTCACAGGAAATAAATCAACTTCTATTTGCAGATGATCAGTGGCTGTTTTACAGCGATGAGGGCAGACTACAAAATCATATTAATAATCTGAGTTCAACCTGCAGCAGATACAATATGAGAATAAACACAGCCAAAATCGAAGTAATGCAAGTTAGCAGATCGCCTGGTCCACTAAGTATACAGATAAATAGCACAACTCTGAAACAAGTTAAAGAATTCAAATATCTTGGAAGTATTATTCACAGAAGATGGCAGATTGGACAGAGAAATTGAAATCAAATGTCAAAAAGCTAGTGCACTTACATATAAACTATCACCTGTACTGAAACATCCAAATATACCCATGTCCGCAAAACGACAGATACTAAACAGCATATTCACACCAACCCTATGCTACAAATCTCAAACTTGGACTTTATCCAAATCACACTGTCGCAAAATCAACACCTGCAAGATGAGATGCCTGAGGAGAGCTGCCAGCTTAACAATCCGAGACCGAGTTATAAATGCTGTTATCAGACAGACAGTGGGATCAACACCTTGTGCCACATTTATTGAAAGACAGAAGATCAAGTGGTTTGGCCATGTCGTTAGAATGCAACACCATCAACTACCATCACTGGCCTTACATGAAAGATCATCTGCGATGAGACCAAGAGGACATCCAAGAAGAAAATAGATTTACAACATCAAAGACATTGTACAGTCACACGGAATGTCACTATCCAGTGCCGCCCATCGGGCGCTAGAGCACAAATTATTCCTCCCCATGATGCTTGACGGCAAAAGTGGAAGATGATGATGATTTAATCTCAGTTTGCATTACAAGTTCATGCTTCCTTAATCATTGCATTTATTCATAGTAGGCTATTTAATATAAAATATAATGAGAAATGTAAGAGATGATATAAACAGGGAGTTATATAATGCCTTAAATATCGGCGGTCATGACATACCAGAGATTCGGTATGCTGATGATACAGTATTGCTAGCCACAACACAGAATGGTATAGAAAACTTAATAACCTCATTCCAATTGAATAGTGAAAATCACAACTTATATCTTAACATAGCAAAAACAAAGATAATGCATTACAGATAAAACTATCATGGAGAAAGAAATATACATTAATGAGGAAAAATTGGAGGTGGTGGAAAATTTTGAATATCTTGGGTCATTGATTACCAACAACGGTGACACAATGAAAGAAATTAAACGGTGACTATCAATTGCTCTTCAAAGACTAAAACAACTGAATAAAGAGTGGGACAGAGAGAACTACAAAAATTAGATTTTTAAGAGCATGCATCGTTCCCATTGCAACATATGCCTGTGAGACATGGACACTTACTAAACAAGCTGAGCAACGCATAAATGCCTTTGAATATAAATGTTATAGACGAGTTCTAAGAATATCTTGGGTAAAGAAAAGAAAAAATGCATCCATACTTCAAGAGCTTAATATTGAAGAAGGTTGGCTATTAAAGACAATAAAACAAAGAAAATTGAAATATTTTGGTCACTTGAAATGTCACAAAAGTTTGGAGAGAACAATAATGGATGGGTGTATGCCTGCGAGCCAGCTTCGTGGCTTAGAGTTTATGACTTTTCTCTGTAATCTCGTATACTCTCGTCGGTAACGTGATGACGGTGAGAATCAGCAGTGGTTCGAATCGCATCAGTAGCTTACGGGGTATGTGAGCCAGCCGCTCAGAAAGCAATGGCAAACTACTGAGCGTAATCTTGCCAAGAAATCAACATACAGCTGAAAGATGCTGGTGTTGACAGCGATGTCCTGTAAAGGATATGCAAAAAAAATAAAATATGCCTGGGAAGAGAGGAAGAGGAAGGCCAAAGAAAAGATGAGTGCAGGATGTGGCAGATGATCTCCAGATGGGTGTATCGGACGCGGGACATCTTGCTTATGATCGAGAGGTTTCCCGGAAGGTTGTTCTGGGAGCGAGGTTCTGCAAAGGACATGCTACTGAATGAATGAATGAATGAGTGAGTGAGTGAGTGAGTGAATGAATGAATGAATGAATGCGGCTATTTAATGCATTGTCCTCATGTAGAAAACATATCCCATATTTACTCCTGCATTTACAGCTTTGTCCTGCTCGAAGCAATAACAGTAATTTAATTTTGTCCAATGGCAGTTAGTCCTTGTCTTTCAACAATATGTGTACTTACTTACCCCAACAGGGCTCCTTGTAAATTCTTGTCCTAACTGTAATCTATCTCTATGCAGATAGTGTTACAGCATAACTTTGACATTTGCTGTTGTGTGTTAACACTAAATCAGGTCAGAATGTTACTAACTGCTAATATTCAAAATGCCTTGGAGTTGTATCAACAATTTAAAAGTCCAGTTTCATTTTTTCTTGGACCTCCAGTGGATAGAAAGAATAGAAGTAATTTATGGGTGGGGATTGTAAAGTAGAACTACATAGAATAGAGAGACAGTTGAAGTAATTACTGGCTCTGGTTGTAAAATAGAACTACAGGTGATAAAAAGAGTTGAAATAATTACTGGCTGGGGCAGTAAAGTACAACTCCAATGGATAGAAAGAATAGAAGTAATTTATGGGTGAGAATTGTAAAGTAGGGTAGAGAGACAGCTGAAGTAATTACTGGCTGGGGCAGTAGACCTACACAGGGTAGAGAGACAGTTGAAGTAATTACTGGCTGGGGCAGTAGACCTACACAGGGTAGAGAGACAGCTGAAGTAATTACTGGCTGGGGCAGTAGACCTACACAGGGTAGAGAGACAGCTGAAGTAATTACTGGCTGGGGCAGTAGACCTACACAGGGTAGAGAGACAGTTGAAGTAATTACTGGCTGGGGCAGTAGACCTACACAGGGTAGAGAGACAGCTGAAGTAATTACTGGCTGGGGCAGTAGACCTACACAGGGTAGAGAGACAGTTGAAGTAATTACTGGCTGGGGCAGTAGACCTACACAGGGTAGAGAGACAGTTGAAGTAATTACTGACTGGGGCAGTAGACCTACACAGGGTAGAGAGACAGTTGAAGTAATTACTGGCTGGGGCAGTAGACCTACACAGGGTAGAGAGACAGCTGAAGTAATTACTGGACTGGGGCAGTAGACCTACACAGGGTAGAGAGACAGCTGAAGTAATTACTGGCTGGGGCAGTAGACCTACACAGGGTAGAGAGACAGCTGAAGTAATTACTGGCTGGGGCAGTAGACCTACACAGGGTAGAGAGACAGCTGAAGTAATTACTGGCTGGGGCAGTAGACCTACACAGGGTAGAGAGACAGCTGAAGTAATTACTGGCTGGGGCAGTAGACCTACACAGGGTAGAGAGACAGCTGAAGTAATTACTGACTGGGGCAGTAGAACTACACAGGGTAGAGAGACAGCTGAAGTAATTACTGGCTGGGGCAGTAGACCTACACAGGGTAGAGAGACAGCTTGAAGTAATTACTGGCTGGGGCAGTAGACCTACACAGGGTAGAGAGACAGTTGAAGTAATTACTGGCTGGGGCAGTAGACCTACACAGGGTAGAGAGACAGTTGAAGTAATTACTGACTGGGCAGTAGACCTACACAGGGTAGAGAGACAGCTGAAGTAATTTACTGGCTGGGGCAGTAGACCTACACAGGGTAGAGAGACAGCTGAAGTAATTACTGGCTGGGGCAGTAGACCTACACAGGGTAGAGAGACAGCTGAAGTAATTACTGGCTGGGGCAGTAGACCTACACAGGGTAGAGAGACAGCTGAAGTAATTACTGGCTGGGGCAGTAGACCTACACAGGGTAGAGAGACAGCTGAAGTAATTACTGGCTGGGGCAGTAGACCTACACAGGGTAGAGAGACAGCTGAAGTAATTACTGACTGGGGCAGTAGAACCTACACAGGGTAGAGAGACAGCTGAAGTAATTACTGGCTGGGGCAGTAGACCTACACAGGGTAGAGAGACAGCTTAAGTAATTACTGGACTGGGGCAGTAGACCTACACAGGGTAGAGAGACAGCTGAAGTAATTACTGGCTGGGGCAGTAGACCTACACAGGGTAGAGAGACAGTTGAAGTAATTACTGGCTGGGGCAGTAGACCTACACAGGGTAGAGAGACAGTTGAGTAAGTACTGACTGGGGCAGTAGAACTACACAGGGTAGAGAGACAGCTGAAGTAATTACTGGCTGGGGCAGTAGAACCTACACAGGGTAGAGAGACAGTTGAAGTAATTACTGGCTGGGGCAGTAGAACTACACAGGGTAGAGAGACAGCTGAAGTAATTACTGGCTGGGGCAGTAGAACTACACAGGGTAGAGAGACAGCTGAAGTAATTACTGGCTGGGGCAGTAGAACTACACAGGGTAGAGAGACAGCTGAGTAATTACTGACTGGGGGCAGTAGAACTACACAGGGTAGAGAGACAGTTTGAAGTAATTACTGGCTGGGGCAGTAGACCTACACAGGGTAGAGAGACAGTTGAAGTAATTACTGCTGGGGCAGTAGAACTACACAGGGTAGAGAGACAGCTGAAGTAATTACTGGCTGGGGGCAGTAGACCTACACAGGGTAGAGAGACAGTTGAAGTAATTACTGGCTGGGGCAGTAAAGAACCTACACAGGGTAGAGAGACAGCTGAAGTAATTACTGGCTGGGGCAGTAGACCTACACAGGGTAGAGAGACAGTTGAAGTATTACTGCTGGGGCAGTAGACCTACACAGGTAGAGAGACAGATGAAGTAATTACTGGCTGGGGTAGCAGTAGAACTACACAGGGTAGAGAGACAGTTGAAGTAATTACTGGCTGGGGCAGTAGAACCTACACAGGGTAGAGAGACAGCTGAAGTAATTACTGGCTGGGCAGTAGACCTACACAGGGTAGAGAGACAGCTTGAAGTAATTACTGGCTGGGGCAGTAGACCTACACAGGGTAGAGAGACAGCTGAAGTAATTACTGGCTGGGGCAGTAGACCTACACAGGGTAGAGAGACAGCTGAAGTAATTACTGGCTGGGGCAGTAGACCTACACAGGGTAGAGAGACAGCTTGAAGTAATTACTGGCTGGGGCAGTAGACCTACACAGGGTAGAGAGACAGCTTGAAGTAATTACTGGCTGGGGCAGTAGACCTACACAGGGTAGAGAGACAGTTGAAGTAATTACTGGCTGGGGCAGTAGACCTACACAGGGTAGAGAGACAGTTGAAGTAATTACTGGCTGGGGCAGTAGACCTACACAGGGTAGAGAGACAGTTGAAGTAATTACTGGCTGGGGCAGTAGACCTACACAGGGTAGAGAGACAGTTGAAGTAATTACTGGCTGGGGCAGTAGACCTACACAGGGTAGAGAGACAGTTGAAGTAATTACTGGCTGGGGCAGTAGACCTACACAGGGTAGAGAGACAGCTGAAGTAATTACTGGCTGGGGCAGTAGACCTACACAGGGTAGAGAGACAGTTGAAGTAATTACTGGCTGGGGCAGTAGACCTACACAGGGTAGAGAGACAGTTGAAGTAATTACTGGCTGGGGCAGTAGACCTACACAGGGTAGAGAGACAGCTGAAGTAATTACTGGCTGGGGCAGTAGACCTACACAGGGTAGAGAGACAGTTGAAGTAATTACTGGCTGGGGCAGTAGACCTACACAGGGTAGAGAGACAGCTGAAGTAATTACTGGCTGGGCAGTAGACCTACACAGGGTAGAGAGACAGCTTGAAGTAATTACTGGCTGGGGCAGTAGACCTACACAGGGTAGAGAGACAGCTGAAGTAATTACTGGCTGGGGCAGTAGACCTACACAGGGTAGAGAGACAGCTGAAGTAATTACTGGCTGGGCAGTAGACCTACACAGGGTAGAGAGACAGCTGAAGTAATTACTGGCTGGGGCAGTAGACCTACACAGGGTAGAGAGACAGCTGAAGTAATTACTGGCTGGGGCAGTAGACCTACACAGGGTAGAGAGACAGCTGAAGTAATTACTGGCTGGGGCAGTAGACCTACACAGGGTAGAGAGACAGCTGAAGTAATTACTGGCTGGGGCAGTAGACCTACACAGGGTAGAGAGACAGCTGAAGTAATTACTGGCTGGGGCAGTAGACCTACACAGGGTAGAGAGACAGCTGAAGTAATTACTGGCTGGGGCAGTAGACCTACACAGGGTAGAGAGACAGCTTGAAGTAATTACTGGCTGGGGCAGTAGACCTACACAGGGTAGAGAGACAGCTGAAGTAATTACTGGCTGGGGCAGTAGACCTACACAGGGTAGAGAGACAGCTGAAGTAATTACTGGCTGGGGCAGTAGACCTACACAGGGTAGAGAGACAGCTGAAGTAATTACTGGCTGGGGCAGTAGACCTACACAGGGTAGAGAGACAGCTGAAGTAATTACTGGCTGGGCAGTAGACCTACACAGGGTAGAGAGACAGCTGAAGTAATTACTGGCTGGGGCAGTAGAACTACACAGGGTAGAGAGACAGCTGAAGTAATTACTGGCTGGGGCAGTAGACCTACACAGGGTAGAGAGACAGCTGAAGTAATTACTGCTGGGGCAGTAGACCTACACAGGGTAGAGAGACAGCTGAAGTAATTACTGGCTGGGGCAGTAGACCTACACAGGGTAGAGAGACAGCTGAAGTAATTACTGGCTGGGGCAGTAGACCTACACAGGGTAGAGAGACAGCTGAAGTAATTACTGGCTGGGGCAGTAGACCTACACAGGGTAGAGAGACAGCTGAAGTAATTACTGGCTGGGGCAGTAGACCTACACAGGGTAGAGAGACAGCTGAAGTAATTACTGCTGGGGCAGTAGACCTACACAGGGTAGAGAGACAGCTGAAGTAATTACTGGCTGGGGCAGTAGACCTACACAGGGTAGAGAGACAGTTGAAGTAATTACTGGCTGGGGCAGTAGACCTACACAGGGTAGAGAGACAGTTGAAGTAATTACTGGCTGGGGCAGTAGAACTACACAGGGTAGAGAGACAGCTGAAGTAATTACTGGCTGGGGCAGTAGACCTACACAGGGTAGAGAGACAGCTGAAGTAATTACTGGCTGGGGCAGTAGACCTACACAGGGTAGAGAGACAGCTGAAGTAATTACTGACTGGGCAGTAGACCTACACAGGGTAGAGAGACAGCTTGAAGTAATTACTGGCTGGGGCAGTAGAACTACACAGGGTAGAGAGACAGCTGAAGTAATTACTGGCTGGGGCAGTAGAACTACACAGGGTAGAGAGACAGCTGAAGTAATTACTGGCTGGGGCAGTAGACCTACACAGGGTAGAGAGACAGTTGAAGTAATTACTGGCTGGGGCAGTAGAACTACACAGGGTAGAGAGACAGCTGAAGTAATTACTGGCTGGGGCAGTAGAACTACACAGGGTAGAGAGACAGCTGAAGTAATTACTGGCTGGGGCAGTAGACCTACACAGGGTAGAGAGACAGCTGAAGTAATTACTGGCTGGGGCAGTAGAACCTACACAGGGTAGAGAGACAGCTGAAGTAATTACTGGCTGGGGCAGTAGACCTACACAGGGTAGAGAGACAGCTGAAGTAATTACTGGCTGGGGCAGTAGACTACACAGGGTAGAGAGACAGCTGAAGTAATTACTGGCTGGGGCAGTAGACCTACACAGGGTAGAGAGACAGCTGAAGTAATTACTGGCTGGGGCAGTAGACCTACACAGGGTAGAGAGACAGCTGAAGTAATTACTGGCTGGGGCAGTAGACCTACACAGGGTAGAGAGACAGCTGAAGTAATTACTGGCTGGGGCAGTAGACCTACACAGGGTAGAGAGACAGCTGAAGTAATTACTGGCTGGGGCAGTAGACCTACACAGGGTAGAGAGACAGCTTGAAGTAATTACTGGCTGGGGCAGTAGACCTACACAGGGTAGAGAGACAGCTGAAGTAATTACTGGCTGGGGCAGTAGACCTACACAGGGTAGAGAGACAGCTGAAGTAATTACTGGCTGGGGCAGTAGACCTACACAGGGTAGAGAGACAGCTGAAGTAATTACTGGCTGGGGCAGTAGACCTACACAGGGTAGAGAGACAGCTGAAGTAATTACTGGCTGGGGCAGTAGACCTACACAGGGTAGAGAGACAGCTGAAGTAATTACTGGCTGGGGCAGTAGACCTACACAGGGTAGAGAGACAGCTGAAGTAATTACTGGCTGGGGCAGTAGACCTACACAGGGTAGAGAGACAGCTGAAGTAATTACTGGCTGGGGCAGTAGACCTACACAGGGTAGAGAGACAGCTGAAGTAATTACTGGCTGGGGCAGTAGACCTACACAGGGTAGAGAGACAGCTGAAGTAATTACTGGCTGGGGCAGTAGACCTACACAGGGTAGAGAGACAGCTGAAGTAATTACTGGCTGGGGCAGTAGACCTACACAGGGTAGAGAGACAGTTGAAGTAATTACTGACTGGGCATCGTAAAGTAGAACTCCACTGAACTGAGAGAGTTGAAGTAATTACTGGCTGCGCCTCAGGGATGTAAAAACTAATGATTGTGTCATTTGAAGTGATCAAAAATCATTTTGTTACTTGAAGTGATAAAAATAACTGTTACTTGAAGTCATCAAAACTAACTGTTACTTGAAGTGATCAAAAATAACTGTTACTTGAAGTCATCAAAACTAACTGTTACTTGAAGTGATAAAAAATAACTGTTACTTGAAGTGATCAAAAATCATTTTGTTACTTGAAGTGGTCAAAAATAACCATACATATACCAAACTCCGCTAAGTGTGGCTCCAGTAGTTGAGACTCCACAAGTCTAGATTACGTAAAATATATGGCTCGTATTCCTACAAGTCTCTTCTGTTAATCTGTGTGTTGACGTGTGGTGAAGTTTCCAGCTATAGAATTATCGTAAACAATGAGCTGCAATTAACATGAATAGTCATAACCTGAAATTTACTCCCAAAAATGAACTTATAAAACAGCAATTTTTGAGTGCATACATAACAAGTTAATGATTAAAAAATTAGATGTTTCAGACATGTACAAGCAAGTATCTAAATAAGTTGCCAGGATGTATTCTTTTTTAATTTCAGGCTCGTGAAAAGGAAACCCTGGCCAGGAAAAAAGCGCAGCTGAATACATTGTTTGAAAAGTGGGATAATGACGCCAGTGGTTTTCTGGAATTAGAGGATGTCACTGAGTACATGTGCAAGTTCAAGGATGGACAGGAAATAGATGCTATTAAATTTGGTATGGCTATTGACAGGCTTCTTCTGCCCTCTGAACCCTCTTGGAGAATAGGCGCTCAACCTACTGACCCCAAGCTGCCATATTTCATACAGCTCCATCTATGGCCTTCCCATATTATTCATCTCTGCTGCTGATTCTCTCCCCTATGTGTTTCTAGGTTTCCCTCTATTGACCATTTTGTTGTTGTTGTTTCTTCCACTTATGCCGTTAGGCGTCGTGGGGAGATTTAATTGGAGTTCCAGCGCCATGACTAGCACCTTTCCTCCAATTTTCTCCATAAATCTTGAGCAGAATATTTAGGATCAAGTAAATTCCCTACCGGTTTGCTAGACCAGACGTAGGTTCCTTACCTACTATACCCATGTACCATTGTTGGGAATAATTGGGTGAAGGAGAAACTTATGAAAATATACATTTTATATTACTTTGCTGTGTCTTTGGTTTAGTATACACAAATGAATCAACAAATTATGTATGTGTAATATAATAGACAGTTTACACACACGCTCGCACACATTATATCTTTCTGTCTTAGTCTCATTCAAAACATTTTGATTACTTATTTTGACTGCTGAATATATTTTAAACATCGTGCTGTAAAACTACATTGATGTATCTTCAATGGATTTATTTGCATGTTTATTAATTGTCCATGATTCACAGCCATATTTTAAAATTGGTTTTATGTGACTATCTATTACTTTAAACCTTTATGTCTCAGATATAATCCATATTGACCAAAACTATCCTAGTCCTTACTTCCAAATTAGTGTAAACTTTCATAATAAATGACATGTAGGGTTTCACATAATAAATGACATGTAGCATTTCACATAATAAATGACATGTAGGGTTTCACATATTCATTGTTAACTCCTCAGGGAATAGAAAGACTGGTGTTTTAACCATCTGATTTTTGTTGTTGTTGTTTTGTTGTTGTGCTCATTCGCTTTGAACTAAAGTGTAGCCCATACACTTGCAACTACTTGTAGTGCACTGGACTGATTTTTGCATGTGGATTAGCTTTCTCTATTACCAGTGCCCCTTCGCCATTGGGGACTCCGACTTCAAAGGTACTTGTAATGTAGTTCCCCAAATCAAGGGGGTCAACATTTTAGTTCAACTGATTGGTGTAGGGGTTGAACTCATTACCTCGGCATCAGCACACTGGATGTTTAAGAATGAGCGATCATATCCATTAAGCCATACTGACCTTCAACCATCTGATTATGTCCCTCCTGATCTTAGCCGGCTCCATGGCAAAGGAGTTACAAAACAGACACAATTCATAATCCCACATACCCGTGTTTGAAACACCACTGCAGGCAATTTGGCAGCAGACTGCCCTGTGTTGGTTTTTTACAATATGGTATAGATGTCGGTCATTCAGAAAGCAATGGCAAACTACTGAATGGAGTATGCTAGGAGATCATAACAGCAAACAATGCTGGTGTTGACTGTGACGTCCTGTAAAGGATATGCAACTAACTTGTAATCTTAACAACTCTGTTAAGCTCAACATAAGTCTGTACCCCAATGTCCTTGCATTGTTATGTGGAGTTGTTTTTTCCTAGGACATTTTTTTTTTCTCTTACCTTTGCCCTTTGGTAATTACAGTTACAGACCTTTATGTCTCTTGTGACTAAATCAAGACAACCTTATTTTTATATGATGTTCAATAGTTGCCTATTTTCTCCAATGTTTTAAAGAATTTGTTCATTTAATCTAATTTCTTTCCAGCTTTTTTTTTTTTTGCATCCTGTGATAACACCACATTTTCAAGTCCTTTTCATCTTCTTTGCATAATTTTTTTCATTATTTTTCTACATTTTGTTTACTATTTTTAAGTTCTACATTTTATTTCCTATATTATTTATGTTTACTATATTTGTATGTTTATTTTTCTGAAATTTTTCAGCTCAGTTTGACTTGAAGAGGCAGTCTGAATTCTTCGATGGCAGGCTCAGTAAGCGAGAGTTCCGGCAGTTCATAAATATGGTCATTGATGAATTGCCAGGGAAAGAAACATTTGACCTGTTTGTAGAGTTTCTCATGAACTCAGTGGAGGTACGTGACTGTGTTTTTATAGTTTATTACTTAAATTATCAACTAGATAAATTTGTATAGTTTATTACTCAAATTATCAACTAGATAAAGTTTTATAGTTTATTACTCAAATTATCAACTAGATAAAGTTTTATAGTTTATTACTCAAATTATCAACTAGATAAAGTTTTATAGTTTATTACTCAAATTATCAACTAGATAAAGTCAGTTGCAGGCTCTTTATAGGACTCACAGTAAACTCCTGCATTTATTGCCTGTTTGTGATTTTCTAGGCAAATTTACATTCAAAAGTTTGCCATTGCCTTCTGAACAGCTGACACTCATACCATTGTGAAAATCAACACAAAATGATCTGCTCCCAAATTGCCTGTGAGTGACTTTAAGTCCAGTATGTCAGGATTGTTAAACTGCTTTCACTGCCCTAATAATTCACAAATAAGCACCTAGATAACATGCAGAATTCAACAAGCATTCTACCAGATGAAGAACGTCTGGGATGGTAACTGGTCAACAAATGCCTAAAGAAGCTGGATATATCAGCTGAAAGGTGCAGTTCTGCTGTAAACAGGTGCAATGCAATTACGTCTAAAACAACATTCCTGACGAAGGCAGAAGAAGAAAAAGAGGAAGAAGAAGATGAAGAACTTTCTGTGTAACTTATCCCAGTCCATAGAAGTCAGAAAATAAACTTTCGAATGTTTTATACTGCCCATATTACTGTATAGGTGAAGTTAGTTAGTTATCTGTTGGGGTATCATAGGTGCTCAGACCCTCCTTCCAACATATGCATCAGCGCCTGGCAATAATAGTGCCAATTCCATGTTGGTTAATGAGACCCCTCATTCTCCCAGTGTGCCTCTTGTGCCTGGCCATGCCAATTCTTACTCCCAGGTCTCTCATTCTGAACAATGATGTGGATTCACTGGCGTCAAAATCGCGCTCGACATCTCTCTAAGGGCATTAATAATACCATGGGCTGGTCATCTGCAGGGGGTGCAGAGCCAACAAGTTTATCAGCTCGTGCATTTCCCTCAACTCCTGCATGTCCCATTACGAAGATGAACCTGATTCTACAGACAACAGATCTCTGCAGTGATCCTGTATAGGAGAAGCCATGGTACAGTGGCTAGTGCTCTTGCCTGCCAAGACAATGGTCGGGGTTCAATCTTCAGCACAGGCAGGATGTTTTTTTATGACAAGTACGACTCAGCCATCAACCCAGCCTCATAAAAAATGGCTACCAGACAGTTTCTAGAATGTTCTGTGAATTTCCTGGGAAGGAAAGATGTTAAGGAAGAAACTGGCCACTCCACTTCATATATTATGGTTTGGAATATGTTAAGGCTTAACACTTTACACAGCAGAGGCAGTATCAGCTATGGGAATGCCTTCCTGTTTACTAATATATAACTGCGAATCATTGGCACTGAAGAAAAAGAAAGAGAGTAGAAAGATACTACCAGGAAGACTAACTTGTTCAACAAACAGCCACAGAAGTCAGATGTGCCAGCTGAAAGGTATAACACAGGAAATCAATTGGGGAACCAGTTGAGGTCGCTGAGACAGTTACATAAATAAACACATATAGTATTGTTTGGTGCTCACAGAAGGAGTAGAATGAAGTAAAGACTAGAGGACACACTAGACAACATAAAATTGTAAAGCTATAGTTACCGACTGGGATAGTTACCAACTACCAGCTGAAAGGTGCAAATATCGCACCCTCTCTGTAAATTGACACAATGCAATTACATCTAAAACACACCAAAAAAAAAAACATATCAGGTGACCAGCAAAGAAAATGAAGAAGAAAGAAACTGGAGGCTGCAGAGATGTGGTTTCTCTATAGACTGCCAAACATTTAATGGAACGCTAAGAAGACAAGTATCCAGGCTTTCTGAGCGACCAGTTCACAAATATGTTTGAATACCCTCATCGGGACAAGGCAATCAATATTTGTATTATATTATGAGACAAGAGGGTCTGTTGAAGGTTGTGATAACCAGAAGATCCAAAATTTCAGAGTCAGAGGTCAACAGAGGGAGAAAATGCTGGATAGGTTGAAAGAGTGGCACTGAAGATAATCAGCTGTCGGACTTGTCAAGAGCATAAAGAACAGATGTTTATGAAGAAACATGGTCGTCTGAGAGGCTTGGCGTGGCACATGATAATGATGATTGTACCCCATTGAACTACTTTGACTGGACATGTGTTTGGTCTATTACCAGATTCAGTGCCAAAAGTAGGTTTGGACCAAACAAATGAATGGTGGGAAATGGGAAGTAGAGATGTGTCACAGTTATGACTTAAAAGTTGTTAATATGGTAGCAAACATGCTGTATTATAATTAAAGGGGGTTGCTTAGGGAAAACCACTGTATATAAATCTATGGCAGATACAGGAAGTTACTTAAGATAATTAATTATCCCATGGTAAGTAATCAGTTAACTTTGGGCAGAACATTAAAAGGAAGCAACTTCAGCAGGAACATCACCTTAAAATTCATCTAGCAGTAAATAAGTATTCACTGCTGCACAATGGCTACCTGGAGCAGAACTTAGCCCAGGGGAGATGCTGAGTTCTACCACTGAAACTTATAACAGTTAGTTGCATATCCTTTACAGGACATTGCAGTCAACACACGCATTCTTTGCTGTTGTGATCTCTTGGTACGTTTACTTTCAGTAGTCTGCCATTGCTTTCTGAATGACAGGCACCCATATCATTTCTTAAAAAACCAATGCAATGCTGTCTGCTGCCAAATCGCATGCAGCTGTGTTTCGAAATCGGGTATGCAGGGTCACAAACTGCATTCATAACCCCTTCGCCTGCGAGCCAGCACTGAACCTTATAGGTACACTATTATTTTTAACTGATTCAGGGCCAAACAAAATGTGGTCTGGGCCAAACATGGCACATAATGAAATGAATATGTATTATAATGCAAATTTAAGTTCACTTAGAATTGAAATTGCGGAAAATACCACAAAACAAAACAAATATCACAATGACCCTAGTATGGCGATATATCATCAGTCTTTCCAAATGGGAGATCACATTTGGCACTGAATCAGTCAAACTACTTATTGTGACCTTCTATCACGTGTGTTTAACTTATCTTGCGTCTGACTTCCTGTCTTGACAGAAGGGCAATATCATTGGTGAAAGCCAGAAGCTGCACTTTCAGAGTCCATTCAGTTCCATTTCTGGTGATATCTATTACCTTCACAATTCAGGTTGTAAATTAGTAAGAATAATACATGTGACAAAAGACATCCCTACCACACTCTTTCAAATAAATCTATTATTTTTCACGCATTTCATCTCTATAGCTTGCATGTATTTTAAATTAGTGATCTTCTTTGAAATCCTATAGTGCCTCATATGTTTCCAAAGAGACTCCGTATCAATGCTATCTGGGGCTTCCTTTCCATAATCCACATAATAACATGTTCAATTCTTTTCAATGTTTTGCTCTGTTACAATGCTTAATTTGACTATCTGATCAGGCCTGGATCTGTGTAATTGGAAGCCAGCATTTCTTAATCTCTCCAGAAAGAGCCTCCTTAATGTTTTTCCCAGGAACTGACAATAACATTATTCCTCTATAATTTTTACACCCCAGTATATCCCCTTTCTTTGACAGCTTCATGAGATATTCTTCTCCCCAGTCTGCTGGTGTTTCCCAGACTCTCATCAATAATTTGCGCAGTTATTCAGCTGAGGTATTTGTATTAGCTTTAATAGCTTATGCTGGGTTACCATAAGGACCAGCAACTGTCCCATCCTTCAGAAGTTTGATAGCTTTTCCAATTCTGCAGGCTGGAAATTTGGGAGTAGGGGCTCCTTTGGGAATGGTCTGTTCAGAAGTTCCTAATTTCCTTGCCACGAGGTTTATGGGTAAATGGATTCAGGCCCACGAAGACTAAAATTGGTGCCAGGAAATGTCTTGGGACTTAAATACACAATGTGTCTAAGGCACTGCAAAAGGGTAGTGTACTTTTACCTATATGGTATTCTTGGCATTTTTGTCTTAGCATTTCCTCCTTATAACATGCCAAAAAATGCTCGATTGTCCACATCTACTTTCATTAACCTAACAAAATACTGTAATGATTTATTTAATTTATGGGCATTATACAGAGATCCTATGGAGAGCGTATTCGAGGAGAAGCAAGAAAGAAATGGCTGCAGCAAATAAACTTGTCTGCACAAACTGGTGGCACATCAATGGAACCTGTTTATAAAGCTGTGTTTCAAGCCCTTTACAAGGTGACTTGTAACTCTTTCACATCAATAGACTCATCTTATGTTTATTTGTTACCCCATGTTTGTGGTATATATTTTTTAACTCCTTCTGTCTCACTTGCAAGGTGACTTGTTAACTCTTTCACACCAAGAAACTCAGCTTATATTTTTATGTATTTTTAGATTTTGCATGAGGATTCACTTTCCCTGTTACCAGTGCCCCTCACCAACAGGCAAAGCCTCTCCGACTTCTGAGATACTTGTAATTTATGTTCCCAAGTCAAGGACAGGAAATCAACATGTTAATCCAAACTGATCAAGTGTGTAGTGAACCCACTAACCCACAATCAACCAGCAGAGAAATGTTAAGCTGGTTAAACGCCTCAGCTGGTTAAACGCCTGTGACAGTTTTGCTGTGTGTTGTGTAGGATGCTGAGACCCATGACATGTGACAGTTTTGCTGTGTGTTGTGTTGGATGCCGAGACCCATGAAATGTGACAGTTTTGCTGTGTGTTGTGTAGGATGTTGAGATATGTGACATGTGACAGTTTTGCTGTGTATTGTGTTGGATGCCGAGACCCATGACATGTGACAGTTTTGCTGTGTGTTGTGTAGGATGCTGAGACATGTGACAGTGTTGCTGTGTGTTGTGTAGGATGTTGAGAACCATGACATGTGACAGTTTTGCTGTGTGTTGTGTAGGATGTCATGACATGTGACAGTTTTGCTGTGTGTTGCATAGAATGTCATGACATGTGACAGTTTTGCTGTGTGCTGTGTAGGATGCTGAGACATGTGACAGTGTTGCTGTGTGTTGTTTAGGAGCCGAAGACCCATGACAGGTAACATTTTTCCTGTGTGTTTTGTAGAATGATGAGGCCCATGACTTGTGACAGTTTTGCTGTGTGTTGTGTAGGGTGCCGAGACCCATGACTTGTGACAGTTTTGCTGTGTGTTGTGTACAGTGCCGAGACCCATGACATGTGACAGTTTTGCTGTGTGTTGTGTACAGTGCCGAGACCCATGACATGTGACAGTTTTGTTGTGTGTTGTATTGGATGCCAAGACCCATGACATGTGACAGTTTTGCTGTGTATTGTGTTGGATACTGAGACAATGACATGTGACAGTTTTGCTGTGTAATGTGTAGGGTGCCGAGACCCATGACATGTGACAGTTTTGCTGTCTCTTGTGTAGGATGCCGAGACCCATGGAGGAGAGAAAAGAATCAGTGCTAGCATTACCATGTTGGAAGTCAACAAACTGGAACCTTCCAGAGGGGAGCTGATGCTACGTTATGCAGCCTGCACACCAGAAGACTGCCAGTACATGCTGGGGAAGCCTTTGTTCAAGAATATGAAAGGCATCAGGTATGACATGAGGTGTCTGGTGTGGGTCAGTGAATTATTATCTGATTCATCTTAAGGTATTAATTCTAGTTTTTTATCATCATCATATGCCATGATAAACATGGGCGTCCTTGTATCACCATCTTCCACAGT
This sequence comes from Cepaea nemoralis, assembly GCA_014155875.1. NCBI lineage: Eukaryota > Metazoa > Mollusca > Gastropoda > Stylommatophora > Helicidae > Cepaea > Cepaea nemoralis. The sequence goes on from JACEFZ010019094.1 coordinate 401,115, forward strand.
CACCAGTCTAGGATCAAGGTCTGTGTTCTTGTCCCAATTATGGATTATACCATATAGCCAAGCCACACAGATATTTCTCTCTCTGCCCTTCTCTTGCTCTGTTCCCATTAAGTTTGCCAGTTGTCACTAAGTTTCCTGGTTTATTCCTCTTCATAATGTGCTCAGTAGTCTTGATTGTCTGCACCTGATTTCTCTAATCAACTTAGGTTTTAATTTGTTTCATGTAGGACTTGTTCATTGGTTTTTCTTTCTGCCCATGGTGTTATTTGCATTTTTCTCAGAAACCACATTTCCATTGACTTTATATGTTTCTCACCTTGGCTGCTTGTTGTCCATGTTTTACATCCATATAATAGTATAGGTTCTTTATACAGGAAATACTACATGTGTTTATTTATGTAACTGTTTCAGTGGCCTCAACTGGTTTCCAAATTTATTTCCTGTGTAATACATGTACAGCATTAGAACCGACCAATCATTTCTCTTCTTTAAATGTTTGTGAATTTACTGGACACAGCATTTACATTCCGATGTGTTTGTGTGTTTGTTATTTGACCTATGCTGGTTTAATATAAATTATGAGACCTATGGTGCTATCTCAATGGTTTGATACAAATTCTGTCCGTATTCCATAGTTGTAGGTTCATGTGTATGATAGATATGACTAATGAAGACACTTTTTTTTGAGTGTCTAGTTGGTCATGCGTCGAAGTACACTTGTTCCTGCAGTGAAGTGCTGTCGTCATTTGGAGGTGGCAGGTTCAAATCCCGGTCAGTAACTACAGCTTTCAAATTTTATGTTGTCTAATGTGTCCTCTAGTCTCTACTTCTTTCTTCTCCTTATGTGAGTGCCAAACAATACTACTTGTGTTTATTTATGTACTAAGTTCTTTTTAGCACTAAACCACTCTTTATCTCATTGCAATTGACAGAATTTTATTGATCAGTATGTTTCCCATCTTGCAAAAGGCAACTTTGCTATAGTGGCTCTTGTCCTGATCTCCATAAGGTATTTCCATCATGTTATGATTGTTCCAAGAAAACTTGACCCATTCACTTACTTCAGTATTTTCCTATCTATTATGTATTCCCAAAACGAGTAACTTAAATGATTTGAAGGAGGCAAACAAACAAGGGCAATTTATTACAAACATCATAAAGTGGCAATTAAATGTTTTTTTTTACCGCATTATGAGTGAACAACTGAAACATTTTGTAACAACTGCAAAGATTGATGGAAAAAGAGATGGAGAAAGACAACGAGAAAAGATTCTTTGCACCCTTTGAAGATAAACTTTGTTTGTTCATCATAGCATGGAGAAATATCAGAAAACAAGATGATGTGTTCAACTGGAGATCAGGAGATTAGGAGAGTCATGATCGTCCATGACAGTTGGCAAAACAATTGACAATGACTCCCATAAGGACGTATAGTTTTTGGTTAATACTGTTCCATGTGGTTTACATTTCGGGAATGCCCCGAATGCTGTGATGTCAGTTCCTAAATCAATCAATCAATCAATCAATCAATCATGTGGTTTACATTTAGCTTAGAGGAAGTTTAGAAATGTTTTTTTTAAATTAATTTAGAGCCACATGTGTCCGTGTTGCCTTTGGGTCTGTTTGTAATGGATTACTTTCATTGCAACTCAGGGTTGAGTTTGTGGTTGTGTAGTATATCCTTGATAGAATCAATTCACCTGGCTCTTGATGGAAACCCTGGTAGTGCAGTGGCTAGGGATTACTTTCATTGCAACTCAGGGTTGAGTTTGTGTTTGTGTAGCATATCCTTGATAGAATCAATTCACCTGGCTCTTTGTAGAAGCCCTGGTAGTGCAGTGGCTAGCACACTTGTCTGTTGGCCTGGTGGTCATGTGTTGGAATCCTCCTTGAGGCAGGGATTCTTAAAAAATGGCCTGGGCTTTCTACCGACATTAGCCTAAAATGGGTGCCATGTAATTTCCTGGAAAGTCAAGGCAGCTGTGTGATATTAACCATATAACCCATGTAATGCAGATTGGTTTATAGAAATATGGGCTTGGCACCATATAACCAATACACCTCAAAGGTGTGAACAAGGGTCCTGTACTTACCTGTTTCTTGGTTTCCTCTAGATCTTCATCCATAATTTTTTTGGTTGTAACTACAAAATAGCAGCTAACTGGACTGTATTCTAATACAAAATATTGCCTTGAAGTATCCCTCTTTCTAACCCACTACAACATTTAATGAGCGGGTGTGTTAGTTAAGATCATGAGGAACTGCACTGATAATGTAATGAGATGGGTCGGACAAAGGTTTGACACATAGGCTCTTCACCTGCTAAGTGAAGACTGGTCACCCATTCCTCCATGTATTCAGGCCTGCAACATATGACGGCTCAATAACATCATGGACTTATAGTAATGAATTAATCCCTGAAAAAAGAGAAGTAGATTGTGAGCTTGACTAGAGCACAACTACAAGAAACAAAATGGACGTTGCGGCCAAAGCCTTCATCAGCACAGAACAAACAAACAAATATAGACAAACAAATACATGAAAGACACCACATGAAAGTATTAAGGTTACTTATCTGTATCCTTGCTTGAGTGGCTATCCGTGGATGGAATAAACCAGATGTAGTGGTTAACAGGGTCAACTGACTAAAGGTCAATAAAGCCAGAAGCTCGGGGATTGGCTAAGACAACCGGTGAGGGAACCCACGCTGGGGTGATGGGGGTATGCCCTTGAGAGCGAAAAGGAAAAATATGGATAGGTAGAGCACTGTAGCCGACTCGGATGCAGTTCGCAATTCCGAACGCCTTATAGTATGGACTTATAGTAGGAAACTGTTTTGGGACAGTAAAAAAAAAAAAGAAATTTCACAAGGTCAAAGTACTTCAACTTGTTTGGCATAATATTGTTTATGAGTCAGGTTTTTTCAATCTTCAAGTCTTAAAAATATATCATATGTTTCTCTTCTTCACCCAGAAGAAAAAATAAGACGAAACCTTTTGGGGTACAAACCAGTGCAAGGAAGCTGATCCTCTTGTCTTTAACCCCTTTATTAGTCTGTGATATTTTGCAGCTTTTAACTTAAGCTTTGTCTGTGTGCTTATGTTCTTGCAGCTTTTAGCATGTATTTTATGGATCACAAGCTTTGTCTGTGTGTTTATCTTCTTGCAGCTTTTAGCATGTATTTTATGGATCACAAGCTTTGTCTGTGTGTTTATCTTCTTGCAGCTTTTAGCATGTATTTTATGGATCACAAGCTTTGTCTGTGTGTTTATCTTCTTGCAGCTTTTAGCATGTATTTTATGGATCACAAGCTTTGTCTGTGTGTTTATGTTCTTGCAGCTTTTAGCATGTATTTTATGGATCACAAGCTTTGTCTGTGTGTTTATGTTCTTGCAGCTTTTAGCATGTATTTTATGGATCACAAGCTTTGTCTGTGTGTTTATCTTCTTGCAGCTTTTAGCATGTATTTTATGGATCACAAGCTTTGTCTGTGTGTTTATCTTCTTGCAGCTTTTAGCATGTATTTTATGGATCACAAGCTTTGTCTGTGTGTTTATGTTCTTGCAGCTTTTAGCATGTATTTTATGGATCACAAGCTTTGTCTGTGTGTTTATCTTCTTGCAGCTTTTAGCATGTATTTTATGGATCACAAGCTTTGTCTGTGTGTTTATCTTCTTGCAGCTTTTAGCATGTATTTTATGGATCACAAGCTTTGTCTGTGTGTTTATCTTCTTGCAGCTTTTAGCATGTATTTTATGGATCACAAGCTTTGTCTGTGTGTTTATGTTCTTGCAGCTTTTAGCATGTATTTTATGGATCACAAGCTTTGTCTGTGTGTTTATCTTCTTGCAGCTTTTAGCATGTATTTTATGGATCACAAGCTTTGTCTGTGTGTTTATGTTCTTGCAGCTTTTAGCATGTATTTTATGGATCACAAGCTTTGTCTGTGTGTTTATGTTCTTGCAGCTTTTAGCATGTATTTTATGGATCACAAGCTTTGTCTGTGTGTTTATCTTCTTGCAGCTTTTAGCATGTATTTTATGGATCACAAGCTTTGTCTGTGTGTTTATCTTCTTGCAGCTTTTAGCATGTATTTTATGGATCACAAGCTTTGTCTGTGTGTTTATCTTCTTGCAGCTTTTAGCATGTATTTTATGGATCACAAGCTTTGTCTGTGTGTTTATCTTCTTGCAGCTTTTAGCATGTATTTTATGGATCACAAGCTTTGTCTGTGTGTTTATCTTCTTGCAGCTTTTAGCATGTATTTTATGGATCACAAGCTTTGTCTGTGTGTTTATCTTCTTGCAGCTTTTAGCATGTATTTTATGGATCACAAGCTTTGTCTGTGTGTTTATCTTCTTGCAGCTTTTAGCATGTATTTTATGGATCACAAGCTTTGTCTGTGTGTTTATCTTCTTGCAGCTTTTAGCATGTATTTTATGGATCACAAGCTTGTCTGTGTGTTTATCTTCTTGCAGCTTTTAGCATGTATTTTATGGATCACAAGCTTTGTCTGTGTGTTTATGTTCTTGCAGCTTTTAGCATGTATTTTATGGATCACAAGCTTTGTCTGTGTGTTTATGTTCTTGCAGCTTTTAGCATGTATTTTATGGATCACAAGCTTTGTCTGTGTGTTTATCTTCTTGCAGCTTTTAGCATGTATTTTATGGATCACAAGCTTTGTCTGTGTGTTTATGTTCTTGCAGCTTTTAGCATGTATTTTATGGATCACAAGCTTTGTCTGTGTGTTTATCTTCTTGCAGCTTTTAGCATGTATTTTATGGATCACAAGCTTTGTCTGTGTGTTTATGTTCTTGCAGCTTTTAGCATGTATTTTATGGATCACAAGCTTTGTCTGTGTGTTTATCTTCTTGCAGCTTTTAGCATGTATTTTATGGATCACAAGCTTTGTCTGTGTGTTTATCTTCTTGCAGCTTTTAGCATGTATTTTATGGATCACAAGCTTTGTCTGTGTGTTTATGTTCTTGCAGCTTTTAGCATGTATTTTATGGATCACAAGCTTTGTCTGTGTGTTTATCTTCTTGCAGCTTTTAGCATGTATTTTATGGATCACAAGCTTTGTCTGTGTGTTTATCTTCTTGCAGCTTTTAGCATGTATTTTATGGATCACAAGCTTTGTCTGTGTGTTTTATGTTCTTGCAGCTTTTAGCATGTATTTTATGGATCACAAGCTTTGTCTGTGTGTTTATGTTCTTGCAGCTTTTAGCATGTATTTTATGGATCACAAGCTTTGTCTGTGTGTTTATCTTCTTGCAGCTTTTAGCATGTATTTTATGGATCACAAGCTTTGTCTGTGTGTTTATGTTCTTGCAGCTTTTAGCATGTATTTTATGGATCACAAGCTTTGTCTGTGTGTTTATCTTCTTGCAGCTTTTAGCATGTATTTTATGGATCACAAGCTTTGTCTGTGTGTTTATGTTCTTGCAGCTTTTAGCATGTATTTTATGGATCACAAGCTTTGTCTGTGTGTTTATCTTCTTGCAGCTTTCAGGCAGTAGAAACAGGCAAACCAGTGCATGTGCCTCGGGTGGCAAAACATGGGAATTTATATTTTTGGAATTATAATCGCAATCCTAAAGTAAGTTTCACATTTTGTCTTTGTCATCATTTGGCATCACTCTATTTGAATGCACTTATTTATATTTCTGCATCTTCAGTCACAAGTTGAGATATAACCAGCCATTGATTGTATGGCCGGAGATCGGCATGGCCGAATGGATAAGTACGCTCATTCTTAAATATCCGGTGTGCTGATGCTGAGGTAGGAGGTTCAACCCCTACACCGGACAGTTGGACTAAAATGTTGACTTCTCGTCCTTGACTAGGGGACATAAATTACAAGTACCTCTAAAGCTGGGTGGATTCGCCTGATGGTGAAGGGCACTGGTAGCAGGGAAAGCTAATCCACACACAAAATTAGTCCAGTTCTGCTAGAATAGCCTGTATGGACTGCTCTTGAGTTTAAAGCCCCCTAAATAAAAATGTATAACTAGTTGTTATGGAAATCTAATGAACAATCAATAGTTATATAAAAATATAGGGATTCTGGGAGTCAGAGTTGCATGCTGGTTATTTGTCCTCGTTCAGTTGCCAGCTGAGGCAAGATTTTTTCCCCCTACTAGTATGGAAATAGAAGGAAAACACTTTTTCTTTGTTAACTTTATGACCATACTTGTGTGTCAATTTCTCATAAACTGTGGTCATAAAGTTAACACGCAAAAAAGCGTTTTGTATACCGTATTTGACAAACAATAAACAATTGCTCAAATATAGTGAGGCCTTAGTAATTAGGCGGTTCAAGCCAGTCTTATACCAATAGAAAGGGTTCATTTTAAATTTGAAATTACCATGGAGATAGCAAATGCTCCATATTCGAACAATAACTGTGACTATATTTAAAATTTTCCAGCCAAAGTATTATTCATTTATTCACGACTTATGACACGTAACTCTCCAGTATGCATCTGAAGGGGTGCAGCGAAATATGCCAGGTATTAAACCGTGGTTTCTGTATTTACATAAAATTTTTTGTAAATTCACAATGGTAGTACAAACACAATTCCCTTGTTTTCCACAGGAAAGATCCGGATCCTTTGTAGCAATCCCGTTAAAGGACAACAAGAAACGTGTCTTTGGTGTTCTTGGTGTTGACACTATGATTGACCCAAAAAAAGATACAATCTTCACAAAACATGAAATCCAGTTCTTTCAGGTCAGATTTCTGTAGGTGTTCTTTGAATGGCGGCCATGTTTGTCTTCCAGTCAGGTGATCAAGAGTTAGATTCCCGCTTGAGGCAGAGAAATTTTATAAATTTGATCTGGGCTTTCATATCAAGTGTGTCTAAAGTGGGTACCAGGAGCTGGTCTAGGAATTAAAGATGGCTGCTATGATGTTGGCCACATCACCATCAGGTGCTAAATGGTCTAACAGATACTGGGGTGGCATCGTTTACTCAGTCCATCTCATGGCATGGAAAGGGATTGTGTACTTTACTGACCAAGAAAATAACAACCACCCTCTTTTCCACTTCTTCATGACAATGTCAGACCACATACGGCTCGATTAACTCAGGAGAAAATTAATCAACTAAGGTGAGAAGTTCTGGAACATCCACCTTACAGCCCCGACTTAACCCCTAGCGATTTCCACCTTTTTGGTCAACTGAAAACCCACCTTGGTGAGAGACATTTCGTGAATGATGCCGGAGTTAAATGTGAAGTGAAAACACGGTTTAGAAAACAGAGCACACAGTTCTATGCAGCCGATTTGGGAGGACTGATAAAAGGATGGGATAAGTGCATCAATGTTGATGGAAATTATGTTGAGAAATAAAGGGACAATGTATGTTATACAAATAAACTGGTTTCAAGTTGTTATCATATTTAGTTATTTTTCAACAGCCATTTGTCACTTACTTATTGACCTCCCTTTGTAATATTGTCCAGGGGTCAGGGCTCAATGTTATTTTATTGCCCATTAACCATACAGGCCTTCGACTTCTGCATCTTGATTCTGAAGCTACCGACAGTTTAACAACACCCTCTTTTCCACTTCTTAATACTCTTAATGGAGCACTGCACTGGAACTCTTCTTCTGGAAACCGTTCCTTCAAGTAACGTTCTTTCTATGTTAATAGCATAACTAGGAATTCCCTCCAGTGTGATCCACAAGGTATATGGAAAATAAGATGACCAAACCACACACATTTAGGAGAATTTCAAACAATACAAAATAACACAAAGTAATGCAGCTTTACAGAACACAATTATGTTTTGTAAAGCTGCATTACTTTGTGCTTTTTATATTGTTTACATTTCCACAGACTTACTGCAGTTCAATTAATTTTATTCATATGTGTAGGAGACTTAGAGAGACATATGATTAGTATGGAAATGACATGAAAGAAACTACAAGAGATAACCAAGAATGCAGGTTGGCGTGACATGGTTGAGGGCCTATGCTCCACTGGGGCTTAAGAAGAAGAAGAAGCAGAAAAAGAAGAAAGAAAAAAGAAAGAAGACAGGAAACAGGAGACAGGAAGAAGAAGAAAGAAGAATAAGACAGAGACTAAATGAATTATATCACTAACCATTTAACCAGATACTTATATGTATGTGTGTATGTATGATGTTTGCATGTAACAGTATGTATGATGTTTGCATGTAACAGTATGTATGATGTTTGCATGTAACAGTATGTATTTATGCAGTTATGCATGTATGCTCTTTATTATGCAGCTATGTTTGTTTGCATGTACTGTATATATTAAACAGTTTTTTTATATTGTGCAATTTATTACACTGTCATATTATTGCTTCCCGCCATATGGATTAAACATGCATAATGTTCAATGCATAATTAATTTTTAATAGGTGAGTGTTAGTAAAGGCAGAATGTAACGCAGGCATGCATGCCTATTTCTTAATTCTTTGAAAATGAAGTTCACTGGTTTGTTTGTCCTGGCATCTAAATTTACAGTGTGGATTTTAACCTGGGCAATAACTTGTATACATAATCGTCTCCCATCACAGCCGACTGTGTGGCAAGGGACATAATTTGTAATCCTGCACACTGCGTTTGAAACAGCAGCAGGCGATTTGGCAGCAGACCTCCTTCAATTAGTTTTAATACAATGGTATGAGTGCTCATTGTTCAGAAAGCAATCGCAAACTCATTATCAAGTGCCCTACCAGCTGGCATAGGCGTTCATGGCTCTCCACAGATCTCGGTCTTTGGTTTTCTGGATCAGCTCTTCTGATGATATTCCTCCATGCTACCATCTCAATCCATCTGGCATCATTTCTCTTGGTCTGTCTCTACCTATCTTCCCCTCGATCTTTCCAGTTGTCACGATGTTCTCCAATGCCTCACTTCTCGTCACATGACTGAAGAAAGATGCTTGTCTCTTTCTTATTGTTGTATATAATGTTCTAGTTTCATTAGCCTCTTTCAGGCAATCATTGTTAGTTAGTCTGGCAGTCCAAGGAATTTGCAATATTCGTCTCAGGAACCACATCACTGTTGCTTCTAATTTCTTCTTAATTTGTTCATTTATATTCCAAGATGTATAGCAAACTACTGAACGTAAACTTGTCAAGAAATCACAAACAGCCAAAAATTGCTGGGGTTGACTGCAACTTCCTGTAAAGGATATGCGACTAACTTTTTCCCCCATCACAACCTGCAAGAAAAGTCTAAGGAGCAGAACTAATGCAACAGGAAGTGGAGTCATATGCTAAAGAAAATACTGAATAGTGACACCTAGCAACGTACAATATCTGAGCAGGTGTATTATAATCTCATATTATACTCTTCTTCTTCTTTTTCTCTTCCACCATTTACTTCAGTGACGTATGGGGAAAGATGTAAAGATCCTGTTTGGCACTTTCTAATGCAGTTTGTAAGTTGGTATTCATTGGCAAGAATGCGACAACGTGGAGTGACAAGGGGATCTGGGCGATGCTCGATGCTTAGAGGAAAGGCAAGACGCACATATAATCAGATTGCTACTGGTACTATTGGGGTTGGAACTCTTCGCTGGCTTCTGGGGATGGCGACGGAGCACTTATGGGAATGCCCTGAATGCTGTGATGTCGGTTCCTAAATCAATCAATCAATCAATCAATCAATCAATCAATCAATCAATCAGTTCTCTAAGGCTACTCTTGATACCATTACTCCATCTTTTACGTGGTCTTCTGCTTACTCTGTTTTCATTATATTCCTGAATGTGGCTCTTTTTGGCAGATGGTACCAAGGTATTCTTGTGAGATGGCCAAACATTTTAATCTATTGTTCTTTAATTGAGTGCATGAGCGGCTTCAGATCTAGTCATCTTCTAATTTCCTCATTCCTAATTCTATGTCTCACTGTTACTCCCGCAGGTCTTCTAAAGCATCTCATCTCTGTTATACTGTTAAATATTTTTTATCAGGTCTATTAGAAAAATATCAGACCTTTGGCTGTGACAAATACAATGATTCACTTGGAGGTTTAAAACTCTAATCCCTTTCAAAGTACTCTCCTTGGGACTGTACACATCTCTCAGTGGTCCTGCCATTGTTGGAAGGATAACAGGAAGGCCTCTTTAGGAATGGAGTGCAGTGTGGTCATTGCATTATGCATAAAGTCTTCTCATGACCAAGATTGTATCCCTTTCAGCTGCATTTTTAGCTTGTGGTTTCAGATTTTCTTGGCCCAAAACAATATTCCTGTGGTTCGTCAAGCTTTCTACTCTCCCAACATTGCTGCTAATGATTTTTGGCTCAAGAATTGTATTTTCCCTGGTCATAGGTCATATACAAAGGTCCTATACACTATACAGTGCCGCCCAACTATACAAAGGTCCTATACACTATCCAGTGCCGCCCACCAGGCGCTGGAACGCAAATTATTCCTCCTCACGACGCTTGAGGGCAGAAGTGGAAGATGATGATGATGATGATGATGATGATGAAAGGTCCTATATATTTGTTTTTAATCGACCTCATATTTCAATAATAAAACAGCCAAAGCTAGAAGAAGATTTTTATTTATAAATGTTATCTATCTCTGATTTCCACTTCTTTCTCAAGTCCTATCTGAATCACAACCTGTGAATTTATTTCTTCACCTACAGGGCGTGGCCAAGGCTTTCAGCATTGCCTATCACTATGTGGAAAAGAAACGCAAGTTTCTGAAAGTCCTGGAGAGTGCTATCTATTGGTTCCATGTCAGATGTCCCCACATTTTGGAGATCACAGTGTATTTTATGGAACCTAACTTGAAAGACACAAATGACTATGTTCTTCGGAAGATTTTGGAAATGGACAATAATGGAAAAGCTGAATACGTAACAGAGCTCATTCGGCTAGAAAGAAAAGACAATTTGTTTAGGTAATCGTTACTAATATTTTCAGCTTCATGTAGATTTCAGGCATTATCCATAATTCTAATATTTTGTGTCAACAATTGTGATACCAGAGACAATGTTTATCCATTTGTTGTTGTTGTTGTTGTCTTCCACTTGTGCAGTTAGGCGTCATGGGGAGGGGTTAATGAAGTCCTAGCGCCTGTGACTAGCAAATTTCCTCCGTGATTCATGAGCCTGTTTCTTGGATCAAGTAAATTCCCTACCAGTTTGCTAGACTGTCATGGGTTCCTTACCTACTTGTAAATGATGGAGATCTAATTCCAGTACTTAGATATGCAGATGAAATGGTCCTCCTCTTAAACAGCATTAAAGGATTACAATAGTTGGCCCTGTCTGTCAAGAGACACAGTGACAATCAAACTCCTTTTCTGAACAAAAACAAAAAAACAAAACAAAAACAATGTCCATGTAAACAAGCAGGAAAAAACACTTGTAAACATCATGAGGTGAATTGGGTATATTGCAAAAAGTAAACAAGCAGGGAAAGACACTTTTACAGATGATGAGGTGTATTGGGTATATGGCAAAAAGTAAACAGGCAAGAAAAGACACTTGTACACACTATGAGGTGTATTTTGTATATGGTAAAAAGTAAACAAGCAGGAAAAGACACTTTTACAGGCAATGAGGTGTATTGGGTACATGGTAAAGAGTAAACAAGCAGGAAAAGACACTTGTACATGCCATGAGGTGTATTTTGTATATGGTAAAAAGTAAACAAGCAGGAAAAGACACTTTTATAGGCGACTAGCTGACCCGGCCCGGCTTCGCCCAGGCCCTGGAGGGGATCTATCTATCTATCAGTCTGTCTGTCTGCTTGTTTGTCTGTCTGTCTGTCTGTCTGGCTGACCCGGCCCGGCTTCACCCAGTCCCTGGTGGGGAGCATCTCATTTAATTCATATAAGTAGTCATATAAGCTCTCCCGTTCCCGACTATCTGTCTGTCTGTCTATCTGTCTGTCTGTCTGTCTGACCCGGCTTCACCCAGTCCCTGGTGGGGAGCATCTCATTTAATTCATATACGTAGTCATATAAGCTCTCCCGTTCCCGACTATCTGTTTGTCTGTCTATCTGTCTGTCTGTCTGTCCCGGCCCGGCTTCACCCAGTCCCTGGTGGGGAGCATCTCATTTAATTCATATACGTAGTCATATAAGCTCTCCCGTTCCCGACTGTCTGTTTATCTGTCTGTCTGTCTGACCCGGCCCGGCTTCACCCAGTCCCTGGTGGGGAGCATGTCATTTAATTAATTCATATAAGTAGTCAAATAAGCTTCCGTTCCCGACTATCTGTCTGTCTGTCTATCTATCTGACCCGGCGTGGTTTCGCCCAGCTCCTGGCGCACAGTAACTTAAAAGAATGTCCTTCCACACACCATTCATTATTTTTAATGAAAACTGTTTTTAATCACCGACATGAAAGTTGATAAGTTCTTTAAGCAGAAAAAGATGGGTTACAATGTTATGCATTATGCATTATTTTTATGCAAACTTTGAAAATGCCTTAAAGATTATATCATTATTTATTATAACTCATATGCCTAAAAATAACTATAGACAAAGAGTTTAACAATAGTGCAAGTAAGTCCAACAATATGACTATAAAGTATATAGAAATGTTATTAAAAGTTATGCCCCTTGAAATAACTTTTCTAGAGTGAAGTCCCCCTGCTATATAGACATTATATAATGAAAATGAAAAAGTAAATGTTATTAAATAAGTAGAAGATTTTACACTATGAAACTATTATAGTCGGTTGCACAGGAATGAAAGGAAGACGTGTAGAAAATTTCATCTCAATCGGATGTACCGTTATCGAACCCATCCAATACAAACATAACCACAAACAAAGTCAGTCACATACACTCTGTTTTATAGATATAGATGAGGTGTATTGGGTACATGGTAAAAAGTAAACAAACAGGAAAAGACACTTTTACAGGCCATGAGGTGTATTGGGTAAATGGTAAAATGTAAACAAGCAGGAAAAGACACCTTGTACACACCATGAGTTGTATTGGGTATATGGCAAAATGTAAACAAGAAGTGAAAGACAGGTTTGCTATTTTTGTCTCAGGAACCACATCTCTGTTGCTACCATGTTCTTCATAATTTGCTCAATCATATGCCATGATTCACTGTCGTACAGTAAAACAGTTTCTATATATTTCAGTACTCTTTTTCTGACATTTAATGCTAGTGACTTAGTGCACAAGATATTTTCATTTTCAATTATAAATCTTTCATCTAATGTTATGATTGCCGGGGTATTTAAATGAAGTATGTAAATGTATCAACTTGCTTAATTATCTCTCTTCTTTTCTTATTTCATATGTTGGTATTGTTACTATTATTATTATTTTATATAACCATTGTTTATATTTGCTTGATATTTAAAGAAAGTCCTTATTCTTCTCACTCTCTTTTACTATATTGTCAAAATGTTGTTGTAGATCTTTTATGTCTTCAGCAATTTTGTTAATGTTTACTTTTTATTTTTCCAGAGAGTATCTCTTTGACTGTATAGAGACATCTTACACAGTGATAGCAGAAATACACGAAACGAGACATGCAGCGTGCCCCATCAGGGATAACAATGGGATGGCAGTTGGTATTGTTGACATCAACACAGGGAAGCTGAAAATTTTGCCCAGATATGAAAGCAGAGAGGTGCAGAGGCTTCTTCGGCTGTTGCAGAGGGCATACAGTGAGCTGAGTAAGATCTCCATGGGTGAAGACCCACAGTGTGAGCTGGGTGAGTGTTCATTGTGTTTTTGTGTAAATAACTAAATAACTTGTGTAAATAAATGTGCTAAAGAATAATTTGTTAACAAACTTGCTTTATACTAAACTTGACAATTCATTGTTAGCAGCAGACAAAACTGTTTTATAGCAAACCTGGCAGTTCACTGTTAGCATCTGATACTTTGTTAACTAGACTGTTAGTTAGCAAACCTGTTAGTTCAATGTTATTGCCAAATACTTTTTTTTAATGTCTTTATTGCAAACCTGACATTTCACTGTTAGCACCAAAACTGCATTATAGCAAACCTGACAGTTAGCTCCAGTGACAGCTAGCACCAAACACTTTACTAGCAAAACTGTATTATAGCAAACCTGACAGTTAGCTCCAAGCACTTTGTTAACAAAACTGCATTATAGCAAACCTGACAGTTAGCTCCAGTGACAGCTAGCACCAAACACTTTACTAGCAAAACTGCATTATAGCAAACCTGACAGTTAGCTCCAAGCACTTCGTTAACAAAACTGCATTATAGCACACCTGACAGTTAGCTCCAAGCACTTTGTTAACAAAACTGCATTATAGCACATCTGACAGTTAGCTCCAAGCACTTTGTTAACAAAACTGCATTATAGCAAACCTGACAGTTAGCTCCAAGCACTTTGTTAACAAAACTGCATTATAGCAAATCTGACAGTTAGCTCCAAGCACTTTGTTAACAAAACTGCATTATAGCAAACCTGACAGTTAGCTCCAAGCACTTTGTTAACAAAACTGCATTATAGCAAACCTGACAGCCAGCACCAAACACTTCATTAACAAAACTGCATTATAGCAAACCTGACAGTTAGCTAAAAGCACTTTGTTAACAAAACTGCATTATAGCAAACCTGACAGTTAGCTTCAAGTGCTTTGTTAATAAAAATGTTTTTAATTTCTCCCCACTGAAGAGGTAGAAAGTGATCCAGTGTTCAGAGTCGACATCATGTTTGAGCGTCTCATGCTCCAGGAGCTGCGTGATAATATATGCCGCATTGATCCGCAGTCTTATATTGAAATCAAGGGCTTCTTCGAACCCCCACGAGTCATTGCTGAAGTCCTTAGGGCCACCATTGCTATTTTCAAAGTTGATCAGGTTGGCGAAGGAGAATACGATGACTGGGATTATCTCAAGAATGTGAGTTGTTTGCGTTTCTGGAATTTTATTTTGTTAAGGCCATCTTTTCATTGTGTAAACTTCATTGGCATGTAATTTGCTTTTGACAATATCAGTGGATAAATAAATTCACAAGTATAGATTGATACTCTTAGAAATAGACAAATGAAGTTGAGATTAGAGGACTCATTAGACAACATAAACATTGAAAGTTTTAGTTATCATACCAATTTGAATCTGCCACCTCCAAATGATGACAAAGCCTCATGACAGTGATGCAGATCCTGCTCATTGTCCACAATCAATACTGTATCATCCGCATATCTAATTTTATTGATGTTACATCCACCAATGGTGATTTCTTTCATATCTTCTATATTTCTGAAAATATTTTCACTTTATAGAGGAAAAGATCTGGAAACATTACCATCCCTGTCTCACACCTCTCTTAATAGGCTGATATTGACCTACTTCATTATCAATCCTTATGACAGATTGTCTATATATCCAGACTATTGTCTGTATACCCTAGCTATTGTCTGTATATCCAGACTATTGTCTGTATACCCTAACTATTGTCTGTATACCCTAACTATTGTCTGTATATCCAGACTATTGTCTGTATACCCAGACTATTGTCTGTATACCCTAACTATTGTCTGTATACCCTAACTATTGTCTGTATATCCAGACTATTGTCTGTATACCCTAACTATTGTCTGTATATCCAGACTATTGTCTGTATACCCTAACTATTGTCTGTATATCCAGACTATTATCTGTATACCCTAACTATTGTCTGTATATCCAGACTATTGTCTGTATACCCTAACTATTGTCTATATATCCAGACTATTGTCTGTATACCCTAACTATTGTCTATATATCCAGACTATTGACTATTTTTTTGTCATTTTTCTTTTCACTTGTTTGCTTTGAACTCAAGCGTAATCCATACACAATTTACCGTAGTGATGGACTGAATTCTGCGTGTGGGATAGCTTTTCCTATTAACAGTGTCCCTCGCCATCAGGCGAACCCACTCCGACTTCAGAGGTACTTGTATTTAAAGTCCCCAAGTCAAGGACAACAGGTCAACATTTTAGTCCAGATGTCCGGTGTAGGGGATGAACCGCTAACCTCAGCATCAGCAACTATTGACTATATAACCAGACTATTGTCTATATACCCAGACTATTGTCTATATACACAGACTATTGTTTATATGCCGGTCTCTGTGGCCGATGGGTTACAACACTTTCTCCGTAATCCCATTTATTACGCAGAGTCTCGTAGCGGGAGAGAACTGGGAACGGTTCGATCCCCGCTGGTGACTTGCGGGATACTGAGCTGGCCGCTCAGAAAGCAATGGGAAACTACTGAGTGTAATCTTGCCAAGAAATCAACAGACAGCTGAAAGATGCTGCTGTTGACAGCGATGTCCTGTAAAGGATATGCAAAAAATATAACCAAACCATTGTCTTTATACCCAAACTATTGTCTATATATCCAGACTATTGTCTATATACACAGACTATTGTTTATATAACCAAAATATTGACTATATACCCAAACTATTGACTATATATCCAGACTATTGTCTATATACCCAGACTATTGTCTATATACACATACATACGCCGTTGGAACTACATCGGCCATGTACTCAGAATGGACAAGTCAAGACTCCCCTACTAAGCCCTCATATGGTCACCAGTAGGGAAAAGAAAACGGGGAAGACCAAGAGAGACCCTGCGTAGAACCATCATTAGAGAAGGCTCATTCAATGGCCAAGTAAATATCCAAGATCTACAATAGGTAGCAGCGAACCGCCAAGCATGGAGAGACAGGACTTCTGCCCTATGCGCCGCCTTAGGCTCAAGAGGAAAGACTAACTAACTAACTAACATACTATTGTTTATATAACCAAACTATTGACTATATACCCAAACTATTGTCTATATACCCAGACTATTGTCTATATACACAGACTATTGTCTATATAACCAAACTATTGTCTATATACCCAGCAGAGGACATGTGATTGGAACCCACAAGGCAAGTGAAATAGTCGACGACCTAAAACCACACGAAGAAGATCATTTCAGAGATGACAAATATTGGGAGGTCATGGAGGAAGCTTCAGGAGATAGCAAAAGATAGGACAACCTGGTTGTGAGTGGTTGATGGCCAATGCCCCAAAGAGGGATAAAGGGTAAAGGGCAAAAGAGAAGAATAACACTACATTTCCAAAACATCAAAGTTTTTGTCATCTGCCCATTTAACCTATATTTTGATGTATAAAATGTCAACTAATCTCATCTCATCATGTTCCTCTTGCACCTTGCAGTGTCGAGGTGAAGCACAAACAGCGGGAGAGTGCTTATTTATGGGACACTTCTTATTATTTCTTTGAGCAGGAAAGAAATTCCTTGCTGACTTGCTAGACCTGTCATAGGTTTAGGATGAAAAAATCTGATCAAGAGGAGTCCATCCCTCCTGGTGAGCCAGAGCCTCGTTGGCCCATGATCTCGTGGTCACCCCTCCCGAAAGAGGCTAGCCGACCCTAACCCTGCAGGCTGCAGGGCCAGGTGCAGTCCACATGTTGTAGAAACAATGAGTGTAATTTAACTCATGTGTTATCTTTACTTGCAGTGCATCAGCAGTGATCTAATACTTAACATCAGAACGCACGACCCCACCTCAAGCGCGCACCTTGCAGATGCCGACAAAATACAGAGATACCTTAAAGGTTGGCTCATTTAGTATTGACAGCTCAAACATTTTATACTCTCTCCCTCTGTCTCTGTCTTTCTGTTTGTCTCTCTTTTTTCTTTCCTTCTGTCTCTGCATGTCTCTATCTAGTTACTTTAGTAAAATTTTTCTAAATTGCTTTTTAATTATATAACTGCATAGTTGGATACCTCTTGAAAAAACAAATCCAACGACACCTTATTCAAGTCTGTACGTCAATTGTAAGCTGAGATATTAGTTTTTGTATGTCAGTTATTATTTAACATTGACCCATCAGAATCCCACTCTGGAATGTGTGACCACAAAACACGTAAGCTAAGGGCAGATAACCGCTCTTGGTTTTTTTTGCGCTAAGGGGGATAACTCAGCATTTTATTTTGAACGCAAAATTCAAATGAAAACCTCAAACTCCCTCTTCCTCCACTCCTAAATACTAGAATGGGTGGTGAATGCAAACGTGCATCATTATAATCTCGTCGCTCTGAATAATCCATAAGAATATTAAATGATCATCGCTGTATTATGACACAGAAAACCGCTATATTCCCGCCATTGAAATTTAACATGACGCATCTTAGCATACGATCTTAATAATTTCTGTTTGGGATGACCCCGCCGACTAAAATATTTGAAAATTTCACAGTACGCGTAAGAATGGATGCTCAATTTAATTATTTATACTAAATCAAGCGGCAACGTCTAATATAACGAGTACTATATAATCCTTAATACCGGGGAACAATAACAAGAAAACGTAAATCGCCGTTTGAAACGTCGCCGGAAACGTTCGGTAACGGAAAATGTAGTACCTATCTCTATCTCTCTGTATATTTCTCTGTCACTGACTCTGTGTTGCTCTCTTTGTCTCTTTGTTTCACTCAGTATCTGCCTCTCTTTTCGCAGTCTCCATCTGTTCTGTCTATCTCTTTTCCTTCTTTTCTATCTCTGCCTGTCTCTCCATTTAACTCTGTCAATCTCTTTATGTGTCTCTCTCTGTTTCTTTGTCTCTGTTTTTCATGGTTTCTATCTGTCTGTCTGTCTGTCTGTCTGTCTGACAATGTTGGTACAAATGACAGAATTCTAAAACTGTGTAATTTCTAAATAAATTATGGCTTATAAATCTTGTATCCATAATTTAATACATTGTTTTGTTTTGTTTCTTTTTCAGCCACCTTCTGTAAGTCAAACTTTTTATTCTTTATTACATTAACTGTATACGAGTGTGTGTGCATATGCATGAACACCTTTATGTGTCAAATAATCTCAAAAAGAATATTATTCTAGGACTTTACATATAGTGTCTAAACGGAGGGAATAAGTAGCTTAGATGAACTGTGCTCTTATCTTAACTCAAAAAGTCACCATCATCATCTTCCACTTTTGCCGGCAAGTGTTGTGGGGAGGAATAATTGGCACTCCAGCGCCTGATGGGTGGCATTGGATAGTGTCATTCCATGTAATTGTACAATGCCTTTGATGTCATCAATCCATTTTCTTCTTGGGCATCCTCTAGGTCTTGTCGCAGATGATATTTGATGTAAGGCCAGTGATGGTAGTTGATGGTGTTGTATTCTAGCAAGATGGCCAAATCACTTGATCTTCTGTCTTTCAATAAATGTGGCACAAGGTGTTGATCTCACAGTCTGTCTGATAACAACATTTCTTACTCGGTCTCGGATTGTTAAGTTGCCAGCTCTCCTCAGGCTGCTCATCTCACAGGTGTTGATTGTGCGAAAGTGTGATTTGGATAAAGTCCAAGTTTGAAATTGGTAGCATATGGTTGGTGTGAATATGCTGTTTATTATCTGTCATTTTGCAGACATGGGTATATTTAGATGTTTCAGTATGAGTGATAGTTGATATGTAAGTGCACTTGCTTTCTGACATCTGATTTTGATTTCTCTGTCCAATCTGCCATCTTCTGTGGTACTTCCAAGATATTTTTATTCTTTAACTTGTTTCAGAGATGTGCTATTTACCTGTATACTCAGAAAAGTTCTGGTTCCCAATTCCTGATGATGATTCAGGCTAAGGTACACACAGTGTTGTGTTCTCCTCTGACTTGGGGATAT
This sequence comes from Cepaea nemoralis, assembly GCA_014155875.1. NCBI lineage: Eukaryota > Metazoa > Mollusca > Gastropoda > Stylommatophora > Helicidae > Cepaea > Cepaea nemoralis. Next base: position 420,771 of record JACEFZ010019094.1, read on the forward strand.
AGTGGGTCAGATAGTGTTAAACTGCACACCACTTGTATATAAATCTCTTCTGGAAATCTTCAAGGCAAAGCACAGGGAGCCCACAACAGGTATCAGTTTATGGGCAGTCACAAAGCTAAAGGCCTGCTCTTTATTATTTCCAACCTCCGTGGGATTTGTGATGTGCGGAATTTGTAAACGGAACCTCCTGTTTTTCGCACTTATCCAAGAAGGTTGTATCTCTCACTACCTAAGAGATCAGGGGATGTATAATATCAGTATATATACATGTGATTCTTGGAAAAGACTTATAACCCTGGTTTTGTGTGTGTATGTATGTGTGTGTGTATGAAAGGGAGCCATGGTAACACATTGGATATATCTAATCTATGTTTTTATACATTAGATTAATTATCCACCTGTCTGGAGGTCAGCATGGCCGAATGGGTAAGAGCACAAACGTATAAACTTCCAGTGTGCTGATGGCGAGGTAGTGGGTTCAACTCCCTTCACCTGGTCAGTTGGACTAAAATATTGACTTCTCATCCTGGACTTGGGTATGTAAATTACAGCTACTTCAGAAGTTGCAATGAGTTCACCTGATAGCGAGGGACACTGGTAATAGGGAAAGCTAACTCACACATAATAATCAGCCCAGTGTGGACTACTGCTTGAGTTTAAAGCCAGGGATCAAAAACAAAGACATCCACCTATCATATATTCCCACAGACACTCCCACAATACACACATAAATATGAACAGAATATAAGAGATAATGAAAGTAATAATGAGAGGAATAGAACCGACACAGATGCCTGGGTAGATGGATGGATGGACGGACGGATGGACGGACGGACGGACGGATAAACAGACAGATAAACAATCTAAGTAGTTTGACCTGTACAATGTACATAATAAGAAAGAGAGAATTCTTCTTTCTTCTTTGCGTTCATCCGGAGTGATTTTTTCAGATGTGATTGCGGTGTGTCTGGTTAGGCACCCTCGGGTCGAAACCCTCAGGCCAACACATCCGACTTTTAGCGGGCATTTTTGACCAGGTTAGCAATCCTGGGAGACTCTCACTTTTGTGGTACCGTCCACATCTCAGCTGGTCTAGTTGGAACAGTCAAAGACTACACGGTCATCCCTCAAGTGAAGGCAGGGACAGTCCATAGCATTTTCCGCCATCCTGGGTGGCTTCCATAATTGCAGAGCCGGCACATAACGCTCTGGTGCTGGGTTTACCGAGGGAATCGTCACGTCCTGCTCATGGCTGTCTTAATTCCTCACTTCAATATATTGGGCATTTCGCTCGCCCTGGGCCGTTCCTGCACAAACCAGTCAGCTCTGCGGTTGGTTTCCACTAAGCGAGTTTTCGGACATGTGCTTGTCCCTGTACCCATCAGAGCTGTTCCAGGCACGGCGGACATTCGGAAAACTACCTAGTCAGAGCTGTTCCGAACAAGAGCGGCATTCGGAAACTAGGTAGTCAGAGCTGTTCCTAGCACGGGAGACATTCGGACGAGACATTTCACTCGGACGTAAATGCGTAGTGTCAATTTTTAGTTTGCCACCCGTAGGACGACACTTCCGACTTCCGGCGGGCATTTTTTAGTGAGGTTAGCCTTCCTCTGGTTTCGAGACACGTTAGACTGTTGTAATGTCACCCACATCTCAGCTGGTCAAGATAGAACGATCAACGATATCGTGGTCTGCCCTCAAGGGAAGGCAGGGGCAGACCATGGGCATTATCTCGCTATCCAAGGAGGCTTCCATAATTGCAGAGCCGGCACATATTGCTCTGAGACTGGGCTCACCCAAGGAGTTTTCCACGTCCTGCTCATGGCTGCTTTAGTTCCTCACTTCCATGTGTTTGGGCATCCCACTTGCCACTGATCGCTCAATCACACACCAGGAGCGGTCAGACTGCGAGTGACATCCACTCGGTAAGCTTTTGCTTGTGACTTCAGACCACGCAATAGGTTCGCTCGCCATGCGTTCCATTTCGCGTTGATGAGACATTCTTCCACTGTTGTCTACACTCTCTGTGAGTTAGATACAGACAGTTTCCCTAACCCTTTGACTGGGGCACTTTTCTGACTTTTTTGTACTCGCTCACGAGGTAGGCTACATGTGCTGCCGGCTCAGCACCTTACCTTCGTGCAGCAGTGAACGGGAAACGGCCAGGCCCCTTCATCCGGGAAACTCTCATATCCCCCAGCTGGGAGCCTTCGAACATGTATCAGACCTGAGCATGTAGCTTGCTCAGTATCATGTTTCTATTTTCTGGTAGACGGGTATCAGCCTGGCTCTAAGATCCGAGGGTTTGTGGCTTAGAGGCGTTCAGCCACAGCCCTCGACAGGGAGCCTTAAGAGCTTTGTCCGGACCAAGAAATTCTGCCTTTGTGCAACTCATTTAAATTTTGACTGCTATCCTCAGTCTATGCCTGCAGAGCAGCAGGTTGTGTCTCTCTTAGTCTGGTCCCTATCCCATAAGCTGTCCGATATGTAATTTTTCACCCATCGGCAAGCAAATGGGGTCTATGGGACACGCAAGCTCCCCCACCACGTCAAGGTGGAGACACATCGGGGGAGAGAAAGAGAGAATTCAATGGCAATTAACATATATATTCAAAATAACATGAAAAGCAAGTATATTTTACATACATTATGTTTCATTTTACTTTTGCCCTTTAACATCCTTTAGGACACAAGCCCTCAACTAAACCACGCCAAGCAGTCCTATCTTTTTCTGTCTGCTGCAGCCTTCTTCATGTCTTCCCAATATTATTTATCTTTGTAATTCTCTTCTCCATGTGTTCTTATGTCTCCCACAATTTTGTTTGCCCTTTTGGTTCCAGGCAAGAGTGTGTCTAGTTATATTATCCTCAGGTTTTCTCAGTGTGTGGGTCTAGTTATATTTTCCTCAGGTTTTCTCAGTGTATGTGTCTAGTTATATTATCCTCAGGTTTTCTCAGTGTGTGTGTCTAGTTATATTATCCTCAGGTTTTCTCAGTGTGTGGGTCTAGTTATATTATCCTCAGGTTTTCTCAGTGTGTGTGTCTAGTTATATTATCCTCAGGTTTTCTCAGTGTGTGGGTCTAGTTATATTATTCTCAGGTTTTCTCAGTGTGTGTGTCTAGTTATATTATCCTCAGGTTTTCTCAGTGTGTGTGTCTAGTTATATTATCCTCAGGTTTTCTCAGTGTGTGTGTCTAGTTATATTATCCTCAGGTTTTCTCAGTGTGTGTGTCTAGTTATATTATCCTCAGGTTTTCTCAGTATGTGTGTCTAGTTATATTATCCTCAGGTTTTCTCAGTGTGCGTGTCCTATAATCTGCTTGTCTTTTCCTCACCTCTTGGTTCACTGGAATTTGTTATCTCCTTGAGCTCCACATTGGTGATTCTGTCATACCATGTTATTCCCACTATTCTTTACAGGCACCAATTAGTGAATACATTGTCTTTACCATTCATAATTCATTCCATATACAAGGGAGTTGCAGAGGTACAGTGACTCTATGAGAATGCTCAGTAAGCTCTAGAAGTGCTGGACTTGAAGCCAATGGCTGGAAACATTGAGGAGGTCAAGACCGACTAATTTCAGTTTTTGTGCCAGGGCATGCAGTTGTAATAGGCAATGAATGAGCAGATAGGCTGGCTGGTTTTGCTACTGTGGAGGGCGGATGAACAATTCACCAGACTGACATCCTAAATGACCTCAGGAATCTAGCGGACTTGCTAGCAAAGGATGCAAATGACGGATTTGATTCCAGAATGATGACCAGACTTCATGAATATCAGGCCAAACGGAGTGAAGCTAGACATGAGAGATGTGCGAGAAAATAAACACAGAACCGGTGTCGTCAGTTGCTAGACACATAGACAGATACTGGGAAGAAGATCTGAGCATGCATGGACTGAATGGTTTGATGTGCAAGGAAGATGATCTTCGACTAACTAAATACAGTTTCTGTGACAATTGGGCGGGCAGGAGTTTTGTTTAGTATCATCATCATGTGCTGATAAGTGTGGGTGGTCATGTGACACAATCACCAGTCTTGAATCAGCTCTGTGTTCACGTTCTGATTGTGCCACATGGCCAAGCCATCCAGGTATTCATCTCTCTGCCTTCCCCTTGATCTTTTCCCATCAATCTTGCCAGTTGTCACTAAGTTTTCTCATTTATTCCTAACATACCCAAAAAATCTTGACAGTCTACGTCTAATTTCTCAAATCAATTTAGTTTTCATCTGTTTCTTTAGGACTTGCTCATTGAGTTTTCTTTATGTCCATGGTATTCCAGAAATCATATTTTCACTACTATTAAATGTTTCTTTTAGTTTAGTTTGTTTGTTTATTCGATGGACCAACATTACGGTACATGGGTGTAACCCATAAGTGCTCCGTTCTCCTCCTAACTCAAACCTGAGTCTGGAGAAACTCAGCTCAGTGCACAAACTCCGTAGCACCGGCGAGGATCTTGAAATACTTTGGGTAGATTTTTAACTCGAAATTTTGCCCGGGCAGTGCCGTTAAGCTACTCTTTTTCGATTTCCAACTGCCAAGGGATGTTTTACGTGCGCAACAATACACACGGGCGTCCGATCTCACTACCCAGAGACCAGGGGAAATTGTATTACTAGAAGTCCACGTGAAATAAATCCCGGTCCTCACCGGGGCTTGAACCCGGGACCTCCAGAACTCGATGCGGACACGATACCTTGAGCCCACACATCCCCCTACTATTAAATATTTCTCACCTGGTCTGTTTATTGTCCAATTTTCACATGCATAAAGCAGTGTTGGTTCTGTATAGCACTTCAGCACTCTTTTCTCATTGCAGTTGTCAGTTTTTTGTTGGTGAGTATGGTTTCCAGTTTGCAAAAGGCTACCTTGCCATAGTGATTCTTGTTTGTATGCTTATAAACAACTTTACAAATTTAAAATGCACAAGAACACATTGTGTGATGGTTGTATGTATGGTGTTTGTACATCAAGAATGATGATGACCATTCATTTCATCCAGTGGGGTTGAAAGTTTGGAGCTGTTCTAAGATGGGTGGTGAGGCCTATTTTGACTTGAAATGTTCTTTGACAATGTGGGCAAAGAATGCTGGACATTTCAGGAGGAGGATCTCCTGCTGTGGTTTTTTTTTGTGTCCAGTCTTTTTTTTTGTAGCTCTTGCAGTCCTGTTTGCTTCACAAGTGAATACAACCTTGCATAATGTTATACACCACAAATGTTGGTCTTTAGCAGCAGTCTCTCAAATGTTGTGATGAATTCCGAAAGCTTTTGTGGTGGTTAGGATTTCCATCAAAGAGAAGATCACACATCATAGGTTGCTTTAGACTGAAAGAGTTATTGCATCGACATTCTCAAGCCTGACCTTGCCCTTGACCTGTATCCTCAGCGGTGTCCTTTGGTGAGATTGCTGAACAAGGATCGATCCTGGCTCAGCAGCTATACAATTGGGTCTTCACCTGCCTTGCTCTTATCAACTACGTGCTGAGGACGAGGGAAAGTGCCGAGGGTGGAGAGTTGGTAGCTGTCGGGTAGCGGACTTCATGTCTAGAACATCAGAAAGGTTACATTATACTTCATCACCTTTCTGATGATGTCATGTCATTTTCCAATAGCTGCCAGGTAATACATTTATATCATTACATCAAGCCAAAAACAATTTTCAGGAGTTACTTTTTGCCTTTTGTATATAATCTATTAATTTAAATAACAATCATTTTATATAATTGTCTGTTATAAATATACTCTGGTTATTTTAACAATAATTTTAAAACATTCAAACTCAAGTAGTGTCAAATAACAGGTGTCTGGCCAGCAAATTAATTAAACCAGCATGTTAGTTTTCATTTTGGTTCTGTATTTTTGTCAGTATGAGTCATTTTTAGTAAATAGTTATTTTTAACATGCGGTGCTAATGTATGTGACATTTGGCAGTAGAAAATTGTTTTCATGAATGATAATATATCATATGAATGATAAAAACTATTGATTACTTTATTCTTCTTTAATTGTTATTATTTTTCTGTCATTATCAGGTTATATAGAACTTTCTAGACTTAGCCATTGTGTGGGCTGTGTGCAGGAAGGTGCCTGTTTCTTCTGCTAGTTCTCTAGTTGATTATTTGTAGGCTATGTCTCTTGCTGTTTTTAATACTTTCATATAGAAATAAGTTACTGACTTGTTTCATTGCAGGATGTCAGCATACCTATTTTTGTTTCATTTTGTCATTCATTACAGTTTCTGGAGTCTCCGTGGCGAAGTGGTCAAGCCGTTTGACTCGCGCTCCGAAGGTTGTGGGTTCGATTCAGGGCCGCGTCCTTCATTTCGCGAGTGAAATTTTTCGGAGATTCCTGTGGGTTTTCACTAGAGCTACGGAGTTCATGCTTTGTGTGACGCTTTCCATGCTGCGGAAAGAGACCGAGCCATATGGGATAAACCCGGTGCAATGAAGTCGACCCTGACGACTTTTAAGCGACTTTTTATTAATTTCAGTGATATTTGAAGTTAAGAGTAAAACGGTAATGTGTGAAACTGAAAATAGTCTCTCTCTCTCTCTCTCGTTAACTCTTTCACTCACTCAGACATAAATAATAATACATTATTTCTGATGCCATTTTTCAAGATTGAAATCCTGTGAATGATACAGAAAGTTGTGTGCCTTGCCTGCAATATAACTATGTTGTGTGTCTTGCCTGAATGATACAAAGTGATGTGTGTCTTGCCTGCAACATGTGATTGTGGTGAATGATAGAGAAAGTTGTGTGCCTTGCTTGAATCATATAAAACGATGTGTGCCTTGCCTGCAACATAACTATGTGATTGTGATAAAGAATACAGGAAGTTGTATGCCTGCAACATAATTGTGTTATTGTGAATCTTTCTGCCTCATAAGGCTTCACACCAGATGCTCGTAATAGGGGAGTTAGTTAAAGTTAGTTGAATATCCTTTTCAGGACGTCGCAGCAAACACCAGAATTTTTTGGCAGTTCGTGATTTCTTGGCAAGTTTACATTCAGCAGTTTGCCATTGCTTTCTTAACGACTGGTACCCATACCTTTTCAGAAAAAATCAACACAAGGCAGTCTGCTGCCAAATTGCATGCAGCTGTGTTTCGAACGTAGGTATGCGGGTTATGAACTGCGCCCGTAACCCCTTCATCACAGAGCCGGCAATAGGGGAATTAACGACTATAAAAATCAGGAGTGCATTAATTTCAAAGAAGCTAAATATGCAGTGGACTATGAAAGCATCATGATCTTGAGAGAGTATGTGTTACCTAAAGCGTCAGGTAAGGTTCATCTTAAGAAGATGGTAAGTTAGATAGACTGGTCATTTGCAGAATACTCCTCTTATCACCATCCACTGTAAACTCTCTTGACATATCTCCAGTGTCATGTCTAAGGTGTACGCAATGTCCTGTGTCCATTTCTCCAGTGTCATGTCTAAGGCATACACAATGTCCCGTGTTCATCTCTCCGGGGTCATGTCTAAGGCGTACGCAATGTCCTGTGTCCATCTCTCCGGTGTCATGTCTAAGGCGTACGCAATGTCCTGTGTCCATCTCTCCGGTGTCATGTCTAAGGCGTACACAATGTCCTGTGTCCATCTCTCCGGTGTCATGTCTAAGGCATACACAATGTCCTGTGTCCATCTCTCCGATGTCATGTCTAAGGCGTATGCAAATTCCTGTGTCCATCTCTCCGGGGTCATGTCTAAGGCGTACGCAATGTCCTGTGTCCATCTCTCCAATGTCATGTCTAAGGCGTATGCAAATTCCTGTGTCCATCTCTCCGGGATCCTAGTCTAAGGCATACACAATGTCCTGTGTCCATCTCTCCGATGTCATGTCTAAGGCGTATGCAAATTCCTGTGTCCATCTCTCCGGGGTCATGTCTAAGGCGTACGCAATGTCCTGTGTCCATCTCTCCTGTGTCATGTCTAAGGCATACGCAATATCCTGTGTCCATCTCTCCGGTGTCATGTCTAAGGTGTACACAATGTCCTGTGTCCATCTCTCCAATGTCATGTCTAAGGCGTATGCAATGTCCTGTGTCCATCTCTCCGGTGTCATGTCTAAGGTGTATGCAATGTCCTGTGTCCATCTCTCCGGTGTCATGTCTAAGGCGTCGCAATGTCCTGTGTCCCTCTTCGTGCTGGTCGACCCCCGGCCACTTCTTCCAGAAACCATGCCTTCCATCCCTGTTCTCTCTCAGCCATTGCTAAGCTAAATATGACCAAAGTATTTCAGTTTCTATGACATTGTGCTGTTTATGTGCCACTTTTATTCCATGTTCAGATGTTGGAGAATGTCAGTATTTTGTTTCTTCTTGATCTAAGGCATTCTATGAACTCTTGTGTAACATTTAAACTCAGAAGCATTAACTTTATTATCTTACAGTTGAGAATTGATCCATGACATCCTAAGACAAGTAGTGTTATTCATGGACATAATGTTTGTTTGGTTTAAGTTCAGATGGCTAGTCACCTTCTATAGTTCTGCCCAACTTACAACAATGAAGGTAAACAAATATACCACCAGCCAACTTCATTCCACCAAAATCTGTACGGGGGTGGCATGAACCTGACACTAACTTCTGATTGCATTAAAGTCTTTAATGTGGAGGTTTAGGTGCAAACAAGGAATAAGAAGAGGATGAAAGTGGAGAAGTATGAGAGCAAGGAAAAGAAAATGATGGATTAGCAAATATGTTAAGAAATTTATTTTAACATGTGTCAAATAGTATATATATTACATGGTGTGTCTAGCTGTTATTTCTATTTATATTGTCAATGCTATAGTTTGTGATATATTTATCGGAATGCACAAAACTGTACAATTTTAGTAATCTATATTGATCACATTGTTGCTTTTAACTTGTTTTATATAATATTTTGTACAGGCTGTATCTGTTATAAAACAATGGGAGAGCAATCAACATAATTTCTGTACTGTTTAAAACTAAAGGTGAATAAACATAATCCTTTTGTAATGTTGTTTATATTTTTTAACAAATAATTGGCATTAAACTCAGAGTATGCTGACAGAACCTCGTTTGTTTCATTGTTGGTAATACTTTTGACAATCAAAGATATGATATCTGTATAGATATTCTGGAACAGTTATAACATCTGATGGGAGATGGCTTGAAAAGATTAGAACAAGAATTGCCATGGCGAAAGTAGCCTTTAGCAAGATGAAAAACATTCTGACCAATAAAAAGATGTCAATTGAAACGAGAATAAGAGTGTTGAGGGGATACATAGAGCCTGTTCTTTTGTATGGATGTGAAACTTGGACAATGAGCAGTCAAGCTGAAAAGCATCTGATGGCTGCAGAAATGTGGTTTCTGAGGAAAATGCAAAGAATACCATGGACAGACAGAAAAACCAATGACCAAGTACTACAGGAGACAAATGAACATCGTAGACTGATTAGAGAAATTAGACGTAGACAGTCAAAATTTTTTGGACATGTTATGAGAAGAAATGGGTTGGAGAACTTAGTGACAACTGGCAAGATCGAGGGGAACAGACCAAGAGGAAGACCGAGAGGAAAATACCTGGATGGCTTGGCCACATGGCATGGACGAGACAGGAACACTGAGCTGATCCACGACACTGGTGATCGAGTGAAATGGCGAGTCATGACCGCCCACGCTTTCCGGCATGGCACATGATTGATTGATTGATAGATTCATGAGACTAGTTACTATCATCTCATCACATCTTGTTTCTCTTGTACCTTGCGGTGTCAAGGTGAAGCATAAACAGTAAGAGGGCGCCTGTTTATGGGCTTCATATATCGAGATTCCCATAGACTCTGTTATTCCCTCTATCCATCGTCTATATAGTCATTCTCTTCTTCTGGTTCCATTTAGTCTGTACATCATTGCTTGTTGTTCCCACCGGTCCCCAGCATGGTGATTAAGCATTGAACCGCCACGGCCTCTGGAGTATTTATCTTTATGGCTGCGGTTTGCATTTTCCTCATGTTGGACTGGTAGTATATGGTTCCGTCGCCCTGCTACTGAGTGAGTGCATGGCGCAACTCTGTGAGCTATCATATTCACGTGGAATGCTTATACATGTGCGCTTTTGTTTGTACAGTGACCTGCATGTTCGGAACAATGGCTACCGGCGGTTGCTGCATTGACTAATTTGCCTTTTCGGTTCACGAATGCATTTTTCAGGAGATTCCTGGGAGTTCGCGCTGGAGCTATGGAGTTCATGCTTAATGCGACGCTATCGGCAGGTCGCCCTGTGGATAGAGACAGAGCCATGTGAGAAAACCCGGGTCAATGAGGTCTTTCTGGTGACTGCCCATTCCATCGACGATGAACTGTGGTTTCCGTAGATGACTTTTGTGTTGGCATTCTGGCGGCAGCATTATTCATAGTGTACATGTGCGGGCTGTTGGATTGCCGAGACTCCTGTCTGTTCCATTTTTCACATTGGCCAGTGGGGAGCATTTTGTGTGATATTCACTGGCTCAGGAACGGAGCATAATGGGGACGACCCATTGCCGTGAAGTTGGAACCTCTAACTAACTAACTAACTAACTAACTAACTAACTAACTAACTAACTAACTAACATACATACATACATCATTGCTTGTTATGGTATACTGTCACTTAGTAGCCTGGATATGTGACTGAACAATTTCTATAAAAGTAAATAAATTATTGTCACTTCATATCTATCTGCCATTGCAGTGGTTTGATTGGCTCATCAGATCTCTGCATGGGTTGCCCCAGAGCTGTGTTGGGTACAATAAACTGCCACAGTTGGGTATTGATCCTGGACCACTGTCGTGGGTGAGCATGTAAACTAACCATTGTGACTCCATGGATAGTTTCCTCCTTCTGAGAGTTTGCCAGGGCAGCTGCCTTGTTGGTCTCTTCTACTTCTGTCCTTCATCACCCATTGGAGCATAAGTCCCAACAACACACGCCAAGCCCTCCTGAATTTTATTATCTCCTGCAACTACATCCATGTCCTTCTCATGTGATTAATCTGTTTCTTATTCTCTTCTCCATGTGTTTAAGGTCCTCCTCTTTTTCGTTTTCCATGCGATTTCTAGAGAAAGGACTTTCTAGTTATACTATTAACATATTTTTGTTTGCATCTGCCAACCTTCTCAAGATGTGCACAATTCTCTGGTGGTATCTTCTGTCTGAGCCATCCATGATCTTCCTCTTAATAGCAGGTGACACTTGACTGCATCCAGGGAATCATACAGTATACAGAAGGTGTTCCGTTTGAACGTACAATGTCTGAGATGCCTTCAATCTATTTTCTTCTCAGGCGTCCTCGGGCGGAGAGAACTAAACAAATACCACAGAACTAAGAGATGAAGAAAAGACGCTCGCCCCGGATAGGCCATATATTCAGCAAATCTGAGAAGAGTATAGACAGAAATACCTACCTAAGACTGATACCCTCAGGGCAAAAAAAAAAAAAGAAGGAAAATTTAAAAACTCATAGAGAAAAGTAGAAACGGAAATGAAGAATCCGGGAAGGACAATGAAAGAGCTGTATGGGATAGCTAAAGATAGGAGGGCACAGAGTAATATGGTTGCGGGCCTAAGCCCTAATGGAACGAGAAGGAGAGGGGAGGGGAATAAAAGGACATAAAACGAAGAAGATAAATGTTATAAAGGTTAACTTGCAGGAAAGCAAATAAATAAACAGACACAGGTGCGCCGAAGCATTCACATTCATACGCGCATCAAGTGCGCACATTCATACGCATCTTCACTTAGAAAAACCTGCAGTAAGATATGTTGTTTAACTCACGTGAAATTGGTGTCGCTGATAAATTGCCTGTGCTAGTTTTAGAGGCCAGGTTATTGTTCCTGAACCTGTGCGCCAACATCCATATTTAATGCAGGATACAAGGTTATACGTGACGCAGGTGTCAGCTGACAGATGGATGCCACATTCTGGACTATCATTCATCATCCAGTCAGTCGGCCAGCCGTTCTACCTACCTACCTACCTACCTGTCTGTATATCTATCTATCCATCCATCTACCTACCTACCAACCTATCTATCTATCTATCTATCTATCTATCTATCTATCTATCTATCTATCTATCTATCTATCTATCAGTATGTCTGTCTGTCTGTCTGTTTATCGCTCCATCTGTCTGCCTGTCCGTCCGTCCGTATATCTCTCTTTCTATATGTATCCTTGACTGATGGATTATCCGTCTGTCTGTCTACCTGCCTGACTGACAGGCTATCCGCCTGTGTTTATTATGCCAGTCTATCTACTAGTCTGCCTTAATATATACCTCATACTTATACGTGTGAATGTGTACGTGTGTGAGTGTATTTGTTTCTCTCACTCTCTCTTTCTGTCTACGTGTAGTTACATATCTATAGTATTTTTGTGAGTACTAATGTGTACGTGTCTGTTGTAGCTGAGTGGCTAACAGAGACTTTGTTCTGAAATATACATACCGCGAGCCTTCTCCCATCCCCACCATCTTCTCGTGTAATTCGTGGCTTTAGGACATGACAAACTAATGTGATATATGTAGGTATTCACTTAGTCTCTGGAGGCGTTCCACTCCATACGGGCACCCTCAACTTTAATACGTTATTCCCCCCCCCCCCCCCCCAGGAAGATAGTTAGATAGACAGACAGGCCAGTTAGACAGACAGACAGGGGTAGGCAGAGGGGGACAAACATAGAGTTTAGTTGAGTCAAGAACCGACATGATTGCAATCGAGGCATTTCCACACGCACTCAGCCCTCATCTTCAACAGCCAGCGAAGAGTCCTAATACTGATGGTGCCCGTTGCAATATGATTATATATCCGTCTTGCTTTACCTCTGAGTGACGACTGTCGACCAAATCCCCTGACCACCCCTTGCTGCCACATTCTCTCTAGACCATGATAGTCTAACTGTTCTTCTGCATTATTCAGGTGCTCCCAGAGGGCCTTCACCACATCCGCTTTATCATGCATAAATCGCCCCTCAATGATGCGGCATTAGCCAATATGTCTGCTTGCTCATCGCCAACTGCACCAGTGTGTCCTGGAGATACAGATAGAAAGGCAGTAGACACGCAGATATTGACAGATAAGCAATCTGAGAAATAGACAGGCGGACAGAGACGCAGGCAGGTTGCAGACAGATAAAACAACAGACACATAGACAGGGAGAAGACAGAAGTATAGACACATATAGATAGACAGAAAGGCAGGTGGTTAGACAGGCAGGCAGATGGCGAGACCTACAGGCAGGCAGGTCGGTTCGTTGGTAGATATGTTGGTAGATGTGTGGGTAAGTATTTAAGCCGATATGCAGGTAGGTTGGTAGGTAGGTAGATAGGCAGATGTGTGGGTAGACACTTAGACAGACGGGTAGGTAGGTACTACTACGTAGGCAGACAGGCATGCAGGTAGGTAGGTAGGTAGACAGTCAGGCAGGTAGGTAAGTAGGCAGGAGAGTAGGTAGGTAATTAGATAGGTGAGTGGGTGGGTAGGTAGGTAGATAGGTAGGTAGGAAACAACACTACCATTAGTGGGAAAACGGATCATTTGTCCTTGCGCTGAGATGAACCATTGCTATTAATCTCAATAAATTGTAAGCGTGCAATCCATTGACAACAGAGTCACGAAGGTTTTGTTTTTATTATTTTGTTTCCCGGGTTATTTTTGGTAGAGCTTACAGCTGCATCTGTACACAAAGGAGCACTATTCATCAGTTTTGCAAAAAAAAAATAGGAAGTAGTAAATGAGATGAACGTAGTTATAGTCTGTTCACATTTGGGTGCCTTCATATAAACATCCATAGCTCAGTAACCAAATGAGGGAAAATGATGAGATTTAGCATATAACCTTATAATTATGTTCCACCCAACAAATTTTTTTTTTGTTCTGGAGATTGTACAGCAGATTTCAATGTTTGTTTCTATGCGGTATATTAATTTACGGGTCAGGGATTCAGTCCATATTTTTAAATGTATTACACCTTCACCCAGACACATCCGCGCTTTTGTTAAAATTTTCTCGTGGCATACTTTGTGACAAGAACGGCGTGTAGTTAAATAGGAGTGTTCAGAGTTTTCGTCGTAATGTGGGTCCTTTCATGAAACGTGATTATTTTATAAGTCTTACCATTTATCGCAAACATCGGAATGTGTGAATATTATTGAAATGGATTGAATGTGAAATTGTGTACACTTCAAAGCATCGCTATGAAGTTGTACACATATTTTTGTCAAGAAGCTGAACGCAGGAAATTGTTTCATACTATTACAAATCCCGAAAAAAGAACAGTGCATGCATTGGGTTTGAGTAAACGGCCAATTCGTCGATGGGTGCAAGAATGTGGAATTAGACCACCACGCAATAAGCAAACGGTAGGTAGAAAGGCAAATGCAGACAGCTTTGACAAGATGTCATAAGGCAAGCTTTTTCTTCTTCTTCTTTCGTTCGCTTGAAATATGTCTATAACTGCAATGCTGTCTCTTGTATGAATTGAACTGTCTTTTTCAGTTCACACAGCGGTCCATAGAGTTTATCTTCCACTGTCGTCTCTCTAGGCCAGAAGGTTTGCCTAGATATGTTATATTTTGGGCAGTCTTGGAGTATGTGCTCTGCTGTCTGCGACGCCAATCCACATGTGCACATGGCTGTTTCACCAATCTTGAATTTTGTATACATGTGGTTGCGTAATCTATTGTGCCCTGTTCTGAGGCGTACAATAATGACTTGTTCTGGTCTATCCATAACGTGGTAGTCATCTTGAGCAGGTTTTTGTGGCTTTCTGACTGATTTGATCATTCTTTTCTTTTGGTATGTAACGGGAACATCAGGCTGTTCTTCTTTGGCTCCTTCCTTAGCCGATTGATCAGCTCTGTCGTTTCCGGGTACTCCACAGTGGGATGGTATCCACTGTATGGTGACCTTATGCTGACTGCTAAGTTCAGAAAGTAGTGTCCTTAGTACTGGCAATTTCCCAGACAGGAGCGCCTCGAGTACTGATTTTGCATCTGTCAATAGCACCACAGGTTGTGTACCATTGCTGGTATTTAGTAATTTCTCTGTTGCTATCTTGATTGCCTCAATTTCAGCATCGTAGTTATGGCAGTACTTTCCTGTCGGTACTCTAGCTGTGTCCCTAGGTATTATTTGGGTATTCTATGTACACTCCCGCTCCTCCATTTCGAACAGCATTTTGTGCTGACCCATCTGTGTAGACTCGGATCCAGAGGTCCTGTGGGTATTCTTCATCAAGGAAGCTGAGAGTGGCTGTTCTGCGCTGCACACTGTTCTGTTCTTCCTTGTCAAATATTCCTCTCACTTTTGTCTGGATTTGTAATGATAGTCTATGCTCATCTTTCCATGGAGTTCGCTCTGGAATAGTTGTTAGGGGGATACCAACTGTGGGCAGATCGGTGGTTTCTCTGCAGAGTCGTTTGGCCTGGTGGATAAAACTACTTCTTTTCAACCGCCCCATAGCTAGGTTTTCAAATCTGTTCTTCATAGGGTGGCCTGGCAAGCTGAGGAACTTTTCTGCTTGTATTAGCGTTTTCGTATCTCTGCGCTCACTCAGTGCTTGTGTCCTCCCCATCTTCTCCATTTCCACTATAGGGGTTGATCTCATCCCTCCTGTGGTGACTCTAAGTGCTTGATTTTGCACTTTGTCCAGCTCTTGTAGTGTGGTTTTTGATGCCGAACACCACGCAGTTGACCCGTATTCCAGGTGTGGTCGTATGCTCTGTTGATAAACTTTGCTAAGTATTTTCCCACTGGCTCCCCATGTGGTTCCACTTAGCTTTCTCAGGATGGCTATTTGCCTTCTGGCTTTTGCTACAGCTTTGTTGATGTGCTTTCTCCATGTCAGCCTGCCATCAAATGTTACTCCAAGGTATGTTGGTTCTTTATCTTCTCTTAGGGGTGTTCCATTTATCTGGATGGTCCCTGCCTTTTGTTTTGGAGAGAGGGTAAATAGGGTGGTGCTGCACTTGTCAGTGTTTATGCTGACACACCATCTATTTGCCCATGCAACAAATGTATCTACAGCTCTTTGTAGTAATCTGGTGGCCACTGATGCATGTTCATTTGTGCTCCATAGAACCAGGTCATCGGCGTACATTGCGGCTTTAATTCCATGCGGTAGATTAGCAACGAGATCATTGATGAAGATTAGAAAGAGTGTGGGGGACAAGACTCCGCCCTGGGGAACACCGTGACGCAGTAGTACTTTCTTGCTCTTTAGTCCGTCTATCTGTACTCGGGCTCTTCTGTTGTGCAAGTATGCTTTCACCCATTTGTACATTCTTCCATTGACTTTGCAGTTTCTCAGTTTATTCATCAGACCTTCTTTCCAGACTTTGTCAAAGGCTTTCTTCAAATCTACCCATGCCGCAAGCACCAGCTTCTTCTCTTGGAATGCATCCTCAATTTCTTGAGAGAGGTAGGTTGTCTGATCTTCCGTAGAGTAGCACTGCCTAAAGCCAGCCTGCTGTGGCACAAGGATGTTTTTACTTTCAATATACCACTGCAGTCTGTGATTGATGATGCGCTCCAGTGTTTTGCAGAGACAGCTGGTGAGGCTAATTGGTCTGTAGCTAGAGGCAATGGAACTATCTTTCCCTGATTTTAGGAGGGGTATCATGATTGCTTCTCTCCAGGCTTGTGGAAGACTGCCTAAGGTCCAACTGTTATTGAAGATCTGCAACAGCTTTGCTTTGGCCTCTGTTCCTAGGTTCCTGATCATTTCATTTGGGGAT
>JACEFZ010019095.1:0-21928 GCA_014155875.1 Cepaea nemoralis
CCTGGAGGCACCGCAAGAACAAAGACGAAGAACTTTTGAGCAGGGACAAAATAACATAAGATACACGTTTGTGAAGTCACCTGTCTCCGACATACCACTTGGCAAACATGTGAAGTCACTTGTCTCCGACATACCACCTGTCAAACCGGTGAAGTCACAAGTCTCTCAGAGACCACCTGCCACCTTGGCTGTCGGCCCGGTGGAATTTCCATTGAAACTAAATATGTGTGTAGTTTGTCATGGTTCCCAAGTGGACCCTGTAGACCCAGTGATCCAGTGAACCCAGTGACCTAGTGAACCCAGGTTACCTTAGTGGACCCAGTGGACCCAGTGAACCTAGCACAAGATGGCTACCAGGAACTGTAGGGGATCTAGTGACCCCATTGAACCCAATAGACCCAGTGATCCCAGTAGACCCAGTGGACCCAGTAGACCCAGTGAACCCAGTGGACCCAGTGAACCCAATGGACCCAGTGAACCCAATGGACCCAGGACAAGATGGCTGCCAGGAACTGTAGTGGACCCAGTGCACCCAGCACACGGTGATGGCCAGCTAAAATTGTTATCTCCGGCAGACGATTTACTGCATCAATATTTGAAAACTGCGCCTCTGGTGAATCATGTAATCCTGGGTCGGCATTCCAGTAAACACTGTGATTTAAAATTGATACTCGAAAGAGATTTTAGACGGAGCTTTTACCTCGCCGAACCCCATCAAACAGTATAAAACCACATCAAATGATTCTGTGAACAGCTTTCATGTTTTCCATCGATCACTTTGTCGATTATATCAAGTGGAATCGTTTCTGGGTACAGCCTGGGCTTCAGATATTGTACCATTCTCTGTACTGTCTGAGCTTGAGACATTGTCTACTCACTGTACTGTCTGTGATTGAGACATTGTCTAATCTCTGTACTGTCTGTGATTGAGACATTGTCTAATCTCTGTACTGTCTGTGATTGAGACATTGTCCTAATCTCTGTACTGTCTGTGATTGAGATATTGTCCATTCTCTGTACTGTCTGTGCTGAAGCTATAGTCTGACCATGGGGGGTGTGGGGGTTTCACAGAGTGACCGAACCAATAGTTACCTGGGGCATCCCGTATTACCACTCTTATCACTCCTTTCGTCACAATATAGTCTGCACCCGCAATGATATCACTACTCTCCCCGGACCCAATAATCCCCTAACCAGTCAGCAACTATACACTGTGCATGCGGTTGTGCGTGCATGCGCATACACACAAGTACATATGTGTATGTGTTTGTATATGCACAGGTATATATGCCTCTCTCCCTCTCTCTCCCTCTCAAAATAATCTTACACCAGCAATCTCTCTCTCTCTCTCTCTCTCTCTCTCTCTCTCTCTCTCTGTGTCTCTCTCTCTCTCTCTCTCTCTCTCTCTCTCTCTCTCTCTCTCTCTCTCTCTCTCTCTGTCTCTCTCTCTCTCTCTCTCTCTCTCTCTCTCTCTCTCTCTCTCTCTCTCTCTCTCTTCTTATATATACCTTGCACATACCCATGTACACGAATGTATGAATGTCTGTTGAGCGGTGTATTTGTATGTATGTGCGCTCACGCATATCAGTCCATACAGACTTTAGGCCTCCTGCCTCCGCCCCCCCCCCCCCCCGGCCTTCTTTCAATGTGCTCACTGAACCGTAACACCTATCACCCCGTCATTATCCTCCATCTCACTCCCACGGTTGGGTATAAAAAGAAGACATCGGCGATCTGAGTTACACACAGATCGGAATTGTGAGTTAAGTATGAACATATTTTCCAATTCTCATTTTCTCTTCATTGCTTTCATTTTTTCATCCTTTTGTTCTTCTCGTCCTGTCGTCACCTTTTGATGTAGTCACATGAGATCTCCTTGACTATATGTTGTGTTTGTGAATGTGTTTGTTTGCTGATGAAGGCTAATCGCCGCAACGTCCTGTATGTGTCGTAAATCTGTTATGTAAAGCTGCACTACTTTGTGTCATTGTATATTGTTTACAAGTATTCCTCTAGGAGAGTAACCGCGTGCCTCTAGGAGGGTAATCGTATCCCTCTAGACTCTAGGAGAATAGCGTTATCCCTGGTAACTCATGGTATCCCACCCTTAGGGTCATCGTATTCCCTTGGAATCATGGTATCCCTTTATGAAAGTCATCGTATCCTTCTTATAGAGTCAACGTATCCCCCTAAGAGTGACATCGTATCCCTCACTTCGAGTCATCGTATCCCTCTAGGAGAGTCGTCGTATTGCTCTTATAGAGACATCGTATCCTGTATTAAATTCATCGTATCCCTAAGGGAAATGAATTATTCCCTCTCTTAGAGTCAACGTATACCTCTAAGAAAGTCATCGTACCTCCTCTCTTAGAACCAACGTTTCCCTCTAGGAAAGTTATCGTATCTCTTTAGGAGAGTCATGTTATCGAGAATTATCGCATCGCTCTCGGAGAGGCATCAGTGAGGACATCTGTAGCTTTCGCAAAGTCTCCCAGAAAGTGGATGCCAGACAATTGTCTTGGGAATTATTCTATACCAGGGACACGGTAGCTATAAATACAGCCTCATTTTCTAGAATTTTCTGGCGGTTTCAGGGACACTACGACTCGGGACCCGGTAGTTAGTGACAATGTCTCCAGGAAGCTAGTGATGGACAGGTGTGGCCGAGATTTTAGTTGCCAAGGAAAGACTGTTGAACCTGGTCAAAGAACTCCCTGACAGATTTACCGGAAGCGGTCTCCCAGAAGCGAACATGTGCATTAGCGTGGAGGGGTTCTTTTCCTCCTTGGGTCCGCCTTCCCTGTCTGGTTCGGTTTAAATAAAAATAGAAAGGCCGGGAATTTGTGCCAGGAAGTGGGAAATAGTAATTGACTGCGTGATGGATGTGTGAGCCGGCAGACACTGATGGACTGGGTCAGCCGTGTGTTTACCAGGCTCCCCAGCTGACAGTTATTGGACTTTGTTCGGTAATCATTACTACCGGATTATCTCCCTGGCCAATCACGTGACCAGTGTTTCAATTATCTCGGTACAGCAAGAAATGGTTGGGTCGAGATTTGCTTTTTCTTTGTCATCCATCATCAACTACATCGTCATCATCATCTACTCCATCGTCGTTAATGTTCGCTGGTTCGTCTGATTCTTTTTATTCTTCATCGGTTTCGTTGTATCTGACGTTTCTTCTTCTTCTTCTTCTTCTTCTTCTTCTTCTTCTTCTTCTTCTTCTTCTTCTTCTTCTTCTTCTTCTTCTTCTTCTTCTTCTTCTTCTTCTTCTTCTTCTTCTTCTTCTTCTTCTTCTTCTTCTTCTACTACTACTACTACTACTACTACTACTACTACTACTACTACTACTACTACTACTACTACTACTACTACTACTACTACTACTACTACTACTACTACTACTACTACTACTACTACTACTACTACTACTACTACTACTACTACTACTACTACTACTACTACTACTACTACTACTACTACTACTACTACTACTACTACTACTACTACTACTACTACTACTACTACTACTACTACTACTACTACTACTACTACTACTATCATTACTACTACTACTACTACTACTACTACTACTACTACTACTACTACTACTACTACTACTACTACTACTACTACTACTACTACTACTACTACTACTACTTAGTTAGTTAGTTAGTCGCTGTTCCAACTTCACCACAACGGGTCGTCCCCATTATGCTCCGTTCCTGTGCCAGTGAATATCACACAACATGCCTCCCACTGCCCAATGTGAAAAGTGGAAAAGACAGGAGTCTCGACAAACAACAGCCCGCACAGATACACTGTGCATAATGCCGCCACCAGAATGTCAACACACCAGTCCCCCACGAAACATCCAGTTCATCTCTGATGGAATCTGCAGTCATTTTCTCATCTGGGTGTTTCCTAGATGTTCACCCACACAGTCCACGAAAATACAGTTCATCGCTGATGGCAGTGGCAGTCAACGAGAAGCCCAGCAGCCACGCATTTCTGCATAAGGCAAAAACCGGTCAACTCTGGGACATAGCCAGCTGCCATCGCTCCGAACATGCAGTCACCTTCCAAAAAACCTCGGGCAGATTCAGAAGCATTTCACATGAAACTCACAGCTCACAGTGTCGCGCCACGCATTCACTCAGTAGCAGGGCGAAGGAAGCCATCAAGCCTCCTTAGTCGCCTCTTACGACATGCTTCCCTTATGGGCCCCGGCAACACACGGGAGTAAGATACCTAAGATAGGTATCACTTACACAGTAAGGGAATGTTTATTATACTAGTCATTTGAGATAATAATAATTTATTATTTTTTTTTTTTTGGGGGGGGGGGGGTGGGGGGGGCATGTAGCGACTGTATGTATATGATTGTTGGTGTCTTTGATTTCTTGTGGAAGATTGTTGCACAGATGAGTTGCGGAATACGCTAATCTTGTTTAGAGACAAGCAGCATGTTTAGCCGTTCGCATTGTCGTGCTTTATATTTAATATCACACATTGAGGCTCTGTAAGGGAGATCTTGGTGACGACTGGCAAAATCGAAGGGAACAGACCAAGGGGAAGACTGAGAAGTAAATACCTGGATGGCTTTGGCCTTGTGGCATGGTCGAGACAGGGACACGAAGCTGATCCACGACTCTGGTGATCGAGTGAGATTACAGAACATGACCGCCCACGCTTATCGGTATGGCACATGGTGGATAGATTTAAAGATTTTGCGTCATCGTCGTCGGTTCTAACTGAAGTATTAAAAAACATGGACATCAATACTATAGTTTTACTCGGAATACTATCAGTATTATCAGTACTCAGTACGTTGTGAAGAGAAACCAGAAATCAGAGAGTCCATTGGGGTGACAGCCGTTAACATCGTGCACGGAGCTTGCAGTGTTGAAACATTGTATGTATTGCATTAACAAGTACACTTTATTCATTTTTAGCAGTAAAAGTATTTGCAAATTTAGGATGTCTAATTATTGTGTTAACTGGTAATAAGTGGTGTCATTATATTAAACATTTGACAATTAATGCAACTAATTGCTTCTTTAGAAAAACGTTGGCGAGTTATGTCCCTTGCAAACAATAAAATGAAAATTATGTTCCTGTGAAAAAGAGGTATTTGTTTCCCCTTAAATTTCGCTTACCAAGTGCACAGGCCGTCGAGAGCACGCACGATAGCTAATGGTTAGCCCGCAGATCATGTAATTGAGTCCCCACTATTGCTTCCGGGTTGACAAAGCCGAAACTAAGCACCATGAAATGTTCTGGAAAGTAAAGGCGAAGTGTGCGCTATTGACCACATCACCTATTGAGTGCCAATTGTTTTACAAAAATGTGGCACTGCTAGCTGAAGGGAATGACATACACACCTAACTAGTACCAGATGAGAAGCTTCGGATTTTAATGTTGTATATACTCCTGTCGCGAAACGCAAGTGGGTCTCGGGATTGTCATGAACTTCACAGTTCCCGAGAATCATCACTCAACTCTTTGAGTATGCATAGATCTTTTCTGTTGTAAATAGCACATTTAGATAAAGCTCGGGGAATGCTGAGTTGCCTTCACTTTCGTGAGGTAATGCTCGGAGATCTTCGGCAGGTTCCGTGAGTGTGTCCTTCCGGGACCTGACAAGAAGAGGCCATTCGGTAGCCAGTCATCAAGAAGGGAGGCCGCTTCGGCACTGTTCCGATTGACGGTCCCAAATAGTTCCGCAGTGAATGATAACTCTTAGGTGTAAACAGTCTCCCTTACAGGGCCTCATTGGGTACCGGTAAATACGAAACACAGCAGAATGTTCTTTTACGTTCAGTAGTTAGCTATTGCTTTCTGAGCGAGAATCGACGTTTAAACTCAACTGACCGGTGTATTGAATGAACTCGCCATCATCATCATCATCATCATCATCATCATCATCATCATCATCAAATGCCATGCCAGCTGGCGTAGGCGTTCATGACTCTCCACAGATCTCGGTAATTGATTTTCTGGATCAACTCTGCTGATGATATTCCTCCAAGCCACCGCCTCAATCTATCCAGCATCGCCATCAGTAGCTGGATGACGGTCTGGTGTCGCCTGTTGCTCATGACTGTCCCTACCGGACGAGGATGTCCTAAGATAGTCGTAACTTGCCATCAGCGTGCCGAAAGTTTAAGAGCTCGAAGTTAGAACGCCCTCGTCCTTTCGGTCACGTCGACTGCTTTTGAAATAATTTGTTAATTGCACGTCCGTTACATGACGTCTCCACAACCTCAGCACTTTTTGGCTGTTGCAATTTGCTAAACAATTTTGCGTTCATTAGTTTGACATTGCCTACGCAACAGCCTACGCTTATATGAGTGTATGGAAACCAGTGCAATGTGGTCTGCTACAAAATCGGCTGCAGCTGTGCATTAAACGTGGTATGTAGGATTGCGAATTCGCCACAGCCTTGCTAGCAAGAGTAACAAAAACACTAAAACTATTGGCCCACAAAGGTTTGTCGACTTAGTGATGGCGATTCTCAAATACGACAATTACGTATGCGGATTCTGTAATTTAAAGTCACGTTGTCGCTTTTTGAGTGTAGCTAAAGCTAAGGTCTTTTCTTCTTCTTCTTCTTCTTCTTCTTCTTCTTCTTCTTCTTCTTCTTCTTCTTCTTCTTCTTCTTCTTCTTCTTCTTCTTCTTCTTCTTCTTCTTCTTCTTCTTCTTCTTCTTCTTCTTCTTCTTCTTCTTCTTTCAACGTTTGCACAGCATCCATTGAAGTGGGTAGATGTTCGCTCTCAACCCTTGTTCCATTTTGGTCAACATTTTTCAACTTCGACGGTTGAGGTTTCTTTTCTGGATTCCTCCACCTATTGGCAGGTTTCTGTGAAGATTGTGCTGTAGATGACAACACAGGGGAGTCTCCGTGGCGAAGTGATCAAACCATCTGCTTCGGGCTCCGAAAGTTGTGGGTTCGATTCCGTCAACAGCAACCTTCGGTTCATGAGTGCATTTTTTCGGAGACTCCTGAGGGTCGTCGCTGGAGCTACGGAGTTCGTACTTTGTGCGACGCTTTCCGCGCTGCGGAAAGAGACTCAGCCATGTGGTATAAAAATCCGGTGCAATGAAGTCGACTTTTAAACGACTTTTAAGCGACGACAGGGGCAATCCCATCACAGATAATAAAGTGTATATCATTCATCCATTCATTCATCAGATAATAAAATGTCTATCCAACAACATTCAGATAGTAACGTGTCTATCATTCATTCATTCATTATTCAGATAATAAAGTGTCTATCATTCTTTCATCGGATTATAAAGTGTCTTTGATTCATTCATAAAATAATAAATTGTTTATCATTCGTTCATCAGATGATAAAACATCTATCACTCATTCATCGGATAATAAAGTGTATATCATTTATTCATCAGATAATAACGTGTCTATCATCCATTCATTCATACATTCATCAGATAATAAGTGTCTCTCAAGACACCGCATGACGAGAACACAGAAGAAGAACCATCTGCAAATCTAACCATTAGAGAACTCCTGTTTGCGGATGACCAAGCACTAATAGCAAAATCAGAAGCTGAATTACAAGACCACATGAATAGTCTAAACGAAATGTGTAGGGAACATAACATAAAAATTAGCACAAGTAAAACAGAGGTAATGACTATAACTAAAGAAGAACAAACAACAACAATTCACCTAAACGAACATCCCTTGAAACAAGTGAAGAGTTTCAAGTACCTGGGAAGTATAATATCATCAAATGGCAGATCAGAAGACGAGATCGAAAATAGGTGCAATAAGGCAAATCAACTCATTGGACAAATGGCACCAATACTAAAGAACAAACATGTATCAATAACTACTAAGAAAGCACTTTACAACACAATCTTCCTGCCAACTCTATGCTACCAATGCCACACCTGGACAGTGACAGAAAAAGAGAAAAGAAAAATCACAACATAAATGAGGTTCCTGAGAAGAATACTCAACGTATCAAGAAGAGATAAGATCAGAAATGAAGAAATCAGGACAAAAGATGGGGTTAAAGCAGCACTAGATTTATAAGAAAGCAGCAAATCAAATGGTTTGGCCATGCAAGTAGGTTACCAGTCAACAGCATCCCACAACAAGCAATGATGTACAGACCAGATGGAATCAGAGGAAGAGGCCGACCACGTAAACGTTGGGCGGAGGGAATAGCAGAGTCCATGGGAATATCGATATATGAAGCCCATAATCGGGCACTCTCACGAAGTTTATACTTCACCTCGACACCGCAAGGTACAAGAGGAACATGATGAGATGGGATGAGATTCATTCATCAAATAATAAAGTGTCTATCATTCGTTCATCGGATAGTAAAGTGTCTATCGTTCATTCATCGCATAATAAAGTGTCTACCATTAATTTATCATGTAATAAAGTGTTTATCATTCATTCATCATATAATAAAGTGTCTGTCATTCATTCATCATATAATAAAGTGTCTGTCATTCATTCATCGGATAATAAAGTGTCTTTAATTCATTCATCGAATAAAAACGTGTTTATCACTCATTCATTCATCAGATAATAAAGTGTCTACCATTCATTATTCAGATAATAGCGAGTCTATCGTTAACTAACGCATTCATCAGATAATAAAGTGTCTATCATTCTTTCATCAGATAATAATGTATTTATCATTCATTATTCAGATAATAAAGTTTTTATCATTCAACCATCAGATAGTAGTGTCTATAATTCCTTATTCAAATAATAACGTGTCTATCATTCATTATTCAAATAATAAAATGTGTATTATTTATTCATCAGATTATAGTCTATCATTAATTCATTCCTCAGATATTAAACTGTCTATCGTTCATTCATTCATTCATTCATTCATTCATTCATTCATTCATTGGATAATAATGTGTCTATCATTAGTTCATTAATCGGATAATAAAGTGTCTATCATTCATTCATTCATCAATCAAATAATAACGTGTCTATCATTCATTCATTTATCAGATAATAGCGTGTTTATCATTCATTCATCTATCAGATAATAACGTGTCTAGCGTTAATTCATCAGATAATAAAGTGTCTATCATTAATTATTGAGATAATAATATGTCTATCATTCATTTGTCAAATAATAAAGTGTCTATCATTCATTATTCAGATAATAACGTGTCTGTCATTCATTCACTCCTCAGATAATAAAGTGTCTATCATTCATTCATCGGATAATAAAGTATCCATCATAAATTCATTCATCAGAAAAGTGTCTATCATTCATTCATTCATTCATTCATTCATTCATTCATTCGTCGGACAATAAAGTGTCTATCATTCATTACTCAGATAATAACATGTCTATCGCTGGTCTCCCTGGCCTAGGAGTTAACGTCTTTCTCCGTAATCCCGTATATTCTCGTGAGTAACGTAACCTGCGCGAGAATCGGTTGCGGTTCTCGCCGCGTTGGTAACTTGCGGGATATGTGAGCTGGCCGCTCAGAAAACAATGGCAAACTACTGAGCGTAATCTTGCCTAGTACATCGACAGCGGTTGAAAAATTCTGATGTTGACCGTAACGTCCTGTAATTTGCAAAAAAATAAATAAATAAATAAAAATTCTATCGTCCATTCATTTTCCCGCGCCAAGCGTTCGTTGTCTCGGATGGCTGAGTGAGCTGCACCCCCCAATCGGGATCTTCCCAGCCGACTCAAGACATTCCCCAACCCACACATCCCCCACCCTACACACATCTCCCCACCCACTCACATATCCTCTACCCGTCCCATTACCCACCAACAATAACTCACCCACATATCCTCCTCCACCCACACACCCAGCCAAACACACATTCCTCAGCCACAAATTCCCCACGCACACACACATCTCCCGGTCAACTCACATATTCCGCACCTACTCACACACAAATTCCGCACCCAGCCACATAATCTCCCATCTCCCCCAGCCCACTCACAGTTCCCGAACCCACCCCTACAAACATCCCCCACCATCTCCTAACCTACACACACTCACCCACCCACATAGCCTCTACCCACCCACACATCCTCTACCCCCCCCCCCCCATCCCCCAACCAAACATCCCTTAACCACATACCCTTACTCATATACAATCACCCACCCACACATCCTCTACCCACCCACACATCCTCCACCCACCCATCCCCCAGCCACACATCCCTTAACCACACACCCCTACCCATAAACACACACATCCGCACCCACGCACAATCTTACCGCCCATACACACATCCCTCACACGCATTTCCACCATCCAACACATCCCCCATTCACAAACACACACCTCCCATCCACGCACACACAACTCACACACACATCCCCAACCCATACACTCATCCCCTCACACATCCCTAGACACACGTACTTATCCCTCAACCACTAACACCCACACATCCCTCACCCACTCATCAAAACATACATCTCCTGTCTACCCACCCACACTCACACACCTCAACCACCCATCTAAACACACATCCCCCACCCTCACACACATCCTTCACCCACCTGCACACCCAATCACACCCCACCCACCCACACATACATCCTTTATCCACACCCAGCTCCCCTCACACACAACACCACACCCACACACACCCCAAAGACACATCCCTCACCCACACACACATCTCCCCAGACATCTCCTACCCATCCACACATCCCCCAACTACAATCACCCTCACTACACACACATACATCCTCCATCTAGCCACACACACCCCCACCCAGCCAGACATATCCCCTACCCACACACACATCCCCAAATCCATCACCCACACCCATCACGCACCCATCCCCCAACCCACACACATACCCCACACACATTCACCCACACACACACTCCCCACCCATCCACCCAAACATCCCACACCCATACACATCCCCAAACCAACAACCACCCCACCTGCACACATCTCCCACCCACCACATACCCCCACATATGCTTAAGGAATTAGAGGACTTACCAGGTGATAGGCTACTCATATTTTCATTCATATTTTTGCAGCCCCCATGGTGGACCCCAGAAGTAGACAATGCGTGGAAAGCAAAGAGAGCTGCAGTGAAGCAGCTAAGGAAATTGCGACAGACACCCCTAAGCTCACGAGAAGAAGTGGACATAGCGGAAAATGACAAGAAAGACAAGGTGGAGGATTTCAAGCGATGTGCTGCAGAGGCCAAGAAAGTAAAATGGGAATGTTTTATGAAGGAGATTGGAGGTGATAAAACACTGCATAAATTCTGGAAACTGTACAGACAAATGCAAAGAAAAGATCTGCCTATGACAGTGGGAACAATTTATAAAGAGGATGGGGTACGCGTGACAACAGACAAGGAAAAAGGGGAGGCGTTTCTCCAGAGATTTTTAGAGCAGACCAATCATAGTGATGCGGATACCAGGGATGCAGTTAGAGTGGAATTATCTGGCACAATAGAGAATATGCCTTACTAAGACATTATACTGTTTGAAGATGTTAAACATATTTTGCAAAAGGCAAAAGACACGGCACCAGGGCCTGATGGTGTCAGGTATGGCCACATGAAGGCTTTGAGCGATGTGGACCTGAAGGAGATGGCCGGCTGCTTTAATCAGGTGCAGGACCACATCTCCCTTGTCCATAGGTAATCTACCACCAAGAGGTGCATTCCCTGCCAGCCTATCAGCCTGTTCATTCCCCCGCACTCCCGCATAGCCAGGGCAAAAAGAAATTCTTAAAATTCTCACAATCCGTGACCTCTGAAGCGAGGTGAGCAATTCCACACGAAACATTTCTTTCTCCGCCTTACTAAGCATACTCCTTGAGTCTGTAATGAATACAATGTGCGCTGCAATGGCCCCCTCCAACCAACGGAGTGCCGCTGTTACAGCCCAATTCTAATGCTGGAGGTTGTAGTCTCATATGCCAGACTTCTTTTTCAAGACTCGCCCTTTAGCCTTGTCAATGAAACTCCAACCACTCCGTCTATTTCTAACCATTGTCCCATCGGCATAGATCACTATGTCACCTTGATGTGTCTTACTCTGGATCAGGTGATGCATCTCAAACTTTATGCGGCCCGCTGCCCATTCTCTGCACTCACCACCCAGTGTTACTATTACATTGTGCCAGTCTGTCATGTCTTTCGGTACTTCAACCCACTCTTTTTAACGATTGATGGTCTCTAGATCACACTTAGTGACAACTGGCAAGATCGAGGGGAACAGACCAAGAGGAAGACCGAGAGGAAAATACCTGGATGGCTTGGCCACATGGCATGGACGAGACAGGAACACTGAGCTGATCCACGACACTGGTGATCGAGTGAAATGGCGAGTCATGACCGCCCACGCTTTCCGGCATGGCACATGATTGATTGATTGAGATCACACACCTTACGTGTAGATATTTCTGCCTGTGCCATCCAGGACCTACCTCGTCTTAGTCTATGACCATTGACCATATTCGTGGCTTCATACAGGGGGTGATTCCTATCTGCAGCAACTCTCAGGTACCATTTGGCTTAAAGGACCGCCATTGTTGGTACAACCAGGATATTCCTCATGCATATAATTGGTGTGTTCTTTGTGCACCCCAGGATCACCCGCATGGCCGCTGGGCACTTATAAACACACGTCTAAATAATGTATACTGTCCACTTATCATCAAATGTCCAAAGAATGTAGACTGTCCACTTATCATCAAATGTTCAAAGAATGTAGCTTATCCATTTATGATCAAATGTCCAAAGACTGTAGAATGTGTACTTATCATCGCATGACCAGAGATTGTAGATTGTTTACTTATCATCACATAACCAAACAATGTCGATTGTCCACTTATCATCAAATATCCAAAGGATGTCGATTGTCTACTTATCATCAAATGTCCAAAGGATGTCGATTGTCCACTTATCATCAAATGTCCAAAGGATGTCGATTGTCCACTTATCATCAAATGTCCAAAGAATGTAGATGATCCACTTTTCAACAAGTGTCCAAAGAATGTAGACTGTGTACTTATCAACACATGACCAGATAATGTGGATTGATTACTTATCATCACATAACCAAAGAATGTCGATTGTCCACTTAGCATCAAATGTACACAGAATGTAGACTGTCCACTTATTATCAAATGTTCAAATAGTGTAGATTATCCACTTATCATCAAATATCCAAAGAATGTAAACTGCCCACTTATTATCAAATGTTCAAAGAATGTAGATTATCCACTTATCATCAAATATCCAAAGAATTAGACTATGCACTTATCGTCACATGACCAAAGAATGAAGATGTTCTTATTATCATCACATAAGCAAAGAATGTAAATTGTCTACTTATAATTTTTTTTAAATAATTTGCACATCCTATTTTACAGGACATCGCAGTCAACATCAGCATTTCTATCGCTGTGATCTCCTGGCAAGTCCACGTTCAGTAGTTTGCCATTGCTTTCTGAACGACTGGCACTGATACCAACGCAAAACCAACGCAATGCGATCTGCTGTCAAATCGCGTTGAGCTGTGTTTCGAACACGGGTATACGGGATTACGAACCGCGTCCGCAAATTCCTTCGCCACGGAGACCTACTTATTATTACACGTCCAAATAATGTAAATTATCAGCGTATCGTCACACGTCCTAAGAATGGGGATTCTCTATTTATCATTACTTGTCCAGACATGAAGAATGTAGATTGTCTTCTCATTATCATACGTCCAAAGAATGGAGATTATCTATTTATCATCATATGCCCAAATATGAACCGGTCTCCCTGGCCGAGGATTTAGCAGCTTTCTCCGTAACCCCGAATACTCTCGTGGTTGACGTGAGCGCACGAGAATTGGAAGTGGTTCGAGTCGCGCCAGTGACTTATGAGAGGATGGAGCCGGTCGCTCAAAAAGTCGTGGCGTGCTGATGAGCGTAATCTAGCCTAGGAATCAACATACAGCTGAAAGATGCTGATGTTGACCGCAATGTCCTGAAACAGGATGGAAACGCGGGGGAAAAAATGCCCAAATATGAAGAATGTAGATTGTCTTCTCATTATCACACGTCCAAAGAATGGAGATTATCGATTTATCATCACACGTCCATACATGAAGAATGTAGATTGTCTTCTCGTTATCACACATCCAAAGAATGTAAATTGTGCACTTACACTTATCATGTCGCGACTGCCAATATCGAGCAAAGACTGCTAATACGTCTGTTCCAAGGACTGGTGCTTTCACCCATCCAGTATGCCCTGGCCATACTCACTGTCAGCCCTACACAGATGGGAAGACTTGAAAAGGTACAAAACGAAGCCATGCGCATCATCGTGGGCTGCACGAAAGACACCAGCTGTGTAGCAATGAGATACCTCCTTGACTTCCCGACAATGGAACACAGGATCAAGATCTGGAGAGCTCGTGCATACTTAAAAATAAGTGCAGATGAGCAGCACCCTCTGCATGACGCTATATTCAGAGAAAAGGGTGACAGGCTAAAGAGAGGCAAATCATGGATGGGTCGGGCGGAAGATGTCGTCAGACAGCTCTGCAGTCTTACCAGTATCAACCCCGGCAAGGAATGGGTGCCGATGCCTCCAGCTTTTAAGTGCACTTTCTCCTGCATTATCACACTCGACAGACGGTGCAGAGAGCAGAACCCTGCCGCTGTCAATGCAGAAGTCAACGCGCTCATCTATGAACACTCAGATAGCCCCGAAGTGCTCATCTATACAGATGGATCTGTTGTAAAGCAGCAGAGAAGGAACTTCCGGTTTCAAGATGGCGACGGACGGTCGTGTTGTTTTGTGTTCGTTAACTTTTTCGCGTAGGGGATGGATTTATTCAACTCTTGCGTGTAATTGGTGTGCCAGGATGTAAAACCAGGAGTTTCTACTCAAGATCTGCGCGGGTGCTACGGAGTTCGTGCATCGAGCGAAGCCATCCTTGAGTGAATTTTCAGCAGCGTGTGTGGTTCTCAAAAGTCTGTGTTTACGTTTTTTCAACATGGCGGAACAACGTGTGTTTTCCGAGCGATCAGCAGTCAACATAACGAAGCGGCGTGGTAGCCGCGCAGGGAAAAAGAAGCAAGGTAAGCGCGGTGGCTTGAGGCGTTTTAGACTCAAGTGTCACCGTCTAGGACTCAGGAACATCCGTATTCTATATTGGAACTGTGCCAGTGTAAAACAACGGGGCTCTATTTTAGAAACCCTAGTTTACAGGAACGACATTGTAGCACTCCAGGAGACGAGACTGGGCGATCAGCTACTCCGAATTGCCGGCTTCAAATGTTTCTACAACAGACGACATCTGGGAACGGCGATTCTCGTTCGCGACAGCATGGTGGCGTCAGAGCTAGACATGTCCAGTTGGGACAGTGACGATATACAAATACAGGCGTTGAGAGTTCATTCCAGTATACCATTCGTGTTGGTTAATGTTTATGCCCGCAATGCGAGTGTGGACGCCCAGAAGTGGCAGTGCTTAAGTGGCATATTAGGCCACGAGAGAAATGTTATTTTCTGTGGTGACTTCAACGCTAAAGGCAGATCATGGGGAAACACTTCCTCCAATACACAAGGGGAGGAGCTCGAGACTGCACTGGAAACCATCGACCTGGTTTGTATCAACAGCGGCTGTGTCACCAGGACAGCAAGCCGTCCAGGCGATGAGGACAGTGCTATTGATCTGGCGCTAGTTTCACCTTCACTCACTACAGTGTGTAGATGGGGTGTCCTAGGACACCATGGCAGCGACCACCACCCATGCAGCATATTGGTGGAGAAAGGCAGAACCAGGCAGCACAAGCTAAAGGTAAAGACGTTCCAGTATGACAGTACAGGGCAAGATGTGGTGAGTAAAATAAGACGTGACAAGCGCAGAACGTTTCAGGGCAGGAAAAAAAGCTGGGAGCAGCCACCGTGGTGGAGTTTCGAGGTGGAGAAGGCCTGGGTGGATAAGCGTAGTGCTGTAAGGAGATGGCAAAATGCCAAGAAGAACAGAGCTGGTCATCCTAGTCCCTGCTTGCACTTAGAAAGAGAGATGCACACAAAAGTAAGCTATTTCAAAAAACTGGTCAAGGTGGTTAAAAGCGAAAAATGGGCAGAGGTGTGTCAAAGAGTAAGCACAGACAAGTCACTGAAATTGTTCTGGCGACTACATAAAAGCATGAGTGGTGTAGTCAAGAATAAGAGCATTTCTGACTTCCAAGGTGCTGACCTCATCTGGCAGAGGACTGACGAGGACAAGGGCAAAGCCCTCTTTGAACGCTACCTTGAGCAGAGCAACCAGACAGACATGGGAGGCCGGAATCTGACCAAGGAGGTCACCTCAGACAGATGCAAGGCCCAGAACACTTCGGATGAAGACACAGTGACAGTGAAAGAAATCAAGGCTGTGCTTCGACGATCAAAAAACAGTGCTCCAGGTCCTGATGGCATAAGATACGACGACATAAATAGGTGTACCGACAATGAGCTAGAGAAACTAGCAGACATGTACAACAACAGTATAGGGAGTGCTAGCATCAAGGAGGAATGGTTACACAGCTATCTGATTCCCTTGCCGAAGCCTGACAAAGACCACAAAAAAATTCAGGGATATCGAATTATAACCATGCAGAATACAATAGGCAAGCTGCTGGAGAAGGTAATTGCCAGGAAAATATCAAGCCAACTAGAGAGGCAAGGTGTTTTCCCACCTACCCTGGGTGGGTACCGTCCAAAAAGAGAAACCTGGACCAATGCAGCAGTCTTTGCCCACGATGTCTATGAAGGTTTCCACTCAGGCACTGAAACCGTTGCTGCAGCGATTGATCTTGAGGACGCATACAACAGAGTACCACTGGATTTTTTAATGTTTCAGCTTCTTGAACTAAACGTAAGTCCATTCCTCCTTAGTTGGATCGCTGCAGCCCTCTTCCAACGGAAAGTAGTTTTTAGATGTGGCAGTTGGACTTCGGAACCAACAACAATATATCCTGGCCTACCACAGGGATCACCATTATCTCCGGTACTGTTCAACGCCTACACAGTGAGAATCACCAGTGAGCAGATCACTGGACCTGGCAGGACATTGTCATATGCCGATGATGTTTTAGTGTATCGTCAGGGTAAGGATAGAGAGGAGGTTGCTGTGGAACTACAAACCGAACTCAATCGCATAAGTACTTGGTGTGATGAAGCTGGGGCAATGGTCAACCCAACAAAGGCAACAGTGACTTGGTTCTCGTTGAATAATCATATTGTCAACAATCCAACACCAACTGTAATGCTGTGTTCAGAGACGGTGGAAAGAACGCAGGCAATGAATTACCTGGGGATACGGTTTGATCGAAGCCTTGCTTATAATGTGCACATAGACCAGGTGATAACAAAGGCCAAGCGGGGTTTGGCAGCGATGCGGGTGATGGCGGCAGCAAACTGTGAGCAGCGCCATCTATGTCTTCTGTACGAGGGGCTGGTCATGTCTGTTTTGGAGTATGCAATGGCAATCCTGACTGTCAGCCATAAGCAGATAGAAAGGATGGAAAGGATTACAGAATGAAGCTATGCGCATTATTCTTGGATGTACAAGAGATACAGCATGCAGGGCGATGCGCTACCTTCTTGATTTTCCAACCATTGAAGAGAGAATGCAAGTTTGCAGGGCACGCGCCTACCTCAGAATTAACGCAAACACACAGCATCCACTGCATAGTGAAATTAGGAAGGTGAAGGGCAGCAGGTTAAAAAGAGGACGGTCGTGGATGGGTCAAGCCGAAGACATTCTTCAACAGGTGTGTTCACTTGAGGACTTAGAACCTGGCGAGGAGTGGGTGCAAGTGCCAACAGACTTCTGCACATCCTTTTCATTTTGCATCCAACTAGATAGAAAATGCAGACAAGAAAATCCGGCTGCTGTTGAGGCTGAAGTACAAGCGTTGATTTTCGAGAATTCGCTAGACAGTGACGCGGTCATCTACACAGATGGGTCGGTCGTCCGACATG
Source organism: Cepaea nemoralis (assembly GCA_014155875.1). NCBI lineage: Eukaryota > Metazoa > Mollusca > Gastropoda > Stylommatophora > Helicidae > Cepaea > Cepaea nemoralis. The sequence goes on from JACEFZ010019095.1 coordinate 18,002, forward strand.
TGAGAAGCTCATGGGCCTTTACAGCTCGGGCCGGAGGGAGAATTGTGAAGGAGGACTCTGGTGCTTTCACTGAAACCACAAGTAGCCTGACCATGGAAGTCATGGCAGTAAGTAAAGCAATAACATGGCTCGAGACACAGACATTCACTAGGGCTTGTTTCCTTAGCGACTCAATGAACATGATCAAGAGGATAGAGGAGGGGTCGATCCGAAGAGAATGGTTGCTGCCTCTGAAGCGGTCTCGGCTGGCAAAGATTAGTTTCATCTTCGTGCCAGGGCATGCGGGAGTACAAGGAAATAAGCGGGCTGACAAGCTCGCAGGTGAGGCTACTGTGGAGGGCGGACGCGCCATGGACCAGGCTGACATTCTGAATGCTCTACGAGAAGTGAGACTTTTGCAAGAACCAAGTGATGACTGTGAATCTACAACAATGGCCAGACTGCGAGAGCAGCAAATTAAAAGAGGGGTGACCAAACAAGAACACTACGCAGGAAGCCAAAGAAGATTGATAAACCAACACAGAACTGGCGTCGTTAGCCGCTACACGCTGCGGGATTTGCTGAGGAGGGGATCCGAGCACTTATGGACTGAATGGTCCGATGTGCAACGAGGATGATCTGTCGACTAACTAACTAACTAACTAACTAGCAGAGAAGTGCGTGGGCATTTACAGCCCGTTCAACGGGCCGAACCGTTCAAGAATCCAGTGGTGCCCACTCTATGACCACGAGCAGCATGACGATGGGGAAAGAGCACGGGGAAGACAAAGACAGGAATAGCCGGATGATTTGGTCGCCTATCATTATCGGGACAAGAACACTGACCTGATAAAAGACTGATGATTGTGTGAGATTACGAACCATGATCTTCCACGCGTATCGGCATTGCACCTGATGATGATGATGATTATGATAATGATGATGATGAATGAACCAACACTGCGAAAATGCGTTACTGGTTGTTTTTTTATTTCTTCAAGACTATTACTAAAGGTGATATATTAACCAACATTCTGCTGTGTTTCGAATTTTAGCATCACCCAATGAGGCCCTGTTTTACACCTAAGATTTAGTATTCACTGCGAAACTATTTGGGACCGTCAATCGGAACAGTGCCGGCCGCTTCTATAGCCAGCTGTATAATTGGCATCACAGGGAGCCGGAGAATGTTCTACAGCGGAAGTTGTTTCTATTGAAGCTATCCTTTCACGGCCGTGTCCACCAGCTGTAATCTATGCAACTCTTATGGAATCAGGGTTCGATCTACAGTGGTGACATTGTTGTCCTCGAGACGAGAGGCCGTGTCTTTGACCAGCTGTATCATGTTGTACCTTTGGGGTTCCAGAGAGTGGACCTACAGCCCAAAGCTTGATGAACCTACCGGGTCGCTGTCTGTTGTATAGTTGATCCTAAGTTTAAATGGTAATACACTTTTATACTTCGCGTCAATTAACTAAAGTTTGTGTTTCAGTTGTGGGTTAATTCTTGACCAGGCCGGGCGGTTGCGCCGTAGCCTGTGTTCTGACCGAGATGTACAAGTTGACGTCGGGTCAGGGGACACCAGCTGTACGTTTAGTATTGACCATGCAGGCTAGCCAGTGTAGTGAGCCTGTGTTTTGATCTAGATTAAGCGGAGGCCAGTGTTCAGCAGACAAGACGGAATGTATTGTGCGAGCCAGGTCAGTGGAACAGTCTGGTTGAAGCGAATTATTAATACATTCGACGCCCTATCTCAATAATGGGGTACATGAGGGAATTATTGTTCTGACAGAAGAATTCCTCTTTGATTCCCTTAATGGATGAGGTGACATTAGTACGTTTCAATCAACAGCAGGTGGCTTAGGAAACAAGCACTTGTCAGCCAGCCTCGTGTGACGAGCGAGAACCACATGCGTTTCTCGTTAAAACAGACATGCCACCGTGCTGCATCATTAGTGATTAGTTTTTCTTATGATTAATAAAGGAACAATTCTTCTTCTTCAGCGTTCCGAGCCATTGAAGTTCTTCGCTGCAGATACAATCCGTCCCCATTCGGCTCTCTGGTTGACCTTCTCTTGCCAGTCGTTGATTCCAAGTGCTTGTAGGTCTGTATATATATATTATCTCTCCACCGTCTTCTTGGTCTACCTCGGGGTCTACGGTCATCTATTTCCTGAGTGTAAGCGAGTTTTGTTTCCCTGTTATCTTCCATTCTTTCTATATGCCCCAGCCATTGTAGTCTATTCGCCTTCATGATACCAGTGATTAGCGGGGACTTAGACAGATCATAAATGGCTTTGTTACTTCTTCTTTTCCACTCTCCACTTTGTGTTTCCCTAATGGGTCCAAAGATGCATCTTAAACCTTTGTTCTCAAAGGTTTGTAACAAGGCTTCGTCTCCTTTCGTTGTACTCCAAGTTTCAGAGTCATACAGCACAACTGGTTTGATCAGTGTTTTGTATATTGTGATTTTGGTGTTACGAGATAACGCATTTGATTTTAGTAGATGTTGTAGTGCATAGTATATCTTATTTCCAGAATTGATTCTAGTTTGTATTTCTTCCCTTATGATGTTGGAGCAGTTGAAGATTGTACCCAGGTATTTGTATGTTTCCGTTCTTTTAATGGTCATATTATCTATTTGTATGTGGCCAGAGTTTTTAGCCATTCCTTCTTTTGAAATTCCATATATTCTGTCTTATCTTGGTTGATAACCAGCCCCAGCTTTTTCCTTTAAGTGAGTCAATATTTCCAATGTCTTTTGTTCATTTTCTCCTATAATATTAGTATATTGAAGATATTGTTAACATAAAAGCTAACATAATATATCAAAGATATTGTTAACAAAAAAGCTAACAACACAGTATACTGAAGATACTGTTAACATAAATGCTAACAATATTGTTAACATTAAAGCTGACAGTTTATTGCAGATATTGTTAACTCAAAAGGTAACACAGTATATCAAAGATATAGTTAACATAAAAGCTAATAGTGTGTTGAAGATATTGTTAACAGAACAGCTAACACAATATATCATAGATATTGTTAACAGAAAAGCTAACAATGCAGTGTACTGAAGATACTGTTAACAATAAAGCTAATATTATTGTTAACATTAGAGCTAACAGTTTATGGTGGTCATTTGTTTTTTGTAGGACTTGGTCATTGGTTTTCTGTTTGTCCATAGTATTCTTTGCATTTTCCTCAGAAACCACATTTCACAGCCATCAGATGTTTTTCAGCTTGGCTGCTTATTGTCCACGCTTCACATCCATACAAAAGTACAGGTTCTATGTAGCACTTCAACACTCTTTTCCTCATTGTAAATGATATCTTTTTCTTGGTCAGTATATTTTCTATCTTGCAGAAGGCTACCTTCACCATGGCGATTGTTGATCTAATCAAAGATTAAAGCTCTGGCAGGTGGACATTTAGAACATTGCTTTGCTGATCCAGCAGCTTCTGCAGCTTGTCTTGTACCAGATGTATTGGTGTTACCTTTCCTTTGGAGTAAACTACTACTACTACTACTACTACTACTACTACTACTACTACTACTACTACTACTACTACTACTATGTCAGGATCTTCTATTAGGCTCGTTGGCTAACACATGTGAGACAGTACAGTATAACGTGATTCGACGTAAGACACAGCAACACAAGTTCTATGGATTTATTGCCACATTAAATACATAACGATAATTACAGCAATGTACAACATATAACTCACAACCACATACAGCTCATAGGTCTGGCGCTCAAGATTCAGTCCCTTCAGCTTACAACCACGGAGATTCACACAAAAAAGCCTTGCTCTCGTCACACAGTCCGTTCAGAGTCCAGTCCCAGCCCGGTCTGAGCTATCCGCACACGGACCCCCTGGGGCCCTTTTGTGGGGTCACGTGGGCGTTGGTTGGCCCCCTCTTTTTCCCAAGATTTTTGC
>JACEFZ010019096.1:0-20870 GCA_014155875.1 Cepaea nemoralis
TTACGTAAGCATGGCCCCCATTTTGGGCCCCCTTTGGGGTTTAAAAACTGTGGGGGCCCAAGGGGGCCGTTTGTAGACTCACCAGATCTGGCCTGTCTGTTTCAGGAGATAGATTACGTAAGCATGACATTCTGTCACTGTGGCAAGGGGGGCCGTTGTAGACTCACCAGATCTGGCCTGTCTGTTTCAGGAGATAGATTACGTAAGCATGACATTCTGTCACTGTGGCAAGGGGGCCGTTTGTAGACTCACCAGATCTGGCCTGTCTGTTTCAGGAGATAGATTACGTAAGCATGACATTCTGTCACTGTGGCAAGGGGGCCGTTTGTAGACTCACCAGATCTGGCCTGTCTGTTTCAGGAGATAGATTACGTAAGCATGACATTCTGTCACTGTGGCAAGGGGGACCGTTTGTAGACTCACCAGATCTGGCCTGTCTGTTTCAGGAGATAGATTACGTAAGCATGACATTCTGTCACTGTGGCAAGGGGACCGTTTGTAGACTCACCAGATCTGGCCTGTCTGTTTCAGGAGATAGATTACGTAAGCATGACATTCTGTCACTGTGGCAAGGGGACCGTTTTGTGGACTCACCAGATCTGCCTGTCTGTTTCAGGAGATAGATTACGTAAGCATGACATTCTGTCACTGTGGCAAGGGGGCCGTTTGTAGACTCACCAGATCTGGCCTGTCTGTTTCAGGAGATAGATTACGTAAGCATGACATTCTGTCACTGTGGCAAGGGGACCGTTTGTAGACTCACCAGATCTGGCCTGTCTGTTTCAGGAGATAGAATACGTAAGCATGTCATTCTGTCACTGTCGTGGGGGGACCGTTTGTGGACTCACCAGATCTGGCCTGTCTGTTTCAGGAGATAGAATACGTAAGCATGACATTCTGTCACTGTGGCAAGGGGGCCGTTTGTAGACTCACCAGATCTGGCCTGTCTGTTTCAGGAGATAGATTACGTAAGCATGACATTCTGTCACTGTGGCAAGGGGGCCGTTTGTAGACTCACCAGATCTGGTCTGTCTGTTTCAGGGATTACGTAAGCATGCCATTCTACATCATTCCTGGTCTTCTTGACAACCTATATTTCTTCTATTCGACATCCATGTTGTTTTGCAGATACTTTGCGCTGTATGTTTTACATCTAAAACTATTTCTTTTCTTGCGTGTAATTACTTTCTTTCCTCACCATGCAAATGATCCTGTTTTTGTTATTTAGAACATTGAAAAAACAAACAAAAAATGATTGCCAGAAAATGCGTGTCAGATAGTTTATGAATGTTGGTTGAAACTAACGGCAGATGTCAGCGGGACAACTACTGTGTGCGACTGGTGACTGGGTGTTCTCTCCCCTGTTCCACACTGAAACAAACTGGTTCTTGTACATTGCAGCAATCCTTTGAAGCAGTGACCACAAACAACACAACCGTTGTCAAGGCAACGTTCATTTCCTATGAACGGGTGGTGTGTGTTCTACCCTTCCTGGCCAGTTTCAACATTTCAGTGCGCAATCTGGAGTCCATCAACAGCCTGCCCGTCACCCGCCAGGTGTACAGCTCCCAATGCTTTCAGTGCAGCAGTTCCAGGTGTAGTATCCAGGTAAGTCCTTCCTTCCTTGGGTGTATGTGTGTATGTGGGTCCCATCACATACTTTATTAGGCTTTACCTCGTACATACTTATCACATTCCACGTTCCTAGTCTCACTCTCCTTCTTAGTATGACACACGGGAATTCCTTGGTAATACCGTCTGGATTAACTCGGTCATCACAATTACTAGTACTGTCCCCTGTGTCACACTCTTCCACAGTGTTATCTGATCTGCCTAGCCTGGGGCTCTCACCGCCAGATCTCTTTCTTATTTGGTGTTAATTCATGGTTGTTAAGGTTTTTTGGCAAGTTTTGCAGAAGGTAGTTTGCGGTTGTTTCCTTCTGGGCAGTGACTGTACTAGTCGGTGGCCATAAATGTCTCTACTAATGAGATCATCTGCCTATCGCCGCAGAGTGCAAGACCATAACCAACAACAATATATCGGCTGCTCTCACACTCCATCCACCACCTGCTTCCATGGCTTACGTAACCTTGATTGGGGGACTAATCGGGTACCCCACCTTGCCCATGGTGTTCCGTAGACTAACGGAGGAAAGGAGGCGGCGTAGGGATACCCCTTTCAAAGAAACTGTAAGACGCCTCCTTTTAATACATAACATAAATAGTGCATTCAAGAGAGAAGGAACGAACGAACGAACGAACACTCTTTATTTTGAAAGGGTAACAAATTGGGCACGCAGGCCCGTCTTACAAGCGACCCTTCAAATCACTCATCTTTCGGTCATCAATAGTGAATGTTACGCTAGGAAAACAACTTTGTCATTTGGATGTTGTAAACATAAACAGTGCATATTATGAGACAGGCAGGCCGATACACGTACACAAGAACATTCATAAACACATACACACAAACCTGCCTACATACTTAACATCATTTGCACAGCTCTCACAGTTATGCACCCACTCGATAAAACACAAATACACACTCCGTCACATTTACACACACACTGCCTCACAATCACAAACTCACTAATTAAGTATCAGCAATGGTATCATGAAGTGTCATGGCGTGCTCTCTCTCCAGCCCAAGCGGTGCTTCATCAACAGCACGTGTTACCACGTGGCGGATTCGAACCCTGACAGTCCGAACCTGGTCTGTGAGCCGGACAGAAGCATCTCAAAGTGGACAGACAGAAACGGTAATGTCCTGAGGGGGCGGTGTCTTTGTTTGAAGATGTGAATCACATACAGCACTGACGTTGTTTGTTGTTGTTGTTGTTGTTGTTGTTGTTGTTGTTGTTGTTGTTGTTGTTGTTGTTGTTGTTCTTGTAGTTGTTGTTCTTGTTGTTGTTGTTGTTGTTGTTCTTGTTGTTGTTCTTGTTGTTGTTGTTGTTGTTCTTGTTGTTGGAAGCTGGTTGTTACACAGTGCATTATGTTTCCTTTTCTGTTATAGAGCATTTGTGTTGTGTGAAACAGTGCATTATGTTTCTCTATCTGTTATAGAGCATTTGTGTTGTGTGAAACAGTGCATTATGTCTCCCTGTCTGTTATAGAGCATTTGTGTTGTGTGAAACAGTGCATTATGTTTCTCTATCTGTTATAGAACATTTGTGTTGTGTGAAACAGTGCATTATGTTTCCATTTCTGTTATTGTTTGTCCTTCACGATTGATGATAACCATTCATTTCATCCAGTGGGGTTGAAAGTATGGAGCCGTGAGTTCTAAGGTGGCTGGTAAGGCCTATTTTGGCTCGAAATGTTCTTTGACAATGTGGGCAAAGAATGCTTGACGTTCCAGAAGGAGGATCTCCGGCAGTGGTTTTTCTGTCCATCCTTTTTTTCACAGCTCTTGCAGTGCTGGTTGCTTCACAAGTGACTGCAATCTTATGTAATGATGTACGCCACCAATTTCGGTCTTTAGCAGCAGTCTACCAGGTGTCATGGTGAATTCCAAAAGCTTTTAGTGAGATTTTCAGAGTATCTGTAAAGCGTTTTCTCTGGCTGTCTTGGGAGCGTTTACCATAACGCAGCTTGCCGTAAAAAAAATAGTTTAGAGAGTTTAGGGAATCAAACCCAGTTAACCCGCTTCCCGAAGGTTAACACACATAATCAAAGTTAGAAAGTCTACAACTCATAATCTCTGTTAAGTCTCTTCTGATTTAACTTTCCTAGTGTTATACTTAAATTAAACTCATCAGCAGGAACATAAACTGGATACAGAGCCTATCAAGAAACACAGTGTTGTACTTCATAGATGTGAAGTTTAAAATAAATCAAACATGAGAACCAGTCTGATTTCTGATGATCAATGTAAATCACTCATGGCGCGTTCTGAAATCTTAACAGTCAGTGGAATTATACTATGAAGGAAATCGTATCGATCACTGTGACCCTTGTGATCACTGAAAGTGCAGCGAACAATTACCTGACATGAAATACTAGCGATCATGAATTCGCTATAATCGAGGAATTCAGGCAACAAAATAATGTACTTCTTTACTCGTAAATATACACGAAAGTGTATCCTTACATGAATCACTTGTTCACAAGTTATGTTACATCCGGCACACATTCTACCGCAACATGTCGATACTTGTCAAACATGCGGCTTGACAGCAATCGTATTGAAGGTTTGAAGTAATTCCACCCCGTGGACAATTAATTGTAACATACCTTATAAAATAACTATACGAAAACAAAACAATGTTTTCCCGTAGTGAATTTGAATAACGAAGACACAAACAATAGATTGCACGATTTATTGCCTGGCATATTTCGCTGCATCTCGTCAGGTACATACTGCAGAACTCACACAACTTACGTGAAATTAACTGGATAAATCCTTCAAGTTGAAATATACACAATTTCGCACAGTAATGTCGATTGTCTACCACGGTAATTTTAAGCTGACAACACACAGGAGATGATAGCCACGAGGAGCCGACACACCGGAAGCTCCCGGCGTCTTCAATCGGCAAGCACATTGTTGCCAGTCGCCATGTTGTGTCCAGAGAGACTGCATTTCGCGTGTTGTTTAGAACACAGAATACTCGCTTGTTAAAATTTGCAGAAGCAATTATGATCTATCAACGCAAGCCAGAATTGTGTAAACAGAAAGACATGTTAGTCAGCTTAAAATTACCGTGGTAGACAATCGACATTACTGTGCGAAATTGTGTATATTTCAACTTGAAGGATTTATCTAGTTAATTTCACGTAAGTTGTGTGAGTTCTGCAGTATGTACCTGACGAGATGCAGCGAAATATGCCAGGCAATAAATCGTGCAATCTATTGTTTGTGTCTTCGTTATTCAAATTCACTACGGGAAAACATTGTTTTGAATTTCTCAAACGTCGCCTCCCATTACCAACTGTGAAGCGATTAGATGGATTACTCAAGCTGAAGTGTAAGATATCGCTACAGGATTGTCGATTGAGATTTCTCGAGGAATGCCTAAGGACGGGGATATTTCCTCACCGGTATTTCAGATCTCTGAGGACGGACAGAATATGTCCGACAAGAAAAAACCTGAGACGACTGACAAAAAACCAGATAGAAGAAACCCAGTCCAAGCTGGCCAACTTGAAGCGCACACACAGTTCTGCCTACTACGTCACCCAAGAATTGAGTTTGTATGGCTACTTGAAGTTCACGAAATTCTGTACAGAAGCAGTGTACAAGGTGAAAATCGCAGAGAATGCTCGCCTCAACAAATCACTGAGCACTGAAAAGGTAACAACGTCAGTACTAGACAACCCAGAGAAGTATGTGAGAAACTTATCGTCATACGTACTCAACAACATTGAAACAGAGGCCCTTGCATACGGATTAAAATTATGCATAAAGCCTAAACACATCAATCGTGTTGAGTCGCAAGCACAGTTTGAAATGTTGTTTGATCAAGTCTCCAAGTTATCACCTACCTCTGCTGATTCGGTCGGGTGGCTGAAGGCCAAACTGGTAGATTTAGAACACCAGTATCGCACAACACCCTCTAAACAGACGTGTCCGCTGACCAACGAACACCTTACTGCCTTAAAAGCGTTAAAGGCTAACAAAACCCTCGTCATACTGAAACCTGACAAAGGGAGCGGTACAGTACTGATGGACATGTCAGATTACCAGAGAAAAATGGATGTAATATTGTCAGACGAATCCAAATTCAGGATAGATCAAAAAGTAAACAAGTCGGAGGACCTGGATGCTATAATGAGGAAAGAGATCCAGTCACTTGTGAATGCGGGACTCATCAGTGAGGCCACTGCAAAAACGCTCACACCACGCGGCTCGCACACTCCTCAGATGTACGGTCTACCCAAACTTCACAAGCCCGGCATCCCGCTAAGACCTATCCTGTCCATGGTTAACTCTGCACAACACCGAATGGCGAGATGGTTAGCCGAAATGTTAAAACCAGTACGACAGTCCTTCGATCCAAAAATACTCAGAGATACATTCCAACTGGTGGAATTATTGGATACTATGGACATAAATAACAAACACATGGCATCCATGGATATAGCCTCCCTATTCACTAACGTTCCATTAGAGGAGACAGTGAAAATAATAAGGGAACGCATTGAAGACAAACAACTAAAATTAGGCATACCAACACCTATTCTGGAGAGGCTACTACTACTATGTACCGCCAACATCCTATTCAATTTTCAAACTAAGTCATACCGCCAAATTGACGGAGTGGCCATGGGGAGTCCTCTTGGTCCTATTCTAGCGGACATCTTCATGGCACACTTAGAAGAAAAGAGATCCTCAGACATCAACAACTTGGCCTTTTACCGGCGTTATGTGGACGATATACTAATCATCACCACAGACGAGCTACAAGCAACATCGTTTCAGGCCACAATGAACAAGACGCATAAAAACATCTCTCTATCTATGGAACACGAACACAACGAAGCGTTACCGTTCCTAGATATTCTAATGAGACGTAGAGCAGACGGCACAATTCAAAGATCGGTGTATCGCAAAGAAACATGGACTGGCCAATACCTAAATTTTCAGAGCTTCACACCTGTCCAGTACAAACGGGGCTTAGTACGGACCTTGTTTGACCGTGCTAGAAAGATATGCACCCAGGACACACTGACAGAGGAATTTGAAACTCTGAAGAATGTCTTAAACCTGAATGGGTACTCCACAGGATTTATAAAGCGCCATTGCCAACAGCCCAAACCCAAAGCAGACGTAACTACAGTCCCTAAACTCAAGGTATTCATCCAGCTAACCTTTCGAGGGGATGACGTAATGCAACGTCTACAAGACCGGCTTACTACAGCAGTAGGTCAAACATTCTGTGCGGCAACTCCAGTCATTAGATGTAAAACCGTACCCATTCCTACACCAACAGTCAAAGAGCCTGTTCCTCTGTACGCCACAAACAATTGTATTTACCAATTCACATGTAGATGCCAGGCCGTTTACATTGGCCGAACGGAGAGACAGCTTAACAAACGGGTGTTAGAACACATACCTCAATGGGTCAACAAGATACAACACACAGGAGATGATAGCCACGAGGAGCCGACACACCGGAAGCTCCCGGCGTCTTCAATCGGCAAGCACATTGTTGCCAGTCGCCATGTTGTGTCCAGAGAGACTGCATTTCGCGTGTTGTTTAGAACACAGAATACTCGCTTGTTAAAATTTGCAGAAGCAATTATGATCTATCAACGCAAGCCAGAATTGTGTAAACAGAAAGACATGTTAGTCAGCTTAAAATTACCGTGGTAGACAATCGACATTACTGTGCGAAATTGTGTATATTTCAACTTGAAGGATTTATCTAGTTAATTTCACGTAAGTTGTGTGAGTTCTGCAGTATGTACCTGACGAGATGCAGCGAAATATGCCAGGCAATAAATCGTGCAATCTATTGTTTGTGTCTTCGTTATACGAAAACAAGCAAGTAGGCTTGAAATAATCGTATTGGAGAATTTCATTAATTTCACCTCGTGGACAATTAATTATAAATCACATTATAATGTAACTAAACGATACTAACAAGCATGGGCCTGAAGTAATCTATTGAACAACTGAATTAATTCTACCTGAAGTAATCATATTGAAGAACTGCATTAATTCTACCTGAAGTAATCGTATTGAACAATTGAATTAATTCTACCTGAAGTAATCGTATTGAACAACTTAATTCTACCTCGTGGAGAAATAATTATATGATACATTATAATGTACCTGAACGCCACTAGCAAGCATGGGCTTGAAGTAATGGTATAGAAAAAAAAAATGAATTAATTCCACACCGTGGATAAATAATTACACAAGTAAATGTATTAATATAACTAATAGGTATAGCGCGTTCTTATCCTGCCGATCTCCGCTGTCCCACTTTCTATTTCCGCTGGTCATTTATTTCTTCTTTGGTCGTACCAGACACAAGCACCGCCCGAGCTTGCCCAAGTGTTCTCGCAAAGAGAGCCGAAATGGGTTAGACAGGTCAGAAGGATTTTCTCCCCACGATGGCATCGAGCTTCCTCTCACGTGACCTCCTGTTCTAAGCTATAATTGGTTGACCCCTGACCTTACGCCTTAAATTAACGCCCATTGCCCCAGTGAGAACAACACAACATAAGACTGAAGAAAATAACCAGACAACATAAACCCGACAAACAGAGCGGAACCAATAAAACCAGTATGAATTAGGACTAACAATCCACACAATCACGGATCTCAACAATAACCGATGCTGAAGAAGCAGGTTTGACGAGACCGAATTTGGAATTTTTGCTTTGAAAATTGGAATTGGAATTGGACTTACGCCTCACAGGAAAGTAATCCAAGTAATTTCACCAGACATATATAACCTTCACACCATATGTCACCTGTATAACATTCACAATAGATGTCAGTCGTACAACCTGCACAGATCACATAGTAATACCTTCACAATAGATGTCACAAGTGTATGCAGTTATGTGGGGTACTAAACTATAATTGTGTCACATGATAACTTATGTCTCTAGAATCTGTCCACGTAATTTCAAGTTGTGCAGTCATTGTGGAATTAAACTCTAACCCTGCCACATGATAACTTATGTCTTCCTTCTCAGAATTTCCAAGGCTGGCGGCAAAGCTGAACTTACAAGCTGGCTTTGATGTGAATGCATCCCTGTTTGGTTTCACGTGCGACTGGTCGGATCTGGGTAATAACCACACACAGCTGACAGTATTTGCCCAGTGGTACAGGGACGACGAGCTGGTCTCTGAAACCGTGGTTGAGGGCAACATCTCCAGGACTGAAATCACACACACGCAAATAACTGGGCTAGCTTATAACAGCCAGGTTAGTTGATCGCCGCTGAGAATTGTTGACACATCGTGTGATTAACATTTCAGTGCCGTCTCTAGAGTTTAGAAATACCTCACTCTTTGCACAAGGTTACTAGAGATTAGAAATACCTCACTCTTTGCCCAAGGTTACTAGAGTTTAGAAATACCTCAATCTTTGCGCAAGGTTACTAGAGTTTAGAAATACCCCACTCTTTTCCCAAGGCTACTAGAGTTTAGACATACCTCACTCTCTGCCCAAAGTTACTCGAGTTTAGACATGCCTCACTCTTTGCCCAAGGTTGCGTTACGTGCTTGTGGGGGGAGAGTTTGCACATTGTTGATGGTCAATTAAATTCTGAGAGATTCTTTAATTTTGATTAGTGAGTGTCTCAATATTTGAAACACTCAGTAACCAACATTAAGACACTCACTAATGGACACTGCGACACTCACTAATCAGCTTTGATTAGTGAGTGTCTCAAAGTTGTTTAGAGAGTATCTCAAGGTCGATTAGTGAGCGTCTCAAAGTTAATTAATGAGTGTCTCAAGGTTAATGAGTGTCTCATTGTTGATTAGTGAGTGTCTCAATGTTGATTAGCGAGTGTCTCAATGTTGATTAATGAGTGTCTCAAGGTTGATTAATGAGTGTCTCATTGTTGATTAGTGAGTGTCTCAATGTTGATTAGCGAGTGTCTCAATATTGATTACAGAGTGTATCATAATTCATTAATGAGTGTCTCAATGTTGATTAATGAGTGTCTCAATATTGATTAGTGAGTGTCTCAATGTTGATTAGCGAGTGTCTCAAAGTTGATTACAGAGTGTATCATAATTCATTAATTAGTGTATCAATGTTGATTAGTGAGTGTCTCAAAGTTGATTACAGAGTGTATCATAATTCATTAATGAGTGTCTCAATGTTGATTAGTCAGTGTCTCAAAGTTGATTACAAAGTGTATCATAATTCATTACAGAGTGTCTCAATGTTGATTAGCGGGTGTCTCAAAGTTGATTACAGAGTGTATCATAATTCATTAATTAGTGTATCAATGTTGATTAGTGAGTGTCTCAAAGTTGATTACAGAGTGTATCATAATTCATTAATGAGTGTCTCAATGTTGATTAGTCAGTGTCTCAAAGTTGATTACAGAGTGTATCATAATTCATTAATGAGTGTCTCAATGCTGATTAGTCAGTGTCTCAAAGTTGATTACAGAGTGTATCATAATTCATGAATGAGTGTCTCAATGTTGATTAGTCGGTCTCAAAGTTGATTACAGAGTGTATCATAATTCATTAATGAGTGTCTCAAAGTTGATTAGTGAGTGTCTCAAAGTTGATTAGTGAGTGTCTCAAAGCTGATTACAGAGTGTATCATAATTCATTAATGAGTGTCTCCGTGGTGAAGGTACTACGGGTGTAGATCGTGATCCCGTACACCCGTGTTCGAAACCAACTGCGGGTAAATTGTCAGCAGACTGCCAGACGTTGTTGTTTTACGAAATGGTATGGGTGCCGGTCGTTTAGAAAGCAATGCCAAACTACTGAACATAAACTTGCCAAGAGGTCACAAGGGGTGGGGGGGGGGGGGGGGAATTTCAGGGTTTCCAGGTGCGGAATGAAGACCATTTCAAGATCGTGTTAATACAAGAACCGATTACTTGACATAGTTTTTCCCTTCATACTTTACAGTTATGTATGTCTCGTCCTTCTAAAATTCATTTTATAAAGTAAGTAGACCCACAAATCATGTTTTATGTGGATGTCTAGACTTGTTATAGTATATGCTATTACATTTGCCTTCCACTTTTACGTATACTGTGTAGGAGTGAGGGGATTTTTAGATAGGAAATATGAAAGGGGGGGGGGGGGGATGACGTTCTGAAAATACGGTGAAGGGGGGAACTGGCCACATTTTTGATAGGAAGGGGGGAATGGCGTTCTGAAAATATGGTGAAGGGGGGAATGGGCCAAAAAAAGGTTGAGAACCACTGTCCTAGAAGATACAGAATTGCAAATGCGTTCAAGTAATAACATGAAAGTGAGCGATATAAGTTCAAGTCATAACATGAGAGTGAGCGATATACGTGCAAGTAATAACATGAGAGTGAGCAATATACGTTCACGTAATAACATGAGAGTGAGCAATATACGTTCAAGTAGTAAAATGAGAGTGAGCGATATACGTGCATGTAATAACATGAGAGTGAGCAATATACGTTCATGTAATAACATGAGAGTGAGCAATATACGTTCATGTAATAACATGAGAGTGAGCAATATACGTTCAAGTAGTAAAATGAGAGTGAGCGATATACGTTCATGTAATAACATGAGAGTGAGCAATATACGTTCATGTAATAACATGAAAGTGAACAATATACGTTCATGTAATAACATGAGAGTGAGCGATATACCCTGGGGACTCAAATGAAAACCTTACATGTTGTTTTTTTTCTTTTTGTTTTCTTTGGTGGTGAATATATTCTGGGAAATCAAAGTAAAGAACAAATGTATCATTTTTCTATGTAGTCACCACTGTTTTCAATGCAAGTCCTCCAGTTTTCTATGAAGTCACCACTGCTGTCAATGCAAGTCTTCCAGTTTTCTATGTAGACACCACTGCTGTCAATGCAAGTCTTCCAGTCCGATTAAAATGGGTGGATTCCTGGATGAAAAAAACATCTTTGTGGTCACTACTTGGTGTGCCTGACCCGGTCGTGAACAATCTGTCACAGAAGTCACGCCGTTTTGTAACGACCTACTCCACTCATACACTCGATAGACTGACAGGCAGACATCACCATGCTGGACCTTCATTCGCCGGTGAAAAAAAAAAACTGTTGGTGCATGTCAAAAGTGGGACGTCGGTCTTTAAACTCTCCTTATGACGTCACTAACTGTGATGTCACATGCTTAACACTCTTGACATCCTTAACAACAATATTGACAGGTTACAAGGCAATGGCATGGTTATTGTAATTTATGTCACACTTTTAAGGTTTTAATTTGAAGTCCCTTCGTAGTTAATGATTATTGTAAAATTATCGCTACTGGAAAATCTTTAGTTACTGTACTGTTTTATGTTCTATGATATCTGAATATTCACTGTAGGAATACTTTAGTTACAGTTAATGTTGTATGATATAGGAATCTTCACTGTAGGAAATGCATTAGTTACAACAAAAGGTAATATTGTAGGATAGAGGAATCTTCACTGTAGGAATGCTCTACTTACAGTTAATGTATGATGTAGGAATCTTCACTGTAGGAAATGCATTAGTTACAACACAAGGTAATATTGTAGGATAGAGGAATCTTCACTGTAGGAATTTTTTAGTAACAGTTAATGTATGATATAGGAATCTTCCTTGTAGGAATTCTCTACTTACAATTAATGTTGTACGATATAGGAATCTTCCCTGTAGGAATGCTCTACTTAAGTTAATGTTGTATGATATAGGAATCTTCCCTATAGTAATGTTTTAGTTACAGTTAATGTATGATTTAGGAATCTTCCTTGTAGGAATGTTTTAGTTACAGTTATTGTTGTAAGATATAGGAATCTTCCCTGTAGGAATCGCTCCATGTATAACACTGGTTTAGCTGCGTGGATCCAGGAACGAGTCGATGCAATCTCTGAACTTGTTATTCCCGGCAGATCTACTGCGGCTTGGTCGCCTGTGTCAGCACTAACTGTAACCAGACCAGGAGCCCGGTGGTCAAGAGTCCCAACTTTAAGTTTGAAATCAAGGTCAGGTTTTTCTTGTACAATAAGGCTGACCTACATCTGTACATGCAATCTATGTATGTGTACATCAAGTTTATGTATGTGTACACCCAGTCTGTGTATATTTACACCCAGTCTGTGTATATTTACATCCAAACTGTGTATGTGTACATCCAATCTGTGTATGTGTACATCCAATCTGTGTATATGTACATCCAATCTGTGTATGTGTACATCCAATCTGTGTATGTGTACATCCAATCTATGTATATGTACATCCAATCTCTGTATATGTACATCCAATCTCTGTATATGAATATCCAATCTCTGTATATGTACATCCAATCTGTGTATATGTACATCCAATCTGTGTATGTGTACATCCAAACTGTGTATGTGTACATCCAATCTGTGTATGTGTACATCCAATCTATGTATGTGTACATCCAATCTATGTATATGTACATCCAATCTCTGTATATGAATATCCAATCTCTGTATATGTACATCCAATCTCTGTATATGTACATCCAATCTGTATATGTATACATCCAATCTATGTGTGTGTGCATTCAATCTGTATATGTGTAAATCCAATCTATGTATGTGTACATCCAGTCTGTGCATGTGTACATCCAATCTGTGTATGTGTACATCCAATCTGTTTATGTTTACATCCCAGCTATGTATGTGTACATCCAATCTATGTATGTGTACATCCAATCTATGTACACCTTCTCTGTTTGTGTTTACATCCCAGCTATGTATGTGTACATTCAATCTATGTATGTGTACATCCAATCTGTTTATGTTTACATCCCAGCTATGTATGTGTACATCCAATCTATGTATGTGTACATCCAATCTATGTACACCTTGTCTGTTTGTGTTTACATCCCAGCTATGTATGTGTACATCCAATCTATGTATGTGTACATCCAATCTGTTTATGTTTACATCCCAGCTATGTATGTGTATATTCAATCTATGTATGTGTACATCCAATCTATGTATGTGTACATCCAGTCTGTTTATGTATACATCCCAGATACGTATGTGTGCATTCAATCTATGTATATATCCATCCATCCATCATGTGCCATGCCGATAAGCGTGGGCAGTCATGTTCCGCCATCTCACTCTATCACAAGATTCGTGGATCAGCTCTGTGTTTCTGTCTCGACCATGCCACATAGCCAAACCATCCAGGTATTTACTTCTTGCCCTTCCTCTTGGTCTGTTCCCTTAGATCTTGCCGGTTGTCACCAAGTTCTCCAATCCATTTCTTCTCATCATCATCATCAAGTGCCGTGCCAGCTGGCGTAGGCGTTCATGGCTCTCCACAGATCTCGGTCTTTGGTTTTCTGGATCAACTCTGCTGCTGATATTCCTCCATGCCACCGTCTCAATCCATCCAGCATCATTTCTCTTGGTCTGCCTCTGCCTCTCTTCCCCTCGATCTTTCCAGTTGTTACGATGTTCTCCAATGCCTCTCTTCTCATCACGTGACCGAAGAAAGATGTTTGTCTCTGTCTTATTGTTGTATATAATGTTCTAGTTTCATTAGCCTGTTTCAGGCAGTCGTCGATAGTTACTCTGGCAGTCCAAGGAATTCGCAACATTCGTCTCAGGAACCACATCTCTGTTGCTTCTAATTTCTTCTTAATTTGTTCATTTACGTTCCAAGATTCACTGCCATACAGCAAAACTGGTTCTACATAGCATTTCAGCACTCTCTTTCTTACATTCAGTGATAGTGACTTATTGCATAAGATACTCTTCATTTTCTTAAATGCGGCCTTTGCCTGCCCTATTCTGCTCCTAATCTCTGTTGTACATCTTCCATCTGATGTTATAAATGCCCCTAGGTATCTAAAATTATCCACTTGGTTAAGGATTTTTCCTTCTATTTCTATGTCACATTTTGGTGTCACCATTTTCTTTGATATTACCATTGTTACTGTTTTCTTGATATTCAAGGAGAGTCCTTTCCTTGCACTCTCTGTTACTACAACTGTCTAATAATTGTTCTAGGTCTGTTGAATTATCCGCCACCAATACTGTGTCATCTGCATAGCGTATATTATTTATATTATAACCTCCAACTAGTATTCCTGGCATCTCTTTGATCTCTCTCATTATTACTTCGCTATACAGTGAGAAAAGATCTGGTGACAAGACACACCCCTGTCGTACTCCTAGCTTTATCTTCTCATAACATGCCCAGAAAATTTTGACTGTCTACGTCCAATGTCTCTAATCAGTTTACGATCTTCATTT
Organism: Cepaea nemoralis; assembly: GCA_014155875.1. Classification (NCBI taxonomy): domain Eukaryota; kingdom Metazoa; phylum Mollusca; class Gastropoda; order Stylommatophora; family Helicidae; genus Cepaea; species Cepaea nemoralis. The sequence continues at coordinate 14,883 of JACEFZ010019096.1, forward strand.
GTTTCTTGTAGGATTTGTTCGTGTGTTTTTCTGTCTGTCCATGGTATTCTTTGCATTTCCCCAGAAACCACATTTCCAAAGCCATCAGATGTTTTTCAGCTTCTCTGCTCATTGTCCATGCTTCAAATGCATACACAAGTACAGGTTCTATGTAGCACTTCATCACTCTTTTTCTTGTTTCAATTGATATCTTTTTATTGGTCAGTATGTTTTTCATCTTGCTAAAGGCTACTTTTGCCATGGCGATTCTTGTTCTAATCTCTTCAAGGCATCTCCCATCAGATGTTATTACTGTTCCGAGATAATTGTACCTATTCACTTGTTGAATAATATTCCCATTAACTTGTATATTACATTGTGGCATTTCGTTCTTCCTAGTGACGACCATAATCTGTGTCTTCTTATAACTCAGTCCTAACCCTAGTTCTTCACTGTGCAACAACCGCATGTACTAAATGTTGCAGGTCCTGTTCATCGTCTGCAATCAAGACTGTATAATCTGCATATCTAACGTTATTGATGTATCGTCCCCCCACCCCCCCCCCCCCCCCCCCCCCCCCCCCCCCCCCCCCCCCCCCCCATGATGATTCATTCCATATCTTCTATATTTCTGAAAATTTTTTCACTGTACAGGGAAAAAAGATCTGGAGACATTACACATCCCTGTCTCACACCTCTCTTAATAGGCTGATATCGACCTGCTTCAATATCAATTCTTATGGCAGCTTGTTGTTTCCAATATATGTTTTTTACAAGTCTAAGGTCTTTTCCATCAATCTGTAGCTCTTAAAGCATCCTTATCGTGTCGACATGTCTCATTTTATCGAAAGTCTTTGTGTGGTCAATAAAGCAAAGGTGTAGATCTTTGTTTACTTCTACAGAATGTTCAATTACTGTCCTCAGTATGTACACAGCATTTACTGTACCCTTGCCTTCTACAAACCCACATTGTTTCTCTCCTATTTCAGGTTGTATTTTCTTCCTAACTCTTTGCATGATAATTCTAAGCAAAATCTTCGTGATGTGATTCGTTATACGAATTGTTCGATGTTGATCACATTCCAAGGCTCCTGATTTCTTCGGGATCGCATTAAATAGAGAATGACAAAATTCATGAGGTATTTTTCCAGTATCATACATTGTATTCAGCAGACTGGTAACTTTATCTATTCTATATTCTTCTAAAGCATTAATCATGTCTCTTGTGATGCTGTCTAAACAGGGGGTCTTGCCAGTTTTCACATGTTTAAGAGCATTATGAACCTCCATCAACATTTTGAACTTCCATCGTACATATGTATGTACATCCAATCTCTGTATGTGAAACATCCAAATTGTACATGTTTTTATCCAATCTGTGTGTGTGTACATTCAGTCTATGGGTGTGTATTTTCAGTCTATGTGTGTGTACATCCAAGCTATGTTTGTGTACATCCAAGCTACGCGAGTATACATCTAATCTATTTATGTTCACGGATAACCGTGAGTTTCAGTCTGTTTAAAGCACCTTGGGCATAATTTCATGTACTTGTCGCAAAATGTCATGTTCTTGTGACATAATTTCACGTACTTGTCACAAAATGTCACGTTCTAGAGACATAACTTCACGTACTTGTCACATAATTTCATGTACTTGTCACTAGCAATTGTCCCGTTGGAAGCAGTGCTGTGATGAGTATCTCACTAGCAAATCTTCCGTTGGAAGCAGCGCTGTGATGAATATCTCACTAGCAAATCTTCCGTTGGAAGCAGTGCTGTGATGAGTATCTCACTTGAAGTGCTCCCTGATCTCCATGGCATCGACCACACCACACGCTAGAATGGCATTCAGTTGTGATATGTTCTTTCCTGTATGTCTGCTGTTTGTCAATTACCTTAGATGTCTGTTGTTTGTCAATTACCTTAGATGTCTGCTGTTTGTCAGTTACCTTGGATGTCTGCTGTTTGTCACTTACTTCAATGTCTGCTGTTTGTCAATTACCTTGGATGTCTGCTGTTTGTCACTTACCTCAATGTCTGCTGTTTGTCAATTACCTTGGATGTCTGCTGTTTGTCAATTACCTTGGATGTCTGCTGTTTGCCAATTACCTTGGATTTCTGCTGTTTGTCAATTACCTTGGATGTCTGCTGTTTGTCAATTACCTTGGATGTCTGCTGTTGTCAATTACCTTGGATGTCTGCTGTTTGTCACTTACCTCAATGTCTGCTGTTTGTCAATTACCTTAGATGTCTGCTGTTTGTCAATTACCTTAGATGTCTGCTGTTTGTCAATTACCTTGTATGTCTGCTGTTTGTCATTTACCTTGGATGTCTGCTGTTTGTCAATTACCTTGGATGTCTGCTGTTTGTCAATTACCTTAGATGTCTGCTGTTTGTCAATTACCTTGTATGTCTGCTGTTTGTCATTTACCTTGGATGTCTGCTGTTTGTCAATTACCTTGGATGTCTGCTGTTTTCCAATTACCTTGGATGTCTGCTGTGTGTCAATTACCTTGGATGTCTGCTTTTTGTCAACTACCTTTGGATGTCTGCTGTTTCTCAATTACCTTGGATTTCTGCTGTTTGTCAATTACCTTGGATTTCTGCTATTTGTCAATTACCTTGGATGTCTGCTGTTGTCAATTACCTTGGATGTCTGCTGTTTGTCACTTACCTCAATGTCTGCTGTTTGTCAATTACCTTGGATGTCTGCTGTTTGTCAATTACCTTGGATGTCTGCTGTTTGTCAATTACCTTGGATGTCTGCTGTTTGTCAATTACCTTGGATGTCTGCTGTTTGTCAATTACCTTGGATGTCTGCTGTTTGTCAATTACCTTGGATGTCTGCTGTTTGTCAATTACCTTGGATGTCTGCTGTTTGTCAATTACCTTGGATGTCTGCTGTTTGCCAATTACCTTGGATGTCTGCTGTTTGTCAATTACCTTGGATGTCTGCTGTTTGTCAATTACCTTGGATGTCTGCTGTTGTCAATTACCTTGGATGTCTGCTGTTTGTCACTTACCTTGGATGTCTGCTGTTTGTCAATTACCTTGGATGTCTGCTGTTTGTCAATTACCTTGGATGTCTGCTGTTTGTCAATTACCTTGGATGTCTGCTGTTGTCAATTACCTTGGATGTCTGCTGTTTGTCAATTACCTTGGATGTCTGCTGTTTGTCAATTACCTTGGATGTCTGCTGTTTGTCAATTACCTTGGATGTCTGCTGTTTGTCAATTACCTGGATGTCTGCTGTTTGTCAATTACCTTGGATGTCTGCTGTTTGTCAATTACCTTGGATGTCTGCTGTTTGTCAATTACCTTGGATGTCTGCTGTTTGTCAATTACCTTGGATGTCTGCTGTTTGTCAATTACCTTGGATGTCTGCTGTTTGTCAATTACCTTGAATGTCTGCTGTTTGTCAATTACCTTGGATGTCTGCTGTTTGTCAATTACCTTGGATGTCTGCTGTTTGTCAATTACCTTGGATGTCTGCTGTTTGTCAATTACCTTGGATGTCTGCTGTTTGTCAATTACCTTGATGTCTGCTGTTTGTCAATTACCTTGGATGTCTGCTGTTTGTCAATTACCTTGGATGTCTGCTGTTTGTCAATTACCTTGGATGTCTGCTGTTTGTCAATTACCTTGGATGTCTGCTGTTTGTCAATTACCTTGGATGTCTGCTGTTTGTCAATTACCTTGGATGTCTGCTGTTTGTCAATTACCTTGGATGTCTGCTGTTTGTCACTTACCTGGAATGTCTGCTGTTTGTCAATTACCTTGGATGTCTGCTGTTTGTCAATTACCTTGGATGTCTGCTGTGTGTCAATTACCTTGGATGTCTGCTGTGTGTCAATTACCTTGGATGTCTGCTGTTTGTCAATTACCTTGGATGTCTGCTGTTTGTCAATTACCTTGGATGTCTGCTGTTTGTCAATTACCTTGGATGTCTGCTGTTTGTCAATTACCTTAGATGTCTGCTGTTTGTCAATTACCTTAGATGTCTGCTGTTTGTCAATTACCTTGGATGTCTGCTGTTTGTAATTTACCTTGGATGTCTGCTGTTTATCAATTACCTTGGATGTCTGCTGTTTGTAATTTACCTTAGATGTCTGCTGTTTGTCAATTACCTTGGATGTCTGCTGTTTGTAATTTACCTTAGATGTCTGCTGTTTGTCAATTACCTTAGATGTCTGCTGTTTGTCAATTACCTTGGATGTCTGCTGTTTGTAATTTACATTGGATGTCTGCTGTTTGTCAGTTACCTTGGATGTCTGCTGTTTGTCAATTACCTTGGATGTCTGCTGTTTGTCAGTTACCTTGGATGTCTGCTGTTTGTCAATTACCTTGGATGTCTGCTGTTTGTCAATTACCTCCATGTCTGCTGTTTGTCAATTACCTTGGATGTCTGCTGTTTGTCAATTACCTTGGATGTCTGCTGTTTGTCACTTACCTCAATGTCTGCTGTTTGTCAATTACCTTAGATGTCTGCTGTTTGTCAATTACCTTGGATGTCTGCTGTTTGTCAATTACCTTGGATGTCTGTTGTTTGTCACTTACCTCAATGTCTGCTGTATTGTTGTTTAACTGCATGTCTGCTTTTTGATGTTTACGTGTATGTCTGCTGTTTGCCATTACCTATATGTCTGCTGTATTGTTGTTTAACTGCATGTCTGCTTTTTGATGTTTACTTGTATGTCTGCTGTTTGATGTTTACGTGTATGTCTGCTGTTTGTCATTTACCTTGGATGTCTGCTGTTTGTCATTTACCTATACGTCTGATGTAATTGTTGTTTAACTGCATGTCTGCTGTTTGATGTTTACGTGCATGTCTGCTGTTTGTTTACCTTGGATGTCTGCTGTTTGTCACTTACCTATGTGTCTGCTGTATTTGTTGTTTAACTGCATGTCTCCTGTTTGATGTTTACGTGTATGCCTGCTGTTTGATGTTTACGTGTATGTCTGCTGTTTGTCATTTACCTTGGATGTCTGCTGTTTGTCACTGACCTATATGTCTGCTGTATTTGTTATTTAACTGCATATCTGCTGTTTGATGTTACCTGTATGTCCGCTGTTTGATGGTTACCTATATGTCTGCTGTTTGTTTACCTGTATGTCTACTGTTTGTTTACCTGTATGTCTCTGTTTGATGTTTGCCTGTATGTCTGTTGTTTGATGTTTACGTGAATGCCTGCTGTTTGATACTTACTCGAATGTCTGCTGTTTGATGTTTACCTGAATGTCTGCTGTTTGATGCTTACCTGAGTGTCTACTGTTTGATGTTTACCTGAATGTTTGCTGTTTGATGCTTTCCTGAATGTCTGCTATTTGATGTTTACCTGTATGTCTCTTGTTTCATGTTTACCTGTATGTCTGCTGTTTGACATTTACCTGTATGTCTGCTGCTTGATGTTTACCTGTATGTCTGCTGTTTGATGTTTACCTGTATGTCTGCTGTTTGATGTTTACCTGTATGTATGCGGTTTGCTGTTTACCTGTATGTCTGCTGTTTGATGTTTACCTGTATGTCGGCTGTTTGCTGTTTACCTGTATGTCGGCTGTTTGCTGTTTACCTGTATGTCGGCTGTTTGCTGTTTACCTGTATGTCGGCTGTTTGCTGTTTACCTGTATGTCGGCTATTTGCTGTTTACCTGTTATGTATGCGGTTTGCTGTTTACCTGTATGTCTGCTGTGTTTAATTCAGGTTGTTGGAGCTACAAAAGTCCAGGTCACGGAAGGATCTGACGACAAGTTCATCAGGATCGTGTCCAGCTTCCCACCTGCCGTATTTTGTGACGCCTCGAGCAGCGACAGCAGCGACAGCAGCAACAGCAGCAACAGCAGCAACAGCAGCCAGCCTTGTGAGATCCTCATCTCACTGGAAGTTCCGGTCAGTGTCAAGGACATTCTCTGCCCGGTGACCAACGAGACGGTGCCGCAGCTGGCGGTCAGCTGGCTGGTCAACAACTCGTCCCTGGGGGCCCTCTGATGGAAGGTAGATGGGACCAGAGA
>JACEFZ010019097.1:0-20000 GCA_014155875.1 Cepaea nemoralis
ACCCTTCCCCATGCTAAGGTCATCAAATTTTTTTGTTTTGTTTCGGGGCATCTTCCTAATTGTAATACTCAGTGAAGGGAAAATTCATTAAAATCTTGCAAATTTTGGGTTTTAAACCCATGTTTGGCCCAAACCTAATTTTTGATTGGCACTGAATCATTTTAAAAAACTCATAGTCTTTCAGAGGATTCACAAACAAAAACAGCAGCATAAAAACCAACAGTAGCAGCACAACAAAAAAATAACTTTATCCCCTCATAGTGCTATAGACCGTCTCCCTGGCGAAGGTTTTATGGACGCTTTTCGAAATTTTCCGTAAACCCCGTACAAAACACAGCTACGTGAGATTGGGGTAGCGGATCACGCGTGTTGGTTTCCTACAAAAAGGTATGGAGCCTGTCTTAAAAAAAACAGGGCAAACTACTAAAAACGTAAAACTTGCCAAACATCAACAGCAGCGAAAAATCTGGTGTGATGCAATGACCGGAAAATAAAAAATCCCAAGCTACTAGGGGGTTTGGGCGTTGACTGGCTACTCATCCTGTATAAATCTTCAGCTGAAAAACCCAAACCCAAATCACAAACAAGGCTACTAGGGGCCCGGGTTTGAGAGGCCGGGACCTGTTCTCCACTGGCAGATGCCCGGCAAAAAACAAGCCAAGGACGTATGCCTTGAATTAAAAAATTCAGTGTCGAAGGATATATCGCCAACCCGGGAAACCCGGTCAACAAAATGCCCGCAGAAAGTCGGATGTGTGGCCCTTAAGGCGCAAGAAAACCAAAACCCAAACTCTGAAAAAACCCAAACGGAGAAAAGATATATCGCCAAATTTCCCCCCAACAATGGCCTTTACAACTAATGTCAGTGATTTAAATTTTCGCTACTTCCGCTACTCCTCAGTGAAAAAATGTGTACTTAAAAAACCCACCTTTTTGGAAAAACCCAAACATTTAAAAACATACCGTGCTGTTTAATTTTTTCCCACAAAGTCAAACGAGGATTGTTCACTGTTGTTGACTTGGCAAGATTACAAGTCGTTTGACACTTTCAAAAACAAATACCCTAAACCAACCAGCGAGCCCACCCCAAAACCTCACGTGGATATACAGGATTACGGAGAAAGTCTTAACCCATTCGCCAGAGAGACTGGCTAGATCTCTATAGTGATATGAACAGACAGAGCAAAGACAACTTAGGACAAACACCAGAAAGAAGCAGCCATAAGTGTTTGGCCACATTATGAGAAGACAAAAGCTGGAACATGTTGTGACAACCGGAAAGATGTTTGAAAAGTGAGATGGAAAAAGGACACCGTGAGAAAATTCTTGATAGTCTTGTGTCATGGCACGGTAGGGAGTCAACACACGAATTGATACGTGCCTTCGGAGATTGCAGTTTGCGTAAGTGCATGATAGCCCACGCCAGTCGGCAAGGTACTGGATGATACTGATGATGAGTGATATGACATTCACTGGAAAATCTCTATCGGGATGTCAATAAGCTCAAGTTAACTGCCTCTTTCTTTGGATATATTCATACTGACGTCTGATAATGATGAAAAGTTGAGCATTTAATGTTATAAATAAATACACATATTGTAGCGCTCTTAGAATTAAAGGAAATAAGTAGGGATTAGAGGACGCACTAAAAACATAAAAATTGAAAACTATATTCACCGACCGGGATTCGAACCTGTCATCTCCAAATGACGACAGCGCCTCGCTGTAGGAACAAATGTACTTCGACGCATGACTAACCAGTCACAATGACTAAGGGAACCGCGGTAGCGTTCCGGCTGGATACTCGCCGGCTGACCGCTGGTCATGGATTCGATCCGCATAGGATGTTTAAGATTGACCTGAATTCCCAGGTCAATTGAGCTTAAAATGGATACCAATAGATGTCTTGGGAAAGAAAGGCGGCCACCTTGATACTGACCACAGCACCCACCGACACTGATTGGTCTATACACCTATGGGTCTAACGATGTGTGACTACTGGCGGTCGCGCTAGCTAAGTTGGTAGCTAACTCCGCTGCTAATATCATGAACACGGTCAGCGTGGGGTCGAGACCTGGGCTCATCGCTGTTCATAGTAAGGGAAAGATTGGCCACTTATTCCTGGCTTTTTGTTTAAAAATGTGACGGCGCTAGCATATCACGGACCCGTAGCAGTAAACTGCTTGGGCGAAATTTATTTATTCTAATATTTAATGCATGATCATTGCCGGTTCTGTGGCGACGGTTTTACGGATGCAATTCGTAATCCCACATACCACATTCGAAACACAGCTGTGGGCGATTTGGCAGCAGACCGACCGCCTTGCGTTAGTTTCCATACTATGCTATCTGTGCCGGTCGTTCAGAAAGCAATTTAATTTTTTTTTCGCATATCCTATAACAGGACATCGATGTCAACACCAGCATTTTACCGCTGTTGTTGATTTATTGGCAAGATTACGTTCAGTAGTTTGCCATTGCTTTCTGAGCGGCCGGCTCACATATCCCGTAAGTAACGGGTGCGGCGAGAACAGCTACCAATTCTCGCGCAGCTGCATTTGCTCACGTGGATAAACGGGATTACGGAGAAAGTCGCTAACTTAAACTTGCCAAGCAATCATAAACAGCCAAAAAATGTTGGGGTTGACTGCGACGTCATGTAATGGATATGGAAATAATAAGGGCCCGTTAATTAATATTTTTTTTTAAAAACACATTGACAAAGTAGGCTTGCAGTTTTAGTACCTTCGAGCTGTACCAACCATTGGAAGTAGCCCATTCTGTAGATTAACTGTTTGTCACGTTCCAGTTCTACGCGTGAATACAAACGTGAACTGTATCCAAATGCTGAGCCGGTGAGCCTCTGATTTGAGGCTCCTGATTTGGGTCTGATTTCAACCCTCGAAATTGAGTCCTGACGGTTTTGTTGTTCTCCGAGTGTGTCCGGGTGAGTATTTGTTGAGATTACTGTCAAACAGAACTCTGAGTGAGAGTTCACCGTTGCTATTGTCGAATACTGACCTTTCTGTTAAGGACCACTCGCAGATGACATGTGGTCCGCCCAACACATCTATAATACTACTTCTAGCACGACGACTGCAACTACCACTCCTCCTGCTCTGCTGATGCTGCTGCTGCTGCTGCTGCTGCTGCTGCTGCTCCTCCTCCTCCTCCTCCTCCTACTACTACTACTACTACTACTACTACTACTACTACTACTACTACTACTACTACTACTACTACTACTGCTGCTGCTGCTGGTACTACTACTACTACTACTACTACTACTACTACTACTACTGCTGCTGCTGCTGCTGCTGCTGCTGCTGCTGCTGCTACTACTACTACTACTACTACTACTACTACTACTACTACTACTACTACTACTACTACTACTACTATTACTAATTCTACTACCACTGCTAATACAGTTGTTGTTGTTGTTGTTGTTTATGTTGTTGTGCTACTACTACTACTACTACTACTAGTACAATAACAATAACTACCACAACAACAACAACTATTACTACTACTACGATGACAACGACAACGACGATGACGACGACGGGACTACTACTATTACTACAATTACGACTACTACTACTTCTACAAAGGCTACTATGAAGACAATAACAACAACTACTACAACTACTATCACGAGTACTACTACTACAGCTACTGCTGCTACTACTACTACTACTACTACTACTACTACTACTACTACTACTACTACTACTACTACTACTACTACTACTACTACTACTACTACAACTACTACTACTACTACGATACGACTGTTACTACTACTACTACGACGACTACTACGAAGACAATTACTACTACGACTACACTTTCTACTACTACGTTGACGAACACACCATGAAGACTACTACAACGACAACGACGTCGGCTACTCCTGCAACTGCTGCCTCGTTTTCGTCTTCATCCTATTCATCTTATTTTACTTCGTCTTCATCTTTCAACTGCTTCTTTCTATTCATCTTACATCTATTTCCCATCTCCCTCCTCCGCCACATTCATGTTGTGTGACGTGACTCAACATTGTTGTCACAACATTCTTGCCTGGCGTGTTCCCACACATATCTGCTTCACGTTTTTCTCATTGTCACGATGTCAACCGTTCAACCACCTTCTCTCTAAGTCTTCACTTTCACTCTTTCCTTCTAAATTTCTTATTGTCATCAAATTATCCAGTCTTACCCTCTTAGTTGCCATAGCCGAAAGGGTAAGAGCGTGTGTCCTTAGACTTCCAATGCGCTGATGGCGAGACGGCGTTCACACAACTTTTCAGTAAGTAAAATGTAAAGGCCTAAGGCACACTGTGCATATAGAGTTCCGCCCATATTTGTATAGATACATTGTGGAAATAGAGTTCAGCCCATATTTGTATGGATACATTGTGGATATAGAGTTCCACCCATATCTGTATAGATACATTGTAGATGTAGAGTTCCGCCTATAACTGTATAGATGCATTGTGGATATAGTGTTCCGCCCATATTTTCATAGACCAAACGACATTAGTCGGTACCACGCTGGCCGCTTTACTTCTGAAGACAATTCCTAGTACCCATTTTAGGCTGGGTCAAAATGGCAGAAAAGATCGATTTTTTTTTAAATTCGAAAATGTTCCGATTTAGAATGATGGGCATGTCAGAGCCTCATAAGACTATACGTCTTGAATTGCAGAAAGTGAAGAATGATGGGGCATGTCAGAGCCTCGCATGGTTGTCTTCTTGTGTGGCAGGAAGAAACTGTTGCACACTGGACACTACTAATGTATGTGTGGCTTGTGGTTCTTGTGGGTGATGATAAATGTATTCTCTCTCTCTTACACACACACACACGCACGCACACACACACGCATGCACGCCCGCACGCACCCACACACGCACGCACACATGCACGCACGCGCACGCGCGCGCGCACACACACACACACATTTAAGGTTTTCATTTGAAGCTCTGTAGTATATGAAAATAATGTTCTACTCGTATTATCCTCTTCGAAACATGCGAAATGTGAACACGATACCAAAGATGTATGGGCAAGTCCATTTACACCGAGACAATCGAATCCAGTAATCAAAGTCACAACGTGCTTTGGGAATCGATACTGTGATAGTCACAATCCGCCATTTTTCGTTCCGCCATTTTCATATTATCTCTCCAAATGGGCCAGGAGAAACAGTCGTAGTCGAATTTCTTGCGGCCGTTGCACAGAGTTCCTGTAAGTACTAATGCCTGGGAGACGACACACAAAGATGGACTGTGGCTTCAGAATCATATTGCCTCCAACTTAATGGCTTTTGGAATGGACACATAAATGTCCGGCCAGGAGGAATATTAGAGGCTCTACCGAAGCGAATGTTCTCGTTTGGTCAGCGTGGAATGAAGATGGAACACAGAGCGCAATTAAATAGTGAGGTTTGGGGATAGTAAACGAATGTGTGACTGATAGAAGGGACAAAAAAGAGATTACTGTCTGGTTTATATTCATAATCATCATCAAGTGCACTGCCGACTGACGAGGGCCATTGTGCTTTTGTTTTTTCACATCTTGCGATCTCCAACATAATGTATCATTTCTTGTGCTGACATCTTTCCGTGAAATAACAAAAGGTTAGCACAGATCTTCTGCCTTTCTCTATCTCTGTTTCTGCAAATCTTTTCAGTTGTCATAACATGTTCCATCTTTGATCTCATCATCATCATCATCATCATGTGCCATCACGATAAGCGGGGGAGGTCATGTTTCGTCGTCTCACTCGATCACCAGAGTCGTGGATCAGCTCCGTCTTCTTTATCCGTCTTCTTGTCTCGACCGTGTCATGTGGCCAAGCCATCCAGATATTTATTTATCTGCCTTCCCGTGTTCTTTTCCCCTCAATCTTGCCACTTGTCACCAAGTTCTCTAATTCATTTCTTCTTATAATGTTTCTTCTTATAAAGTCATTTTTCGTTCAATAAGAGAATCTTCTCATAATAGGGCAAAAATAATTCTTTCTTTTGTTAGTGGTAAGTTACATTTTGGTAAATTTGGCCTCTTTCAAACAATTTAAATGACTTATTTTGGGTGTCTAATGAATTGTCAATATTCTTCTCTAAAACCACATCTCTGTAGACTTCAGGGGATTTTTATTTCGCTTGTTTACTAATTGTCTGGGATTCACAATCATATGTTAACACTGGTTCTCCGTACTATGAAAGCATTTTTTACCCTCCAAAGTTATGGATTGATTGAAAACAATGTTTTTTCTTTCCATAAAATGCAGTCTTTGCTTGTCCTATTATGTTCTTTATCTCTGTGAAACATCTTTCATCTGCTTCGTGACAATGGGATGTCACATGATCGATCCTCTAGGAAACGATGGAAACACTGGAAAGAAGATGCCGATTTAAAGTGCCTAGCCATGGTACTTGTGTAGAAAGAGGAAGTAATACTACAAGTATGGCATCGTACTACCAACTGAGAAATGTCGACGGTGACAGCCACTGTATCATCATCATCATCATCATCATCATCATCATCATCATCATCATCATCATCATCATCATCATCATCATCATCATCATCATCACTCCCCCAATGTGTCTCCACCTTGCTGTGGTGGGGGAGCTTGCGTGTCCCATTGACCCCATGTGCTATGTCGATGGATGGTAAACTACATATCGGACAGCTTATGGGATAGGGGCCAGACTAAGCGAGACACAACCTGCTGCTCTGCAGGTAGACTGGAGATAGCAGTCACAAGTTTAAATCAGGCGCACGAAGGCTGAAGTTCTTGGTCTGGACACATACTCTAAGGCTCTCTGTCGAGGGTTGTGGCTGAACGCCTCTAGGCCATAAACCCTCGGATGTGAGAGCCGGGCCGATACCCACCTACCGAAAAATGGAGGTGAGATTCTGAGCACGCTACATGCCCATTTCGGATACTTGTCCGAAGGCTCTCAGCTGGGGGATATGAGGGATCCCCTGATTAGAGGGCCTGGCCGTTTCTCGCTCACTTCTGCACGGAGGTAAGGTGCTGAGCCGGCAGCACATGTAGCCTACCTCGTGGGCGAGTAAAAAAAAGGTAGAAGTGCCCCAGTCGAATGAAAATGATTACGAAAACTGCCTGTATCTAACTCATAGAGAGTCTAGACAAAGGTGCAAAAACGCGGCCCGAAGTCCAAAGCGAAAGCTTACCTAGTGGATATCGCCCGCAGACTGACCGTTCCTGGTGTGTGCTTGAGCGACCAGTGGCAAGCGAAATGCCCAACACATGGAAGTGAGGAATTAAAGCAGCCATGAGCAGGACGTGGTAACTCCTCGGGTGAGCCCAGTCTCAGAGCAATATGTGCTGGCTTTGAAATTATGGAAGCCTCCTTGGATAGCGGGGGGATGCCCATGGTCTGCCCCTGCCTTCCCTTGAGGGTTGACCGTGATGTCGTTGACCGTTCTACTTTGACCAGCTGAGATGTGGGCGACACCACAGCACTAATGGTCTAACGTCTCTCGAAACCCAGGGAAGGCCAACCCGTAAAAATGCCTGCTGAAGTCGGATGTTATGGCCTACAGGTGCAAAAAAAATCAGGCACAATGCAAAAAACGTCCGAGTGAAATGTCTTTCATGCTAGGAACAGCTCTGACTAAATAGTTATCCGAATAGCTCGTGTTTGGAAAAGCTCTGACTAGCTAGTTTCCGAATGTTCGTTGTGCCCGGTCTGCAGACCGGTCTGGTCAGTGCAGGAAAGGCTCGTGGTGAACGATATGCCCAATATATCGAAGTGAGGAATTAAATCAACCATGAGCAGGACGTGACGATTCCCTCGGTGAGCCCAGCACCTGGGCGCCATGTGTCGGCTCTGCAACTATGGAAGCCACCGTGGATGGCGGAAAATGCCATGGACTGTCCCTGCCTTCCCTTGAGGGCTGATCGCGAAGCCTTCGACCGTTCCAACTTGACAAGTTGGGATGTGGACGGCACCACAAACGTGAGAGTCCCACGGGAATGCTAACCTGTCAAAAATACACGCTAAAAGTCGGATGGGTTGGCCTAAAGGTCTCAACCCAAGGGTGCATAACGAGACACACCGCAATCACATCAGGAAAAACAAACACTCCGGATGAACGCAAAGAAGAAGAAGATCATCATCATCATCATCATCATCATCATCATCATCATCATCATCATCTCCTACATCAGACAGTTGGACTAACATGTTGACCTATCATCCTTGACTTGGAGACGTAAATTACAAGTACCTCTGGAGTCGGAGTAGGTTCGCCTGATGGCGAGGGGCACTGTTAATAGGGAAAGCTAACCCACACGTAAAATTCAGTCCAGCAATACTAGAAGTAGTGTGTATGGACTACCCTTGGTCTCAGTGATCTGTCCTGTCCGTCGGTTCACTAGGACTCTGACACTTGGGTTCAAAGCGAGAGAGGGCAACAAAATAATAATCCTCATGTGTCACACCGATAAACGTGGGCGGTCATGTTTCGCCATCTTACACGACCACCAGAGCCGTGTATCAACTCCATATTCTTGTCTCCACCATATCACGTGGACAAGCCATCCATATATTTACTTCTCTGTCTTCCCATTTTTCTTCCCCCCTCTCAATCTTGTCAGTTGTCACCAAGTTCTTTAGTTGACTGTCTTCTCATAACGTGCCCAAAAATTCTGACTGTCTGCGTCAAATTTCTCTAATCAGTTTACAGTTTTAATATGTTTCTTGTATGGTTTGCTCATTGGTTTTTATGCCCGTGCATGGTATTCTTTCCTCAGAAGGCACATGTCTACTGCCATCAGATGTTTTCAGATCCCCATGTTGGTGGTACCAGTGATGCTCTGACTAAACGTCCGCATGCAACTGTCCCTTAGATGTTGCCCAGATCCTCTGTTGACTCCATGGTGAATCTGCCACTCCAGATATCGATCTTCTCTCTCTATTGCTGTACTTTCCGCTAGGTCTCAGAGAACCTTCACCACACCAGCCTTCTCATAAAGTAGCCTATCGTCCAAAGAAGCGGCACCAGCCAGTCTACCAGTCAGTTCATTTCCTCGCACACTCGCATTGTATTAGACCTAGTTCTTCTGATCTAACATCTAGTGTTGTTAGTTGACCTACCATCTAATGTTGTTAGTTGACCTCCCATCTAATGTTGTTAGTTGACCTCCCATCTAATGTTATTAGTTGACCTCCCATCTAACGTTGTTAGTTGACCTCCCATCTAACGTTGTTAGTTGACCTCCCATCTAATGTTGTTAGTTGACCTTCCATCTAATGTTGTTAGTTGACCTCCAATCTAATGTTGTTAGTTGACCTCCCATCTAATGTTGTTAGTTGACCTCTCATCTAATGTTGTTAGTTGACCGTCCATCTAATGTAGTTAGTTGACCTCCCATCTAGTCTTGTTAGTTGACCTCTCATCTAATGTTGTTAGTTGACCTCCCATCTAATGTTGTTAGTCGATCTCCCACCTAGTGTTGTGAGTCGACCTCCCATCTAATGTTGTTAGTTGACCTCCCATCTATGTTGTTAGTTGACCTCCCATCTAATGTTGTTATTTGACCTGCCATCTAATGTTGTTAGTTGACCTCCCATCTAATGTTGTTAGTTGACCTCCCATCTAATGTTGTTAGTTGACCTCCCATCTAATGTTTTTAGTTGACCTCTCATCTAATGTTGTTAGTTGACCGCCAATCTAATGTAGTTAGTTGACCTCTCATCTAATGTTGTTAGTTGACCTCCTATCTAGTGTTGTTAGTTGATCTCCCATCTAGTGTTGTTAGCTGATCTCCCATCTAGTATTGTTAGTTGATCGCCCACCTAGTGTTGTTAGTTGACCTCCCATCTAATGTTGTTATTTGACCTCCAATCTAATGTTGTTATTTGACCTCCCATCTAGTGTTGTTATTTGACCTCCCATCTAATGTTGTTATTTGATCTCCCACCTAGTCTTGTTAGTTGACCTCCCATCTAGTCTTGTTAGTTGACCTCCCATCTATGTTGTTAGTTGACCTCCCATCTAATGTTGTTAGTCGATCTCCCACCTAGTGTTGTTGTTAGTCGATCTCCCACCTAGTGGTGTTAGTCGATCTCCCATCTATGTTGTTAGTTGACCTCCCATCTAATGTTGTTAGTTGACCTCCCATCTAATGTTGTTAGTTGACCTCCCATCTAATGTTGTTAGTTGACCTTCCATCTAATGTTGTTAGTCGTCCTCCCATCTAATGTTGTTAGTTGACCTCCCATCTAATGTTGTTAGTTGACCTCCCATCTAATGTTGTTAGTTGAGCTCCCATCTAATGTTGTTAGTTGAGCTCCCATCTAATGTTGTTAGTTGAGCTCCCATCTAATGTTGTTAGTTGACCTCCCATCTAATGTTGTTAGTTGACCTCCCATCTATTGTTGTTAGTTGACCTCCCATCTAATGTTCTTAGTTGACCTCCCATCTAATGTTGTTAGTCGATCTCCCATCTAATGTTGTTAGTTGACCTCCCACGTAGTGTTGTGAGTTGATCTCCCACCCTATTGCGTGTGTGAGATAGGAGGACAATGTCGTCAGCAAAGTCCAGATCATCAAGCTGCTTTAACCGGAGAGTCCATTGGATTCCATTTCTGGCAGTGTTTGCTGTTGTCTTTATAAACCAGTATATAATCAGTAAGAATAATAAGGGTGACAAGATTCATTCCTGCCTCACTCCTGTTATTATCTCTAATGCCTTCCTTAGTTGCCCCTCATGGAGGATCCTGCCCTTCATGCCACAATATGTTGTCTTTACAAGGTTAATGATTACTTGTGGTATTCCACAATGTCTCATCAATTGTCTGAAATATATATATATATATTAATATTATTAGACCTTTTCCTAGTCCACAAATCCAATATAAGGTGGTTGTTCAGTTCAATCATTTGTTCTATTGTTATACTATCTGAACAATGTAGTATCTGTTTGGTGGGAAGACGGCCTAATTATCCTTTAGCTGTTTGTCAATGCCATCTCGCAATGTCTCCAGAATGATCATGTTTAATATCCTCCTAGGAGCTGACAGTAACGTTATTTCTCTATAATTTTCAAACTTATGTAGATACCCTTTCTTTGGCAGTCTCATCAGATACCCTTCTCTCCAGTCTGCTGCTAGTTTTTCGGTTTCCCAGATTCTGATAAATAATATATGCAGAAAATTTTTGCCCTGGTCGTGTGGGAGTGTGGGTGAGTGGGCGGGCTGATAGGCTGGCAGGGAATGCACCTCTTGTAGTAGATTACTTATGGGCAAGTAATAGGTGGTCGTGCGCCTGTGTGACCTGGTGGAGAAGGTGGGGGATCGTGTTGAGAGACGGTATGTTGAAGAAATGAGATTGCGGAGGATCAACGGGGTTCTGGAGGGGTCGCAGTGCTGAGAGGGAGGACCAGGAGAGCTTTCAATCAGGTGGTGGTGGGAGCGATTGGTAGTGTGACTCTTCGCTGGCTGTTGAACGAGGGGAAGGAGCGCGTATAAGAATGTCCTGAGTGCAGTGATGTCGGTATTTAGCTCAACTAAACTCAACACAGCTCAACATTCAACTGAGACCACCACTGAAATGCCACCTGAACTAGCAACTTTCCCATCCTTCAGTAGTCTGATGGCTTTGCTAATCTCTTCCTTGGGTGGTTTCTCACAGTTGATATCCAGCTCTATTTCTACAGGCTGGAAATCTGGAGAGTCTTCTGGGACTGGTCTATTTAGGAGTTTCTCAAAGTATTCAGACCCATCTGTTTAGTTGGTCCTTAATGTCAGTGAGAACTTTCCCATTTCTGTTTCTGATCTGTCCACTTGGTTAATTATATTTTTCTACCATCTTCCTTGTGGTGCTGTAAAAGTCTCTGAGGTTTCCTTTCGGTGCTTCTTCTTCCGCCTCTCTTTCTAGGCCATCTGTATATTGTCTTGTATCAGCCTTTATTTGCTTTTTAACGTCTTTATTAATTTCTGCATATTTGTCCAGGGTTCTGGCTTTCGAAGCTCTGGATTTGCTATTAGTTAAATCTGTCTTCTCCGTTCCACTATCCTTTTAAGGGTTTTCGGCTTTATTAACTCGTTATGGTTTCTTTCTCTTTTGCCAAATACTTCTAAATATGATTCACTACAAATGTTTTTGGCCTGTTTTATGATTTAAAAGGAAATTATAGTTCAGTAGCTTGGGGGAGAGGTGGGCCAAAATAAACTGTCTCTATTCTGCAACTGTTGCGCAATTGCATCAATATATACTCCATCACTCCACACTTATTTTCACCAGTATTTTCTTTCTTTAGTCAGGTCTTAGTCAGATATGACTGAGCTACCGTATGACAGTAGAGGGTACCACCTGCTTTTTGTTAGCGCCGAATGTTGGGCGGCGCTTACCAAATCCGACACCCCACATTGTGCCAACGACTTCAGGTGAAAGAGTGCAATTGGGAGGGCACAAGCCTTATCCTGGTGTGAGGAAATGCAACCTAAAGACTAAATGTCATGGCAGGGCAGACCAGGCCCTAAGCCTTGGCTGGTAACTGGGCTAGGATAGAAGCTCCGACAGGCGGACAGTTAGAGCATCGCTTTGCTGATCCGGCAGCTTCTGCAGCTTGTCTTGTTCCTGACGTATTATTGTTACCTTGCCTCTAGAGTAAACTAGACAGGCTGAGAAAAGAATCATGTTGCATGGGCAACATTGGTCTCTAAATTCAGCCGAGGCTTTGTGTTATGGAGAGATAACCCCATTTTGCAAACTATCGTCTGTCAAGACGGCAAGGTGCCAGTCAGTCAGTCATTTTGTATCTTTAGTGTGTAAACTGATTCATTACCAAACAAAACATAAGTTTGGACCAAACACGGGGCAGAATCAAATGAACAAGTATTATAATGTAGATGTTCGTTCATTGGGTATTGAAATTGTGGAAGATAATGAAAGGAAACAAATAACACGATGACCCGATATATCGTCCATCTGTCAAAATGGGGTGGGGGGGGGGGGGGGTGTCACATTTGGCGATATATTATCCCTCGGCAGAGAATCAGTTAAACACACATGGACATCTAGTGCAGCGAAGCACACATTGTTGATTTCACTATAATGAGCACCTGCTGAAGGCGATAGAAGCTACTCGAAACATTGTATCGGTGTGTTGCTTTCTGTTGTGTGACATTGTTTCAATCTCCGACCGCCTTCCTTCCTAAAGGCGGTAATTATTGTATGGGGTTGGGTAGAGCTCAGAGCCATGTACCCAGTGGTAAAGATATAATATGGGAGATATTACCGTTCGTGTGGCATGGGTTACTAAAAACTGTCATTTACTGCCAATATAGTACCTTGCGGTGTATGGCAGAGGGGGTCTTTGAGCCTGAGGAATTAAGGCCCCTGGCTAGTGCAGTCGCCGCGAACTGTGCAGGTTAGGATTTTCTTTTTGCCCCCGACAGAAAAAAATCCCACACCTTACCGAGGGATCGAACCCGGGTCTCCCGAATGAGAGTCCGGCGTTCTAACCACTCGGCCAGCCGCTCCTCATGGGTTACTAAAGTAAAGTAAAGTAAAGCAAAGCAAAGTAAAGTAAAGTAAAGTAAAGTAAAGTAAAGTAAAGTAAAGTAAAGTGCAGTACAGTACAGTACAATATACTTTACAGTACAGTACAGTACTGTACAGTACAGTGCGGTAGGATAGGGTAGGGTGGAGGAGTCGAGTCGAGTCGAGTCGAGTCGAGTCGAGTAGAGTAGAGTAGAGTAGAGTAAAGTAGAGTAGAGTAGAGTAAAGAACCAATTTCAACGTCAGACGACACCTTATTGTTACACCAATCAGCACTCGGTGTTTCATGAGATCATTATTACATCGCCCGCTTTTACATCCAAGAACATTTTCTAGTACGCATTGTTAAGTTGGACCGGCTTGAGAGCCCAGGCAAATATTGTATTTTTCCAAAATCCCCATCTCGAGGAAAATCGAACACATAAGCATTGGGCCGACAGGCATGCATTCTAGACACTTGGTCACCACGGCTCCCATGGTGTGTTAGGCCTTCACATATTTTAGATCACATAATGAGGTGGGGTGATCAGCTTCCCTTCCTCGACACCCTTCATTTCCAGTCACATCGTAGAGAATTTTGAAAATGTCCAAGTACCGATCTTATAAAGGTGTGTCGGGAATAAATACCTCCACGGTACTGGGGATTGAACCAGGAATACTGTCTTGGCAGACAAACGAACTAACCAATACACCACTCCAGCTACTTCATTTTGATAACACCTGAATTTAACACTAATTTCTGACACTCTCCACCAATTCTCCCGGCTGTCCTCTAATTCTCTCCAACACAAACTCCCGAAAACGACCTCTGTAGTCACGCTATGAAGTCACGTCTGCTGGAGGCTGGCCTCAATTTTACGCATGGGTAGACCATTTCTGAAAATGTTCAGACCAATATGAGCCAAATATGCTTGAAGCCAAATAGTCACCATCTCAAATATTTGTTAACGAAAGCGTTTTGGTAACTTAGTAGTACAAGTGGCAATCCTACCTGATTTTTCTTCTTTCAAAAACCCTGTGGGATATTTGCCAGAATGTAATAAGGATTCGTGTTATCTCACTCATTTTGTCATACACTGCCCCGTTCATTTCCGTTATATGTTTTGTGTGGGTTCTTGGTGATGATGCTGTTGTTATAGTTATTACTCCTGCTATTGTTGTCCGAATTATGTAGCTCGATTTACCTCTTATAGGACATGAATAATGTGTTCTTGCTGCTGCCGTTGTCAGCAATATGTAGATTAACTCTTATAGGGCATGAATAATATAAAGAGTTGTGATGACTTAGTGTAGGAAGACAGAGGGCATATGACAATGCATCAATTAGGATCAGTCACCTGTTTCTCTTCTAAGTTAAAACAAAATCGTGTTCGCGAGTTAATTACAATGGACACCCACAACTGCTCCAACATCATAAGGGAAGAAATACAAACTAGAATCAACTCTGGAAATAAGATATACTATGCACTACAACATCTACTAAAATCAAAGGCGCTATCTCGTAACACCAAAATTACAATATACAAAACACTGATCAGACCAGTTGTGCTGTATGGCTCTGAAACCTGGAGTACTTCTTCTTCTTCGTTCATCCAGAGTTTTTTTTCGGATGTGATTGCGTTGTGCCTGTTTACAGCAGAGCTGCGTTCTTGCGCCGTTAGGCCGACACATCCGACTTCTGCGGGCATTTGTTGACCGGGTTAACCTTCCCGGGAAACCTGGAGTACAACGAAAGGAGACGAAGCCTTGTTACAAACCTTTGAGAACAAAATTTTAAGACGCATCTTTGGACCCATTACGGATACACAAAGTGGAGAGTGGAAAAGAAGAAGTAACAAAGAAATTTATGATCTGTTTAAGTCCCCGCTAATCACTGGTATCATGAAGGCTAATAGACTACAATGGCTGGGACATATAGAAAGAATGGAAGATAATAGGGAAACAAAACTCGCGTACACTCAGGAAATAAATGACCGTAGACCCCGAGGTAGACCAAGAAGGCGGTGGAGAGATAATACATATACAGACCTACAAGCACTTGGAATCAACGACTGGCAAGAGAAGGTCCACCAGAGAGACGAATGGAGACGGATTGTATCTGCAGCAAAGAATCTCAATGGCTCGGAACGCTGAAGAAGAAGAAGAAGAAGAAGAAGAAGAAGAAGAAGAAGAAGAAGACCCCGCTATGGAAAACGATTCATGATAGGATAAAACTCACTTGGTCAGTAGATAAGAGTTTGGATAGAGAATTACACTATATTTACCCCCACACTCCACTCCCCTTTCCATATTTCTATTGTTTACGTAATCAAAAGAACGAAGTTCGCAAAATGATAGCTAACATCCTGACGCAAGTTAATCACAAGGTACATCAAATCATGAAAACCGATTCCTAATTGGATAATACTCAACCGACCAGTAGGCAAGAGTTTGAACAGAGAATTACACCACATTTACCCCCCACACTTCAATCTTCTCTCCGTATTTCTATTGTTTACCTAATGGTGTTACAGAATGACAGCCAAACCGCCACTACATTACCACGTACAAGAAATATATTATTGTGAAACTGTGTGGTACAAAACAATGTAGTCCCTTGCTGAATTTAAACAAAGAAGCCATAAACCACTAGTTGCGGAAGTCAGCATGGCCGAATGGATAAGACCGCGCGATCTTAAACATCCGGTGTGCTGATGCCGAGTTAAGGAGTTCAATCCCTACATCGGTCATTTGGACTAACATTTTGACCTATCGTCCTTGACCTGGGGACGAACGAAAGAACGAACGAACATACTTTATTTTGAAAGGGTTAAGAATTGGGCACGCAGGCCCGTCTAACATTCTGCCCTTCTATCACTCTCTTTCATACATTATTTCATTCACACATCATTCAAGGCTAACTAAGAACAGCAACAATATAAAATATATACGAAAGAACGAACGAACATACTTTATTTTGAAAGGGTTAAGAATTGGGCACGCAGGCCCGTCTAACATTCTGCCCTTCTATCACTCTCTTTCATACATTATTTCATTCACACATCATTCAAGGCTAACTAAGAACAGCAACAATATAAAATATATGCATTATAAACGCATGGGCAAAATGCAAACATCGATACTATACGACTAAATAATATCAAATAATGGTGTGGAAGACGGTGCGGGTCGCCTGATGGCGAAGGACACTGGTAATAGGGAAAGCTAATACACATGCACGATTTTATTTACCTTTTAACACATAGCCATATGTGTAGATGATTACATCGTCTGGTCATGAATTGTCGTGTATCAGTTGTTGCACCTCCCGTTCAGCACAGCCTGCCAGCCAATCCCTGTTCTTCCGATCCGATGAGATTATGACCCTGCACAAGTCTCGCTTCTCCTCTGGAATTCTGACCTATTCCTGTCATCTCCCAATATTCTCAAGCATGCACACCTCCATGATTGTATTCTCTGTCTGAGCCATTTATGGTGTTCCTCTAATCAGGCTATTGCACCCAAGGCTTCATGCAGGACGTGTTCCTTGTCTACACCACTCGAAGATAAGATTTAGTTTGCAGCATCTTGAGCCCGCGGCAGTCGTTGGAAAAGCTACGATGTATCGCATACACACTGATGGCGTGTCCAGTGTGCATCCCAGAATCACCCGCATTGCTTCATTCTGTATGCGCTCTACTTTCACCAGCTGACTCTTTGACATTTTGAGCAGTCTCAATCCAGGTATAGTTCTTATTCTTGCCAGGTGTGACGACATTTGTGGCTTACTTCTCAAGAGTAGTAGTAGTAGTAGTAGTAGTAGTAGTAGTAGTAGTAGTAGTAGTAGTAGTAGTAGTAGTAGTAGTAGTAGTAGTAGTAGTAGTAGCAGCAGTAGCAAATGTAGACGCAGTAGTAGTAGTAGCAGCAGCAGCAGTAGTAGTAGTAGTAGTAGTAGTAGTAGCAGCAGCCTTGGCAGCAGTGGTAGTAGTAGTAGTAGTAGTAGTAGTAGTAGTAGTAGTAGTAGTAGTAGCAGCAGCAGCAGCAGCAGTAGCAAACGTAGACGCAGTAGTAGTAGTAGTAGTAGTAGCAGCAGCAGCAGTAGTAGTAGTAGTAGTAGTAGTAGTAGTAGTAGTAGTAGTAGTAGTAGTAATAGTAGCAGCAGCAGTAGCAAAAGTAGACGTAATAGTAGTAGTAGTAGTAGTAGTAGTAGTAGTAGTAGTAGTAGTAGTAGTAGTAGAGTAGTAGTAGTAGTATTTAGTTGCCGCAGAAGTTGTAGCAGCCTCATCATTTACATTTAGTTCCGTATCCTTTACAGGACGTCGCAGTCAACCCCATTATTTTGGCTGTTTGGGGAGTTTTTTGGCAAGTTTTCGTTAAGTAGTCTGCCCTTGCTTTCTGAATAACCAGCACTCATACTATTTTATTAAAGCCAACGCAAGGCTGTATGCAGCCTTAGCAGAAGCAGCAGCAGCAGCAGCAGCAGCAGCAGCAGCAGCAGCAGCAGTAGTAGTAGTAGTAGTAGTAGTAGTAGAGTAGTAGTAGTAGTAGTAGTAGTAGTAGTAGTAGTAGTTGTTGTTTTTGTAGTAGTAGTAGTAGTAGTAGTAGTAGTAGTAGTAGTAGTAGTAGTAGTAGTAGTAGTAGTAAGTAGTAGTAGTAGTAGTAGTAGTAGTAGTAGTAGTAGTAGTAGTAGTAGTAGTAGTAAAAGCAGATTAATAGTGGTTTCAGCAGCAGCGACAGTAGCAGCAACAATAACATCTATAATAACAACAGTAGTAGTAGCCGCAGTAGCAGTAACAACCGTAGTAGCAATAGTAGTAGTAGTAGTAGCAGCAGTAACAGTAGTAGTATTTTATTTTGTTCTTCTGGTTGTTGTTGCTATTAGTGGTGATACTAAACAGCAACAGTTGTCACAATCATGTAATAGGTTTCATATCTCCTCTGGAGCTGACCTCTGCATCTTAGTTGTCTTTCCCCTTCACATCAACATTTCTCCAACTTCTCCAACGCGACCCCACCTAATGGCCTGACGTTGTCACGAATACTATACAATTCATTGCTGTAAAACAGACACACCGTGACAAGAAAGCCGGTAATATTCTTTGTCATGAAAACAAAGAGCAAACCACAGAGCTAATAACGGCAAATGCAGTGATTCGTGTTATTTTTCTAAGCACGGACCCGAACCAAGAACCATTCAATTACCGAACAACAACCTCGTCTGATTCTAGAATTGGACACTTCAGACACAATAAAATTCTGGAGACTCCCTGAAGATTCCATTCATTGTTTTCGCTCGAGTGACCATTTTGCGAATCTGGTCGAAAACACCAAACAGCGAGTCAAAATTTTCGAGGTGTTTAGTATGGAATACGAAAACTGTCATATTTATAGAAAATTGGAAAACTAGTGGAGTAATGTAAAGAAAGAAACTTGACACTAAAGTAAAACAGAATAAGATAGAATGTCACACTTTCATTTTTTGTGATATATTGGTTAGTTTCCACTAAATCTTTAACCAGGTAACTTTTCAAATTGAAATCATTTAAAAATTACATTGCATAGTAAAACTATTAAACATTGAGTTTATAATCTCTGCAATTTTTCTTTTATATATATATAAAGCCTTATATACATGAGCCTGAGGAATCAAGGCCGCATGGCTAGTGCTGTCGCCGCGAACTGTGCTGGTTAGAATTTTCTTTTTGCCCCGGACAGAACAATACTCCACACCTTACCGAGGATTCGAACCCGGGTTTCCCAAATGAGAGCCCGGCAATCTAGCCATTCGGCCAGCCACTCCTCTTCCTTCCTTAGATCGTACAAATTGAACACTGGTTTTCTGATTTGTAAAGTATCGCGTTGACTGAACATGGATACTCCTATTGGTGCTTCAGTCCCCTCCGTTAGTTGATACAATCTCATCACCGACTTATTGTATAGTCAATTATCACATTCATTGGACACCGATAACTTCATAAGAGCCCCAATCCCCTCCCCTAGTTCACACAATCTGAACACTGATTCGCTGTTTTATCAATGATCACATTCATTGGACACGTATACCTCCATACATGCTTTAAGCCCCCCCCCCCTCCCCCATTAGATCACCCAGTATGAGCATTGATTGGTTGTCTTTGTCAATGATTAAATTCACTGGGCATAAATACATCCATAAGTGCTTTAATCCTGCCCCTTAGATCACATAACCTAAACATTGATTTATTGATTCATAAAAGATAACTTTCATTGGACATGCATACCTCCATAAGTGCTCCTATCCCCTCAATTTGATCACATAATCTCAACACTGTTTACTGTTTTGATTTGTAAAGGATCACTTCCTTGAACACGAATACCCCTAGATGTGCTCCAAGCCAAAGTTTTAATCTTCTTGACTCCGACCCAATGTCACCTCAATCTGTACGGCTGCAAGGCTGTATGACACTTGTATAAGTTTGTCACAAAACCATATA
>JACEFZ010019097.1:25000-53731 GCA_014155875.1 Cepaea nemoralis
TCTTCTTCTTCTTCTTCTTCTTCTTCTTCTTCTCGGTCTCTGACTCTCTCTCTTATGTTTGCCTGTCTACCTATCTATTAACGTGATCTGCCTATCAGTCTGTGTCCCCGTTTGTCCGATCATCCTTCTGTATGTCTGCAGGCCTGCATGTCAGTCTATGTACGTGTCTGTCTGTCCGACTGCTTGCTAGTCTATCTGTCTGCTTGTCAACTCCCCTTTCCCTACCTATCTCGCTATTAAAACGCTACAACTCTAACAATCCATTCGATGAACTACCGAATCCACTCTCCCTACCCAACCTCGGCATGTCGTCCTTTCCCCCCATTTGATTTCCATGCATCGAGACTCAAATCCCACAGATAGACTTGAAGCAATCATTCGATAGAGAAATCCGCCTGTAATCCTATAATCCACTGCTGTGTGAAGAAGTGACATTAATTCAGCCTCAAATGAAGGATTGTACAATCAAACAGACCTGCAGCGCCAAGATTGAGTTTCAAATACAGATAAATCATCTTGAAAGATTTGCCGATTACTGGTTTTCTCATTTGGCTCAAATCGAACACGTGAAATATTGTTTTTAAGCATGTAGTTTGTGCCAAGTTTTGACTTCAGTTGATACAAGAAACTGCTTATTTCATACACATATGCTACTTGGTATATGCACATATGCTGCTTATTCCTCGAAACACACATATTGCTTATGTCATCCTACACATATACTGTTTATGCTATACACATAAGCTGTTTATCTCATACACATATGCTGCTTATTCCTTTATACAAATATGCTGCTTATTCCTCTAAACAAATATGCTGCTTATTCCTCTATACAAATATGCTGCTTATTCCTCTATACAAATATGCTGCTTATTCCTCTATACAAATATGCTGCTTATTCCTCTATACAAATATGCTGCTTATTCCACCATGGACTTATGCTGCTTATTCCTCTATACAAATATGCTGCTTATTCCTCTATACAAATATGCTGCTTATTCCTCTATAACAAATATGCTGCTTATTCCTCTATACAAATATGCTGCTTATTGTTCCATACAAATATGCTGCTTATTTCTCTATACAAATATTGCTGCTTATTCATCTATACAAATCTGCTGGCTTATTCCACCATGGACTTATGCTGCTTAATTCTCTAAAACAAATATGCTTAAATATGCCTCTATACAAATTGTGCTTATTCCTCTAAAACATATATGGTGCTTATTCCTCTATACAAATATGCTGCTTATTCACCTCTATCACAAAATATGCTGATGATTCCTCTTATACAAGAGCTAGCTTATCTCCTCTATACAAATTATGCTGCTTATTCCTCTTACAAATCTGAGCTTATTCCTCTATACAAATATGCTGCTTATTCCTCTACACAATATGCTGCTTCTTCCTCTAAACAAATATGCTGCTTATTCTCTATACAAATATGCTGCTATTCCTCTATACAAATATTGCTTATTCCTCTATACAAATATGCTGCTTATTCCTCCATAACAAGATGCGTTAGTCCATACATATATGTTGCTTATATCATACACATATGCTGCTTATTCCTACATATATGTTGCTTATATCATACCCATATGGCTGCTTTATTCCATACATATATGTTGATTATATCATAACATATGTGCTTATGCCATACATATATGTTGCTTATATCATACACATATGCTGCCTATTCCATACTATATGTTGCTTATATCCTACACATATGCTGCTTATCCATAATATATTGTTGCTTATAATACACATATTGCTGCTTATTCCATACATATATGTTGCTTATATCATACACATTGTGCTTTCCCATACATTATGGTGTTTATAAATCATACACTATGCTGCTTATTCCATACATATAGTTGCTTATATCATACACATATGCTGCTTATTCCATACATATATGTTGCTTATATCATACACATATGCTGCTTATTCCATACATATATGTTGCTTATATCATACACATATGCTGCTTATTCCATACACATATATGTTGCTTATATCATACACATATGCTGCTTATTCCATACATATATGCGCTTATATCATACACATATGCTGATTATTCCATACATATATGTTGCTTATATCATACACATATGCTGCTTATCAATACATATATGTTGCTTATTCATACACATATGCTGCTTTCCTATCCAAATAATGTTGCTTATATCATACATATGGCTTATTCCATACATATATGTGCTTATATCATACACATATGCTGTTATTCCATACATATATGTTGCTCATATCATACACATATGCTGCTTATTCCAGACACGGAAGCCTGCTTATTCTACACTACGCTGCTTATGCCATGTGAAAAACTGCTTATTCGGCACAAATTATGTAGTTATTTTAAAGCAATGGAACTGCCTATTTGAATCAGGGCCGGATTTAGACTTGATAAGGCCTAAGCTATTTGAAATGTGGGGCCCTTTATAAGTCCAGATATTCTATGTCATATATACATATATGACAATTGCTCACTCGGACAATTATTTTTGGGCCCCCACTTTCTTGGGGGCCCCAAGCTATAGCTTGTGTCAGCTTATACGTAAATCCTGCACTGTATTTGATGCAAAAATGTTTTATTGATACCACATCAATAGGTTATCCATGCAAAGAAAATAGAGCATCCGAAACAAAGAAAAAAAATAAAGAAACTCCTCATTTATATAAAGGAACTGCTTATTGATGCAAAGAAAGTACGTCTTCTATACACAGACACTGCTTATTTGATTCACAGGACACTGCTTATTTGATTTCACAGACACTGCTTATGAATACAAAAAAACTGTTTGTTCCCACATGCTTATTAGACACAAGGAAACTATTACGACACAACAAACAACCATTTACTCAACGGGTAGAAAACAGAAATAGCATCAATGGGACGATAAGCATGTGCTCTTTTATTCATTGGTCAGTACTTATCACATGACTATGACATGTTCGTGTTCAAGGTACACAATTTGCGCGGTGCGGCACGAGAGGATTTCAAATGAACGCTCCTAATATTATCTTCTGATCTAATAAATACTGCATTTCAGAAAATGTAAAGTATCTTATGCACAGTCACTATCATTGCATGTAGAAAGAGGGTGCTGAAGTGCTATATAGAACCTGTTTTGCCTTATGGCAGTGGACCTTGGAATGTAAATGAACAAATTAGGAAGAACTTAGAGGCAACAGAGATGTGGTGCCTGAGACGAATGTTGCGAATTCCTTGGACTACAAGAGTAACTAACGACGATTGCCTGAATAAGGCTAATGAAACTAGAACATTATTTACAACAATAAGAAAGAGACAAACAGCTTTCTTTTGTCATGTGATGAGAAGATAGGCATTGGAGAATATTGTAACAACTGGAAAGATCGAGGAAAAGAGAGGAAGGGGCCGACCAGGAGAAATGATGCTGGATGATTTGAGACGGTGGCATGAGGGAATATTATCAGCAGATTTGATCGAGAACACCAAAGACCGAGATCTGTGGAGAGACATGAACGCCTAGGCCAGCTGGCAGGGCACTTGATGATGATGATCTCCGAAACTATATTATTCTGGTATTATATAACTCTGGCAGTAATTGCGGAATATACCAGACAATAAATCGGACAACATATTGTTTGATATATACTACAGTACTAGCTTTTCAGATTGTATGTGAACATTTATACACGTTGGTTATTTCTGTCGGGGGCAAAAAAAATAAATTCTAACATGCAGTTCGCGACGACCGCGCTAGCTACGAGGCCGTAATTTCTCAGGCTCAAGACAACCCCCCCCCCCCCCCCACCACATTGCCCTAACTGCAAGGTAGTACAAGGCAGTAGATGACATTTTGGACCATTTATTCTATTTATAATGTGCGTCTTTTGGAACAAACCGCTAAGGCGTTTATTTATATGGTTTGAGGTTTCAGCTGTTCTTATTGTTTGTGGCCTCTTTATTTATATGCCAGCGTCGTCTATACAATAAACAAACGTTCCATTACTTGCAATAATCTGCATTGCCCAATCCTAAAACTGGAAAAACCCGGCCTTTCAGGAAAATATATTATTCCACCACAAATAATGGCGAAAGTAGAATACAATCATCATACCTCCTTTTGCAATACCTCAATAACACTTCAAAGGCAACTCCTACCACTTTCTTGCTGCGGCGGTCTTTCAATTATCTCCCCTCGTAAGATTTATGACCAGGTCGAAAAGAAGCCGTTGATTGGGGTTGTCACAATGGCTTATTTTTTCAAATTGATTGCGCTGTTTATCAACCCAATATTGTGTATTATG
The DNA here is from genome assembly GCA_014155875.1 of Cepaea nemoralis. Lineage (NCBI taxonomy): Eukaryota > Metazoa > Mollusca > Gastropoda > Stylommatophora > Helicidae > Cepaea > Cepaea nemoralis. The sequence goes on from JACEFZ010019097.1 coordinate 29,327, forward strand.
GTGAAATTTCAGGACAGCTAATGGCGGTAATGTTCTGGTTCTGTTTTATTGACTTGGTGGGTATTTTGTTACATTATTAGAAATATATGGGAGGCAGTGATATGTAGTCGTACGTTGCTAACTCAGTACTTTAAACTCACATGTATTGTTTGCCGCTCAAGAGAAGTAGAAGAAACAAGTAGGGATTAGAGGACGCAATAGACAACATACAAACATAAAGCTATAGTTACCGACCGGGGTTCGAACTTATCACCCCCAAATGACCACAGCGCCTGGCTGCAGAAAGATAATGTATTACTTCGGCGCATGACCAGCTAGACTCTGATATATACCACAGTACTGGCTTGTCAGATTGTATGTGAACATTTATTCTTGTTGGTTTTTCTAATTATAATATGCTTCTTTGTGGTGTCAGGTCTTAGTCAGATATGACTGAGCTACCGTATAACAGTAGACGGTACTACATGCTTTCTGTTAGCGCCGAAAGTTGGGCGGCGCTTATCCAAACCCGACACCCCACATTGTGCCAACGGCTTCGGGCGGAAGAGCGCAATTGGGAGGGTACAAGCCTTACCCTGGTGCGAGGAAATGCAACCTAAAGACAAAATGTCATGGCAGGGCAGACCAGGCCCTAAAGCCTTGGTTGGCAGCTGGTCTAGGATCGAAGCTCCTACAGGCGGACAGTTAGAGCATTGCTTTGCTGATCCGGCAGCTTCTGCAGCTTGTCTTGTTCCAGATGTAGAGGTGTTACCTTTCCTCTGGAGTGAACTAGGCAGGCTGAGAGAGGGATCATGCTGCATGGGCAACACATGATCTCTATATTTTAGCCCAGGCTTTGTGCTATGGAGAGGCAATAACTCCATCCCTGGTCTAACCGGTCTCGGAATCAAAGCGAGAGGCAACTGTTACTGGTTATAAGTCCCTGTCAATTGGTGTAGACATGGGGCGCCCCGCGTTGCCTCTGACGGTGGGAGACACTACAGGTGTCACTGATCAGCTAACGCCCCCGCCTCAAGCTGGGCAGCCCACGGCCAATTGGGTGCTGATCCGCCACAGCCTGCCTGCTTCAATGGGTGCTTGGAGCTAGGACACAATCTGAATCCGCAGGCTGTAAAATAATAAGCACAGGTACTAATAAAAAGAACCATAGAAACCTCAAGTTACGGCTTGCAACCTGGAACGTGAGAACCATGTGTCCAGGATTTTCCACTGACTTGACCAATACTTACGATGTGAGAAAAAACGGCTGTGATTGATGCCGAAGTCAATCGTCTTAACATTGATATTGCTGCCTGCAGGAGACTCGCCTTGCTGAGGAAGGGTCACTCAGGGAAAACAATTACACCTTTTTTTCTTTCTTTTTTGGAAGGGTAGAGGGCAAGCAGAAAAAAAGGCAACACTGGTGTGGGCTTTGCAGTGAAGAATTCGCTAATTGGAATGATTGAAATTCCAGCAGGAGGAAATGAAAGACTATTATCCCTGCGCTTGGCAACCTCTTGTGGTTTTTGCCACCATTATTACTGCATATGCACCGACACTCGATTCCTCTGATGATGTGAAGGATTCGTTTCTATGAGGAGTTAGACTCCGTGATCAAGGCAGTTTCAATCATGACTACATTATATGCTCGGTGATTTCATGCTCGTGTGGGCAAGGACTTGAGTTCATCGTCGCAATGAATGAAAATGGGCAAAGGATGCTGGAGCATTGCACCAGAAATGACCTATGTATTACAAACTCCTTTTTAAAACAAAAGATCTGCATAAGGTCACATGGAAACATCCAAGATCCGCCATTGGCACCAGCTGGACCTCATCATCACACGGAGACAACATCTGAACCATATATCATTGACTCGTAGTTACCACAGTGCTGACTGTGATACGGATCATTTGTAGCAGAATGAATACCATCTCTGTTATTGGCTTCGATGTGCCAAACTTAGGGCACGGTTGAGCATCCTATACGAACGATGCTCAAGCCATTACGTGGTTGTTTTGAGGTTAGTTACAGCTAAAGTTGAGAGAAGGCAACATCATATCTCGTGGCCTCGTATTATTATCAGCCTATTATGATTAAATAAACCTTCTGAAATAACTACACCAGAACTTGGTTATTGATCCTCTGTACCTGTACTGTTACAGGAGGGTTTTTGAAGCCAGTGATCAGGATTCGGCTCATGGTTTGTCGTGGACACAAATCATCATGACAAGGCAGAACAATAGATGATGTCTGGAAAACTTGAAGCCGTGTTGTTAATAACTCAATAAAACGGAATCGGCAAGTTTTTTTTCTAAGATGGACATCGTTAAAAAGGATTTGAAAACAAACGCCACACAAAATACAATTGCTGAGACAGAACTGCCATGTCAGGGCTACACCCTTGAGAACATGCTGCTATTGTTTCTTTTTGAACGTCAATATGTCTGGAGATTTTGTTTCAAAGGAGCCGTTATCTTCCTTATATTTAACCTTGATCGCCTGGGGCGAACTCAGAAGCCCGCGTTGAACCACAATCAAGTTTAGCCGTTGCCTCAAGTGAGTAAAAAAAATTTGAAGGTCAATCAAGTTTAGCCGTTGCCTCAAGGGAATCAAATTTCAGAGGGTCAATCAAAAGTTTAAGACTAAATCATCTCGAATCAGTAAATTTTTTCAGAATGCGATGAATTTGGACAGCTCGTTTATCAAATCTTATCTAAGATCTGTGAAGAAACTGATAATTGAATAACGTCAACAAGTTTTTTGAGTCCTGTTGCAAATAAAATTGTTTTAGAGAAAAGGATTTTTATCAAGGGACAACCAGGGCGGCAGTTGAATAGTCATTAATCTATCGATTGGGCCATGTCTTTAGACGCTCTCAGACCATCTCTGGGCTCTGTTGCATATGAGAGCCGCTGTCGAATCATTTCTGGGCTCGTTGTTCACGAGAGCCGTTTTCAAGTCATCGCCTTGAAGGGCCCTGTTTAGGGTGAAAAGAAGATTCAAGACTGGTGGGGGCCCATCCAGGGGCTGAAAGTAGAGAAACCTAATACGTCAGAGGAAAGATGTCACTGAAATTACGTAATCGTTTGGATGGCTTCAGATAATACAGACTCCAGACGTTTGTGTTATACGTGACCCGTGGCAAAGAGAATTTTCAGCTAACGTACGTGAATTCACCTTTCTCTGGATCAAGGGAAGACATGGTTGACGGTAATTATTAAGTTTAACTGCTATGAGACGTGTAACTGTTGGATACAAGTAATTGAGTAATTTCAAACATTCAATATTTAGAAGAGAATTTTTTTTAAATGTAATTTAAGTACGATCATTTAGATAAATTGTTATAAATGTGAGTTTGCTTGTATAAGTGTATAGTGAAATATTTCAGCATGCAGAAGAACAAAGTTCACTAGCACAAGTTTGACTGGGGTAGGTACGCAATGGACAGACTCAACACAGTCAAGAAACAACAAGGTATGGCAACAGGCAGACCCATCACAGCACAGTAGAGAAACATGCATAATTGAAAATTATTTCAGTAAGCTCAAGACGAGTTTTTTTTCAGGTACCAAGAAATATACAGAGGAAGAAGTAGGCATATGTTTTTAAGCTTGATATAAATTACAAAGAATTTTTTTCCTCTTAAAAATAGCTGTTATTCCTCTATCAAATATTTCCCCCCGCTTTATTTCGGGCACCAGGGACTTATGCGCTTTTCCTCTTACAAATTGCTCTTTTCCTCTATCAATATGCTGCTTATTCCTCTATAAAAATTGCGCTTATTCTCTATACAAATTGCTGCCTATTTTTCCCTAAAAATATCTGTTATTCTCTATACAAATTGCTGCTTTTCTCTATAAAATTGCTGCATTCCACCTGGACTTATGCTGCTTTTCCCTCTAAACAAATTGTTTTTATTCCTCAAAAAATTTGGCTTATTCCCTAAACTATATGTGCTTATTCCTCTATACAAATATGCTGCTTTTTCCCCTCTATCAAATATGCTGTTATTCCTCTATACAAACTGCTTATTCCTCTATACAAATATGCTGCTTATTCCTCTTACAAATCTGCTTATTCCTCAAACAAATATGCTGCTTATTCCTCTAAAATATGCTGCTTATTCCTCTATACAAATATGCTGCTTATTCCTCTATACAAATATGCTGCTTATTCCTCTATACAAATATGCTGCTTATTCCTCTATACAAATATGCTGCTTATTCCTCCATACAAATATGCTGCTTATTCCATACATATATGTTGCTTATATCATACACATATGCTGCTTATTCCATACATATATGTTGCTTATATCATACACATATGCTGCTTATTCCATACATATATGTTGCTTATATCATACACATATGTGCTTATTCCATACATATATGTGGCTTATATCATACACATATGCTGCTTATTCCATACATATATGTTGCTTATATCATACACATATGCTGCTTATTCCATACATATATGTTGCTTATATCATACACATATGCTGCTTATTCCATACATATATGTTGCTTATATCATACACATATGCTGCTTATTCCATACATATATGTTGCTTATATCATACACATATGCTGCTTATTCCATACATATATGTTGCTTATATCATACACATATGCTGCTTATTCCATACATATAGTGCTTATATCATACACATATGCTGCTTATTCCATACATATATGTTGCTTATATCATACACATATGCTGCTTATTCCATACATATATGTTGCTTATATCATACACATATGCTGCTTATTCCATACATATATGTTGCTTATATCATACACATATGCTGCTTATTCCATACATATATGTTGCTTATATCATACACATATGCTGCTTATTCCATACATATATGTTTGCTTATATCATACACATATGCTGCTTATTCCATACATATATGTTGCTTATATCATACACATATGCTGCTTATTCCATACATATATGTTGCTTATATCATACACATATGCTGCTTATTCCATACATATATGTTGCTTATATCATACACATATGCTGCTTATTCCAGACACGGAAGCTGCTTATTCTACACATACGCTGCTTATTCCATGTGAAAAACTGCTTATTCGGCACAAATATTGTAGTTATTTTAAGCAATTGAACTGCCTATTTGATCAGGGCCGGATTTAGACTTGATAAGGCCCTAAGCTATTTGAAATGTGGGGCCCTTTATAAGTCCAGATATTCTATGTCATATATACATATATGACAATTGCTCACTCGGACAATATTTTTTGGGGCCCCCCACTTTCTTGGGGGCCCCAAGCTATAGCTTGTGTAGCTTATACGTAAATCCTGCACTGTATTTGATGCAAAAATGTTTTATTGATACCAAGCAATAGGTTATTCCATGCAAAGAAATAGAGCATCCGAAACAAAGAAAAATAAAGAAACTCCTCATTTTATATAAAGGAACTGCTTATTTGATGCAAAGAAAGTACGTCTTCTATACACAGACACTGCTTATTTGATTCACAGACACTGCTTATTTGATTCACAGACACTGCTTATTGAATACAAAAAAACTGTTTGTTCCCCACATGCTTATTAGACACAAGGAAACTATTACGACACACACACAACCATTTACTCAACGGTTAGAAACAGAACCTATGCATCATGGGACGATAAGCATGTGCTCTTTTATTCATTGGTCAGTACTTATCACATGACTATGACATGTTAGTGTTCAACGTACGCAATTACGCGCGGTGCGGTATGAGCGGATTTCACATGAACACTCCTAATATTATCTTCTGATCTAAAAAAAAAAAAAACTGCATTTCAGAAAATGTAAAGTATCTTATGCACAGTCACTATCATTGCATGTAAGAAAGAGGGTGCTGAAGTGCTATATAGAACCTGTTTTGCCTTATGGAAGTGAACCTTGGAATGTAAATGAACAAATTAGGAAGAACTTAGAGGCAACAGAGATGTGGTGCCTGAGACGAATGATGCGAATTCCTTGGACTACCAGAGTAACTAACGACGATTGCCTGAATAAGGCTAATGAAACTAGAACATTATTTACAACAATAAGAAAGAGACCAACAGCTTTCTTTGGTCATGTGATGAGAAGATAGGTATTGGAGAACATTGTAACAACTGGAAAGATCGAGGAAAGAGAGAGGGGCCGACCAGGAGAAATGATGCTGGATGATTTGAGACGGTGGCATGGGGGAATATCAGCAGCAGATTTGATCGAGAACACCAAAGACCGAGATCTGTGGAGAGGCATGAACGCCTAGGCCAACTGGCAGGGCACTTAATGATGATGATCTCCGAAACGATATTACTCTCTTATATAACTCTGCAGTAATTGCGGAATATACCAGACAATAAATCGGGCAACATATTGTTTGATATATACTACAGTACTAGCTTGTCAGATTGTAAGTGAACATTTATACACGTTGGTTATTTCTGTCGGGGGCAAAAAGAAAATTCCAACATGCAGTTCGCTACGACCGCGCTAGCTACGAGGCCGTAATTTCTCAGGCTCAAGACACCCCCCCCCCCCCCCCACCACATTGCCCTAACTGCAAGGTAGTACAGGCAGTAGATGACATTTTGGACATTTATTCTATTTATAATGTGCGTCTTTTGGAACAAACCGCTAAGCGTTTATTTATATGGTTTGAGGTTTCAGCTGGTCTTATTGTTTGTGGCCTCTTTATTTATATGCCAGCGTCGTCTATACAATAAACAAACGTTCCATTACTTGCAATAATCTGCATTGCCCAATCCTAAAACTGGAAAAACCCGGCCCTTCAGGAAAATATATTATTCCACCACAAATAATGGCGAAAGTAGAATACAATCATCATACCTCCTTTTGCAATACCTCAATAACACTTCAAAGGCAACTCCTACCACTTTCTTGCTGCGGCGGTCTTTCAATTATCTCCCCTCGTGAGATTTATGACCAGGTCGAAAAGAAGCCGTTTGATTGGGTTGTCACAATGGCTTATTTTTTCAAATTGATTGCGCTGTTTATCAACCCAATATTGTGTATTATGGTGAAATTTCAGGACAGCTAATGGCGGTAATGTTCTGGTTCTGTTTTATTTGACTTGGTGGGTATTGTGTTACATTATTAGAAATATATAGGAGGCAGTGATATGTAGTCGTACGTGGCTAACTCAGTACTTTAAACTCACATGTATTGTTTGCCGCTCAACGAAGTAGAAGAAACAAGTAGGGATTAGAGGACGCACTAGACAACATACAAACATAAAGCTATAGTTACCGACCGGGGTTCGAACTTATCACCCCCAAATGACCACAGCGCCTGGCTGCAGAAACATTGTACTTCGGCGCATGACCAGCTAGACTCTGATATATACCGCAGAACTGGCTTGTCGCCGGCTTCGTGGCTTAGATGTTATGACTTTTCTCCGTAATCTCGTATACTCTCGTCGGCAACGTGATGACGGTTCAAATCAGTAGTGGTTCGAATCGCATCGGTAACTTACGGGGTATGTGAGCCGGCCGCTCAGAAAGCAATGGCAAACTACTGAGCGTAGTCTTGCCAAGAGATCAACATACAGCTGAAAGATGCTGCTGTTGACAGCTAAGTCCTGTAAAGGATATGCTAAACAAAAAAACAAAAAAAAACTGGCTTGTCAGATTGTATGTGAACATTTATTCTTGTTGGTTTTTCTAATTATAATATGCTTCTTTGTGGTGTCAGGTCTTAGTCAGATATGACTGAGCTACCGTATAACAGTAGACGGTACTACATGCTTTCTGTTAGCGCCGAAAGTTGGGCGGCGCTTATCAAACCCGACACCCCACATTGTGCCAACGGCTTCGGGCGGAAGAGCGCAATTGGGAGGGTACAAGCCTTACCCTGGTGCGAGGAAATGCAACCTAAAGACAAAATGTCATGGCAGGGCAGACCAGGCCCTAAGCCTTGGTTGGCAGCTGGTCTAGGATCGAAGCTCCGACAGGCGGACAGTTAGAGCATTGCTTTGCTGATCCGGCAGCTTCTGCAGCTTGTCTTGTTCCAGATGTAGAGGTGTTACCTTTCCTCTGGAGTGAACTAGGCAGGCCGAGAGAGGGATCATGCTGCATGGGCAACACATGATCTCTATATTTTAGCCCAGGCTTTGTGCTATGGAGAGGCAATAACTCCATCCCTGGTCTTAACCGGTCTCGGAATCAAAGCGAGAGGCAACTGTTACTGGTTATAAGTCCCTGTCAATTGGCGTAGACATGGGGCGCCACGCGTTGCCTCTGACGGTGGGAGACACCTACAGGTGTCACTGATCAGCTACCGCCCGCCTCAAGCTGGGCAGCCCACGGCCAATTGGGTGCTGATCCGCCACAGCCTGCCTGCTTCAATGGGTGCTTGGAGCTAGGACACAATCTGATCCGCAGGCTGTAAAAATAATGCACCAGGTACTAATAAAAAGAACAATAGAAACCTCAAGTTACGGCTTGCAACCTGGAACGTGAGAACCATGTGTCCAGGATTTTCCACTGACTTGACCAATACTTACGATGTGAGAAAAACGGCTGTGATTGATGCCGAAGTCAATCGTCTTAACATTGATATTGCTGGCCTGCAGGAGACTCGCCTTGCTGAGGAAGGGTCACTCAGGGAAAACAATTACACCTTTTTTTCTTTCTTTTTTTGGAAGGGTAGAGGGCAAGCAGAAAAAAAGGCAACATGGTGTGGTCTTTGCACTGAAGAATTCGCTAATGGGAATGATTGAAATTCCAGCAGGAGGAATGAAAGACTATTATCCCTGCTCTTGGCAACCTCTTGTGGTTTTGCCACCATTATTACTGCATATGCACCGACACTCGATTCCTCTGATGATGTGAAAGATTCGTTCTATGAGGAGACAGACTCCGTGATCAAGGCAGTTCCAAAATCAGACTACATTTATATGCTCCGTGATTTCAATGCTCTTGTGGGCAAGGACTTGAGTTCATCGGTCGCATGAATGAAAATGGGCAAAGGCTGCTGGAGCATTGCACCAGAAATGACCTATGTATTACAAACTCCTTTTTTAAAACAAAAGATCTGCATAAGGTCACATGGAAACATCCAAGATCCGGCCATTGGCACCAGCTGGACCTCATCATCACACGGAGACAACATCTGAACCATATATCATTGACTCGTAGTTACCACAGTGCTGACTGTGATACGGATCATTTGTAGCAGAATGAATACCATCTCTGTTATTGGCTTCGATGTGCAAACTTAGGGCACGGTTGAGCATCCTATACGAACGATGCTCAAGCCATTACGTGGGTTGTTTTGAGGTTAGTTACAGCTAAAGTTGAGAGAAGGCAACATCATATCTCGTGGCCTCTGTATTATTATCAGCCTATTATGATTAAATAAACCTTCTGAAATAACTACACCAGAACTTGGTTATTGATCCTCTGTACCTGTACTGTTACAGGAGGGTTTTTGAAGCCAGTGATCAGGATTCGGCTCATGGTTTGTCGTGGACACAAATCATCATGACAAGGCAGAACAATAGATGATGTCTGGAAACTTGAAGCCGTGTTGTTAATAACTCAATAAAACGGAATCGGCAAGTTTTTTTTCTAAGATGGACATTCGTTAAAAAAGGATTTGAAAACAACCGCCACACAAAATACAATTTGCTGAGACAGAACTGCCATTGTCAGGCTACACCCTTGAGAACATGCCTGCTATTGTTTCTTTTTGAACGTCAATATGTCTGGAGATTTTGTTTCAAAGGAGCCGTTATCTTCCTTATATTTAACCTTGATCGCCTGGGGCGAACTCAGAAGCCCGCGTTGAACCACAATCAAGTTTAGCCGTTGCCTCAAGTGAGTAAAAAAAATTTTGAAGGTCAATCAAGTTTAGCCGTTGCCTCAAGGGAATCAAATTTTCAGAGGTCAATCAAAAGTTTAAGACTAAATCATCTCGAATCAGTAAATTTTTTCAGAATGGCGATGAATTTGGACAGCTCGTTTTATCAAATCTTATCTAAGATCTGTGAAGAAACTGATAATTGAATAACGTCAACAAGTTTTTTGAGTCCTGTTGCAAATAAATTGTTTTAGAGAAAAGGATTTTTATCAAGGGACAACCAGGGCGGCAGTTGAATAGTTCATTAATCTATCGATTGGGCCATGTCTTTTAGACGCTCTCAGACCATCTCTGGGCTCTGTTGCATATGAGAGCCGCTGTCGAATCATTTCTGGGCTCTGTTGTTCACGAGAGCCGTTTTCAAGTCATCGCCTTGAAGGGCCCTGTTTAGGGTGAAAAGAAGATTCAAGACTGGTGGGGGCCCATCCAGGGGCTGAAAGTAGAGAAACCTAATACGTCAGAGGAAAGATGTCACTGAAATTACGTAATCGTTTGGATGGCTTCAGATAATACAGACTCCAGACGTTTGTGTTATACGTGACCCGTGGCAAAGAGAATTTTCAGCTAACGTACGTGAATTCACCTTTCTCTTGGATCAAGGGAAGACATGGTTGACGGTAATTAATTAAAGTTTAACTGCTATGAGACGTGTAACTGTTGGATACAAGTAATTGAGTAATTTCAAACATTCAATATTTAGAAGAGAATTTTTTTTAAATGTAATTTAAGTACGATCATTTAGATAAATTGTTATAAATGTGAGTTTGCTTGTATAAGTGTATAGTGAAATATTTCAGCATGGCAGAAGAACAAAGTTCACTAGCACAAGTTTTGACTGGGGTAGGTACGGCAATGGACAGACTCAACACAGTCAAGAAACAACAAGGTATGGCAACAGGCAGACCCATCACAGCACAGTAGAGAAACATGCATAATTGAAAATTATTTCAGTAAAGCTCAAGACGAGTTTTTTTTTCAGGTACCAAGAAATATACAGAGGAAGAAGTAGGCATATTGTTTTAAGCTTGATATAAATTACAAAGAAATTAATATGAATTACCTACATATAGAACTAAAACGTATCAGTACATGGTTGGGAGAGTTAAAAGTGGCAGTTAGTGAAGTAAAAAATTTTGTGGAAACGTTGCAGAACAGAACGACTAGACAAGAGCCTTATAGATTTAAGGTAGACTGCAATAGAGTAGGAAAGAATAACAGGAGACAGCCACTACTTAATAAAGACAGAAGACAATATGGTTTTGATTATGCGGTTGGTTATGACGAACCAAGGCATGATGTATATAGGGTAAAAGACGGTGAGATTAGACGTAATAGTGAAAAGTCGGACCGGTATAAATGTCATGAGAGAGACCTTTCCAATAAATTATGGAATTGGCCATCCGATAGCAAGACTGCTAGGAAAAAACGTGACGATTGGTTTGAGCAAAGACGGAGACAGTATCTAAGGTCAGGGTCAAAGAACAGAGTAGAAAACGTAAGTAGGAATTCAACTACTCCTAAGGTGGTTGCGAATCTGACTCTTAGACAAGAAAAGAAGAAAATAGACCAAGAGACTCAGACACAGGTAATTGAAGTGGTAGAAGAGAACACACAGACACAAGTTGATACAGTAGAGAAAAAAGTCCAGGTACAACCAACCAGCAAGATAACGAAGGGAAGCCAAACCGAGTTAGTAGAGACTCAGTCAAAACCAACTCACTTGACTAAGGGAGACACGGTTGAAATTAAGAAAGATAAACAGACGAGAACCAAAGACGAAACGAGACAGGTGAGGAAAAGTATTAGGGAAAGGAATAGGATGATGGTTAATAGAGGTACGACGACTGGTATGTCAACTTCCTCAGGTAAAGATATGGGAGTTGTCCCGAACCGGAGTATGAGGAATAGAGGTGTAGATAGGAAGAAAGTCAGATGTTCTAAAGCCGACTATGGGAATGTGATCGACGTGTCTGCAATAAACTATAATAACCCTGATGAGGGAACCATCATCAGTGAGGTTTCTGAAGACGAGATGGGAAAATATAAGAGATATGTGTATTACACAAACAATACTGAGCAAACCAACGCAAATAAAGGAAACAGAAAGAAAGCACTTAAGAAGAAGAATAGTAATAGACAAAATTATTCGACTATGGAAAGTGACTTAAGAAAAATCAGAGAATATATGACCTTAAGACCTGAGTTCTTTAATGACAGACTAACAGTTACGGATACTGAAGATGAGATAGTTGAAAAGAGACATAAGAGATATGTGTATTACACAAACAATACTGAGCAAACCAACGCAAATAAAGGAAACAGAAAGAAAGCACTTAAGAAGAAGAATAGTAATAGACAAAATTATTCGACTACGGAAAGTGACTTAAGAAAAATCAGAGAATATATGACCTTAAGACCTGAGTTCTTTAATGACAGACTAACAGTTACGGATACTGAAGATGAGATAGTTGAAAAGAGACACACCCTAGCACTAGGAGACAATGAAATATTTGGCTTAGATGCGCTCTATGGCTGTTAAAATTCCGAGGGTGAGGAAAGACATATGGCATTGTTTTAGCTTACGAGAGGAATTGCGGTTTGAGCATATACATATGAACTGTCTAAAATAGGCAGATGCATTTTTTTTGCTGTGGCATCACATGGTACAGGGTAGGCAATAGTGTTGTTGAGAATAGAGAGTCACGGCAACTGATAGAATATTCTACGTGGATACGTTATAAAGAATATCTTGTGTTTGGTTTTGGTGTGGGGAGAGTAAACAATGTAGAAATTGAAATGTCCCTTGTCCGGAATGGCTAGATAGAGAGAGCTGATCACGTTGAGTGATGTATAACTGGTGTGATTAAAGTAGGGTAGATTCAGTACAGAATTAGCAGAGAGAGAGATAAACTAAGTATGAATGCTCGTAATAGAATTGGTTTGACGCAGGGCTATGACGTGATGTCTGAGATAGTTTCGCTTGGTAGTTTGAGAAGTAGGTATAGTAGCATTGGCAGATGAACCGAGAGTGTCTGATGAGGAGATATAGATTGAGGAGGAATTGAGTATCATGTGTAAAATAGCCAGTGGAGCGCAAGAGTATTAAGAGTAAAAGACTGTGGAAGCTTGAAGAATAAGAGTTCTTGGTGAGGGGGATGACGTAATTACATGATGCCTGCGGAGAAAGAAGAGGTGATTAAATCTGAGAAAGTTGTGTGGAGAAGTGTCAGAGTCTAGAATAGTGCAGTGATATCGTTACGCCCGCCAGGCGACTTAGTCCCCAGCAGGGATGCCGTAACTTCGTTACGCCGCCAGGCGAGTAGTAGTTACCTGCCTGCAGGTTGCTGGCTGACGAGACGGCCAGCGGTCAGGCAAGGACGACGCAAGACGCACGCATGCCTCGTGAAGCCACTTCAGGTGGGAGGCAAGTTGCGAGCTATAGGCAGACAGCTCTGGGACGTGGACTCGACTGGACGCATGATGAGAGAAAGGCGTTGTGTGGTTTCTGTGCCTGAAAGTCGAGTGTCTGGACATCTTGAGAGATAGACTGTGAGCTGTATTGTGTATGTAAGTGTACTGAAGTGTAAAGTATATCTTGTAGTGATCATCGTACTGTATATGATCTGTAAATAAATCCATTGAACGTTGTGTCGTTGAGTCTTAAGTCAAATCACGTTGTACTTGTACTGTCTCACATGTGTTAGGTTAGCGAGCCAAGTTTAAGACCCTGACAAGAAGTATAGAATGATAGTTACGAGGTTAGTGGCTCGTCGGAGTGAGGTTCGTTCTGAGAGATCGTTGATAGTGCTGGTTAGTGTGTAAAAGAGATATAAGTTGCGAGAGATAATGTATAGCTTCTGACCTTTAAAAAGGAGTGAATGATTGAGAAAAGTAGAAATAAGAAAACAGTTGAATTGTGAAAGTCCTGTTGAGTGTTGAAGTAATTCGTCTGGTAATGCGTTGTTCTTGTATGTGTAAAAATGTAGACAAACATATGTGCGTCGTGTCAGATGATTAGTAGTAGTATCGCATGCATGTACAAGGCGTTTAGTATATCTGGTGTCAATGTGTGTGGAAGTGATCGACACGCTTAGGCTTGGTAGTTATTGATACATGGTTGTCCATTTGTCCAGTGAGTTGATTAGCCTTATTGCACCTGTTTTCAATCTCGTTTTCTGGTTTGCCATTTGATGATATTATACTTTCTAGGCACTTGAGACTCTTTACTTGTTTCGAGAAATGTTCGTTTAGCTGAATTGTTGTTGTTTGTTCTTCTTTGGTTATAGTCGTTGCCTCTGTTTTGTTTGTACTAAATTGTTAAAGTAGGTGATTAGAAAGATGTGATGTCTTTTGTTTGGAATGTGTGATCTTAGACGGAATCGATGAAAATATTATGACAGGCTGACAGAAAGAGAGTTAACATTTTGTATGATGTTTCATAAAACAGATTTAGTATTCTTGGCAGAGACATGTCGAAGCATGAATGCCTGATACTGAGAAATGAGAGAAGATGGTTTGCTAAATCGGAGTGAGGTCTGTCGTTAGTAATATGTGGTGTTGGTTGCTGTTTCTGAGAGAGTCCCGGTAAATAGGAGTAGCAGTGAAAGATGAGTGAGGCAAGCAAGAGAATATGATTAGCTAAATGAATGTCAGAGTATTATAAATAGAGTACTAGAGACTGTGTTCCAGTAAGTGTGACTGGTTTGACTATCATCACGGTGTGAGAACGCTAGGAGAGACTTGAGGATAGCTTAGAGTAGTTGTGGTGAGATGTTGGAAAGTACTGATACGTTGGTTAGTTGCGTCGGGTAGACGAGAGATTTAAAATTAGAATTAGTTATTGACAAAATTAGTAGGTAGATGTATTGGTGGAGTCGATAGTAAATAGACATTTATTTTGTTGGATGTAGCATGGTGGAAATACCGTAGTTAACGGTAATGATTAAGTAGTTGTAGTAATTCCTGGTGCAAATCTAGGAGAAACAACTAGTGTACCGAGCCACAGGTTCTGTTAGTAGATAGATGACTGGTGGTACATTGAGATAGTCGCCACACTAGTACTAGGTGAAGTGATTTAAGCTATAGTTTACAGCGGTTGTTTGGGTTTATATTTCAAATATGGTAATGTGTTAGGAATTAGTTTTGTAAAGAATGAAATATTAAGAGGGGAGATAATCAATGATTGACTTCCAGAAAAAGTGCAGTCATTTGTTGATTAATGACTTTTGTTGAGAGAACAGATATTGTTCTACGTTAGGATGAGAATATAGTCTGTATGTAACAGATATATATATATATATATATATATATATATATATATATATATATAATATATATATATATATATATATATATATATATATATATATATATATATATATATATTGGGGTTAATGCTTAGCATTGAGTTGTTTTGTTTTATCTGTTATAAGAATAACGGAATAGGCATGACTTGTGGGAATAGATATGTATTTCATTGGTTAGTATAAGAGACCAATGTTGATTGAATATGTATGGTATGTTATATTATTTTTGCTTGATATTGGTCCTGTAAAATGATTATCACCATTTGATATTAGAATAGGATTGTTGTGTTTTTAGTCTTTTGCGTACAAACCACTGGTCCGTAAAAGAGACCAGTAGTGTTAGATAACACTAGATATTTTCTTTTAATTTAAATTGATGCATGTTTTGATGTTGGGGATAAACGGTTCAAAACCTGGGGGGTATGACATCCTGTTGTTTTATTTTGGTTGACTCATAATTTAACTTGAATTGTCTTGTATGTTGAATAGTAATTACCTTGTTTACAAATATGTTGAAAAATTGTTAGAATTTAGTTTACAAACAGTTATGGTTTTGTCTAGAGTAAAGGCAATACATGGGGCTTTATATAAAACCCTTCGTTCAGAAAATGGTTAATATACTGCTGAGGACTAGAAGAGAGACACATTCTCTTTGTGAATAATAAGTTCATGAGTATATTCTGTTGGTGGGATTGCTGTGATAGTCAGCGTTGAGAGGTTAATGATATAGTGGCTGCGAAGTTGTGGAAACATATGCCATACTTAAATGGGGTTACTACTCAAGAAACGGGGTTCTGCGGGAGTTAAAAATAGGAGCTGCATTAAGTCAGTATTGATTGAATATATATGGATTGGATGCCATATTGGGGAAGAAAAGATTAACGTGACTAACGTATATAGCAGTGGGGTAAATGTGGGGAAAGTTTATAACATGGTCTCCACGGGGTCGCAAGTTAACATAGATTTAAAGCCATGATGTAATAGAAATTTCATAAGAGACACGAGATTGCTGGCTTATAGAAGAAGAAGTGGGTAACGTGCTACGTCAGACAGTGTGAAGACAAATAGTAAAACGTGAATTAAATCCCATGTTTTACTCCGAAGAATAATTATATACTGTGGATATCAGTACAATAGTAAAGGGAAGTAAGTATGTTAGTGAGAAATGGACATTGTCAGTATGGAATGCTCACAGCGAACAGAGATAAAATGCCATGAGGTTTTAGGGGTCCGTGATATATGGACTGAGATAGAATAACGTTGATTACAAGCAGTCACTGACATGAGTTCAGTGGCGGTATATTGTTGCTGTTGATAACGGCATAAATTGACAAGTAAAGGTTTTAGGTGAAATGCCCATAATAAATGGACATTAGTGGATTGCTGAAGTTTTCGGCGAGATTAATAGGGAACTCTGAGAGAGGTATAGGAGAAGATTAGTTATGTGAGGTGAGGTGTATAATGTTGGAAGAGGTCTTGAGAAATAATGGACCTTTTTAATTTGTGTATTTAGGAGTGAATAATACTTTTGATGGTTGATGCTTGATGCTGTAGATAGCAGCGCAAACTGTAAAATTGCCATAATAAGTGGTATAAGTGAACTGTAGAAGATATATAATTGTTTTAGACTTTATTACATAAAGTCTCAGGTGACGTAGGGGGGTAAGTATGAGTGTAGTTTTTGTGAGAAAGAGTTCTGGTTCTTTTAAATTCCGGTGGCCACCGATTCTTTGTCTTCCTATCGTGTGCAAGTGATTTCAGGTTGGTTGAAAGTGGAGAAGTAGTAATGTGGAGGTAATACGGTTAGTGATGACAATAGGGAGTTGAGGTAGTATCAGAAGAGTAGAGCGTTTTGAATTTTTTGAGGTCGTGATAAGAAGGGTTAAGCGGATTGCTTATGAAGAGAAGAAGAAGTATTTCAAAAAGGTACCCATATGTGTTATGATGTATTGTATAAAACTGAGATTTAAATATTATTGAGGTATAATAGATACCTATACAAGAAGGGGTTATTGTGATAGGATATGTAAATAATATATGTTATGTTATGTTTTTTTGAAGAGCCAGAAACGAAGAAGAAATATAACTTCATAGTGATTTGCTATGTGAGACAAATGATAAGAGACAAGTGGAGAATTACTAGAAGTGAAAGTAGTTACTTAAGATAGAGTTAGTTTGGGACGGCTTGGAGAAAGAATATCGGGTGGTTAGAATAAGGGGGTTAGTAGTTAAGACTTTTGAAGAAGAAAAGTCTTTTTAAAGAAAGGGAGGTGTAGCAGAATGAATACCATCTCTGTTATTGGCTTCGATATGCAAACTTAGGGCACGGTTGAGCATCCTATACGAACGATGCTCAAGCCGTGACGTGGGTTGTTTTGAGGTTAGTTACAGCTAAAGTTGAGAGAAGGCAACATCATATCTCGTGGCCTCTGTATTATTATCAGCCTATTATGATTAAATAAACCTTCTGAAATAACTACACCAGAACTTGGTTATTGATCCTCTGTACCTGTACTGTTACACATTCTTTGGTTGTTGCAAGGGTTAGACTGAGACCAAAGAGAATCTACACAGCTAAACACAAATCTAGCCCCAGGATTAATATTATTTACACTCAAGATCCTGAAAAGTGCTTTCAGTTTCAACAACTTGAAGACGCTTTCACTGATATCCCAGAAAATTGTACAGTAAGTGAAAAGTGGGGTCAACTTAAGGAAACTCTTTATAAAACTGGCGTAGGGGTTTTTGGCATTGTGGATCATAAGAGGTAGGACTGGTTTGCGGCAAACAGCCAGACTCTGCAGCTCTTGATTGATAAGAAGAAGATAGCTCTCTTAAGAAACAAGGAAAGACCAACGCGTAACACTCTGAGTGAGCTAAAACAAGCTAGGAAGGATGTGCAAAAGGCTGCCAGGCAGTGTGCAGATGATTATTGGATCAAGTTATGTGAGTCCATTCAAATCGCAAGTGATAAGGGAAACATCAGAAGCATGTTTGAAGGAATAAAGAAAGCCTGTGGTCCAATGATAAAAAAAAATGCACCATTGAAAACCTTGACTGGAGAAATCATCACTGATAAGAAACAGCAGATGGACAGATGGGTAGAGCACTATTTGGAGCTTTACTCAAGTGAGACCAAACTAGCGGATGATGCCCTCAACGCCATAGAGGCTCTACCAACTCTTGACCACCTGGACACTCTTCCCACCATAACAGAAGTTAAGTGTGCAATAAATGAACTTGCATCTGGCAAGGCTCCAGGTAAGGATGGGATTCCAATAGAGATTATCAGGAGTGGGAAAGACACCCTCACTCTACAGACCCACCAGCTAATAGAGCTATGCTGGCGAGAAGGACACTTCCCACATGATTTCAAAGATTCAAGCATCATAACACTATACAAGAACAAGGGCGATCGGAGCGACTGCAACAAATATAGGGGTATCTCACTTCTGTGTATTGTTGGAAAAGTATTTGCCAGAAAAGTTCTGCGCAGACTTCAAGTCCTAGGAGATCAAGTCTACCTCGAATCACAGTGTGGCTTTCGACAGAACCGTCCACCATTTATATGATATTCTCATTGCGACAAATGCAAGAAAAATGCCGTGAACAGAATCAACCACTGTTTATTGCCTTCATTGATCTCACAAAGGCATTTGATTTGGTCAGTCGTGGGGGTCTGTTCAAGGCACTACCAACTCTTCTGTCCATTATGGAATCGGTCCACACAGGCATGAAGGGTATAATCAAGTTTGATGGTGCAACTTCTGAAGAGTTTGAAATCAAGAGTGGAGTTAAGCAAGGTTGTGTACTAGCTCCCACCCTCTTTGGAATATACTATTCACTTCTACTGAAATATGCCTTTCGTGATCAGGATGGTGGTATATACATTCACTCACGTTCAGATGGCGGCCTCTACAATGCTCAGAGATTGAAGGACAAAACCAAAATTAGGAGGGTACGGATCAGAGAGTTGCTTTTTGCAGATGATGCTGCTCTGACCCACTCTGAGGAAGAATTACAATGTCTACTATCTGCAATCTCCAATGCTTGTTGTGAATATGATTTAACAATTTGCAAAAAGAAGACACAGATTATGTCACAAGGTGCACATGGGGTACCATCAACCTTTATTGACGACGCCGAACTAGAAATGGTAGACCATTTTACATATCTAGGATCAGTGGTAAATAGCAAATTATCCCTAGATCAGGAAATCAACATCCGGATTGGTAAGGCAGCAACAACAATGAACAGGTTAAGAAAAAGAGTCTGGGAGAACAGGAAGCCTACTGCCAAAACAAAAGTCCTTGTCTATCAAGCCTGTGTCCTTAGTACTCTTCTTTATGGCAGTGAAACCTGGACAACTTACTCACACCAAGAGAAACGTTTAAACAGCTTTCATATGCGGTGTCTGTGAAGAATTCTTGGTATTAAGTGGCAAGACAAAATCACAAATACTGAAGTATTGGAAAGATCAGGTTGTGCGACGATTTATTCCATGCTCAGTATTCGTAGACTTAGATGGATAGGACATCTTAGAAGGATGGATGATGGTAGAATACCAAAGGACATCTTTTTTGGTGAATTACAGATGGGTAAGAGATCTCAGGATAGGCCTCTACTACGATACAAAGATGATTGTAAACGGGACATGTATACAGGATTGTATACAGGCATTCATAATGCACATTGGGAGCAAGTCGCCGCTGACCGTGTTGCATGGAGGGCAAACATCAGACATGGAATAAAGACAAAAGAGAAAATTATTGCAGATAAGTCACACACCGAGCGTGTGAGACGTAAGATGGCACATGATGGTGGAAATGACCACGTGTTCACATGCACCCACTGTGAACGAACATTTACAGCGCGAATTGGCCTTATCTGTCACACTCGCTACCGCCATAGGTAAAAGTTATTATGCCTGTTTGAAGCACAAGCTATCGTCTGTCAAGACGGCAAGGTGCCAATGATGGAATGAATATGTTTCTTTGGGAAACATACATGTTTGCGTTTATTTATGTGGTTTGAGGTGCCAGCTGTTAGTTAGTTAGTCGACAGATCATCCTCATTGCACATCTAACCATTCAGTCCATACAAGCTCGGATACCTTCCTCGGCAAATCCCGCAGCGTGTAGCGGCTCACGACACCAGTTCTGTGTTGGTTTAATACTCTTCTTTGGCTTCCTGCGTAGTTTTCTTGTTTGGCCACACCTCTTTTAACTTGCTGTTCTCGCAGCCAGATCATGGTTGTAGACTCCCAATCATCGCTTGGTTCTCATAAACGACTTACTTCTCGTAGAGCATTCAGAATGTCTGCCTGATCCATAGATCGTCCGCTTTCCACAGTAGCCCTACCTGCAAGCCTGTCAGCCTGCTCATTCCCTTTTACACCTGCATGCCCTGGCACGAAGATGAAACTAATCTTTGCCAGCCGAGACCGCTCCAGAGACAGCAGCCACTCTCTTCGGACCCATCCCATCTCTATCCTCCCGAGAATACTCATTGAGTCACTAAGGACACATGCCCGATCGAATGTCTGTGTCTCGAGCCATGTTATAGCTTTGGTTACTGCCATGGCCCGGTTAGCGGGGTAGGGGTATCCCCTATCAAAGGAGATGTAAGACGCCTCCTTTCCTCCGTTAGTCTACGGGACACCCTTGGGCAAGGTGGAGTACCCGTTTAGCCCCCCGATCAGGGTTACGTGAAGCCATGGAAGCAGGTGGTGGATGGAATGTGAGAGCAGCCGACAGATTGTTGTTGGTTATGGTCTTGCACTCTGCGGCGATAGGCAGATGATCTCATCAGTAGAGACAATGGCTATGGCCACCGACTAGTACAGTCACTGCCCAGAAGGAAAGCAACGGCAAACTACCTTCTGCAAAACTTGCCAAGAAACCATAACAACCATGAAAGAAAACATAACAAGAAAGAGATCTGGTGGCGAGACCCCCAGGCTAGGCAGATCAGATAACACTGGGGAAGAGTGTGACGCAGGGACCAGTACTAGTAATCGTGATGACGGAGTTAATCCTGACTGTGTTGCCAAGGAAATCCCTTGTGTCAGACTAAGAAACAGAGTGAGAATGGCAACGTGGAATGTGAGAAGTTTGTATGAGGGAAAGCTTAAAGTAGTGTGTGATGAGATTGAGAGGTTAAACATTCAAATTTTAGGAATTAGTGAACATCGCTGGAGTGGCAAGGGACATTTTACAACTAAAAATGGAAGTATTTTCATTTATTCTGGTAGAGATGTCGGAGGCCAGAGTGGAGTGGCATTTTGTTTGGATAAGACAACTGCAAAAGCTTTAATGGGATATAATCCAGTTAGTGATAGAATCCTCACTATTAGACTTAAAGGCCGTCCAAAAAACACAACTCTCATACAGATATATGCACCTACTTCAACAGCAGAGGAGGACGAAATTGAAGATTTTTACAACACACTACAAGACACATTAAATAAGATTGGTCATAATGATATAGCAATAATAATGGGAGATTTTAATGCAAAAGTAGGTGCAGGAAGAGCTGCAAATGAGAGACACGTTTTAGGAAAATTTGGGTTAGGAAATAGAAATGATGCAGGTGACAAATTAATTGAATTTTGCACAGAAAATGAGTTAACGATAGCCAACACACTTTTTAAACAACATCCAAGAAGACTCTTCACATGGAAGTCTCCAGACAGTTTTACCAAAAATCAGATAGATTATATTTTAATACAAAGAAGATGGAGATCAAGCATAACATCTGCAAAAACCCTACGAAGTGCAGACTGTGATACATATCATCAGTTATTAGAAGCAGATCTGAAATTAAAACTCAAAAAGCTTTCCCGAGGACCAAGGCCACTTCGTTTTGATCTCGCAAAAATACCAGACGCATACAACATAGAAGTTAGGAATCCCTTTGGGGTCTTGATGTATGTACAAGAAGAAATGACACCTGATGAACTGGCAGTACAAGCTAGAGATATCTTGATAACTGCAGCCAAAGATTTCATTCCGACCAAGAAAAAGCAACTTAAGCCATGGATTACATCAGACACGTTAGAATTAATAAAACAACGAAGGGAGCTGAAACAGAAAGGAGATGAATCCGATAGCAGGATGAAGTATAAATCTTTAACTCGAGAAATAAGAAAGAACACAAGAAAGGACAAAAATCAATATATACAAGATTGCTGTACCAGAATAGAGCAATATCATAAAGCTGGAAGAGATTATGAAATGTTCACAGAAATGAAGTTATTGACAAGAAATGTTCAACCTCAATTGAATGTTATCTGTGTCGAGATGGGAAATACTTAACAGAATCTAGACAAATTCTAGAAAGATGGCAGGAGTACTGCAGTGGAATGTATGATATGAGTGACAGTGAGGATATGAATGAGATACATGAGCCAATGACAGCAGAGACAGAACCTGAACCCTCATTAGATGAAATTGCTTGGGCTATAAAGGAACCTGAAGAATGGTAAATCACCTGGATGTGATGAGATACCAGCTGAACTAATAAAAGCGGGAGGAGAAGAAAACATACACATATATCATGCATTATGTACAAAGATTTGGAAATATGGTATATGGCCAAAAGATTGGAAGAGAACTATCTTCATTCCAATACCAAAAAAGGGCAACCTGAAATTATGCACCAACTATAGAACTGTTGCCCTGATCAGTCATGCAAGTAAAATTCTACTAAAATTCATAATGCGAAGACTTAGTAAGAAAATGGAAGAAGAGATTAACGTGGTTCAAGCTGGATTTAGACAAGGAAGAGGAACAAGAGATCACATATTAAACATGCGTTTAATAATAGAGAAGTGCAGAGAATTTAATGTAAACCTATTCTCATGTTTTGTGGATTATTCAAAGGCATTTGACTGTGTACAGCATCAGAAACTTTGGGAAATCATGAGGAATATGGGCTTTCCATCAAATGTAGTACATCTCATAAAAATGCTATATCTAGACCAACAAGCAGCAGTTAGAATAGATGGCGAGACATCAGATTGGTTTGACATCAAGCAAGGAGTCTGTCAGGGCTGCGTGCTGTCACCCTATTTGTTTAACCTGTACGCCGAAAATATAATGAGAAATGTAAGAGATGATATAAACAGGGAGCCATATGATGCCCTAAATATCGGCGGTCATGACATACCAGAGATTCGATATGCTGATGGTACAGTATTACTATCCACAACACAGAATGGCATAGAAAACCAAATAGCTTCAACCCAATTGAATAGTGAAAATCACAACTTATATCTTAACATAGCAAAAACAAAGATAATGCATACAGATAAAACTACTATGGAGAAAGAAATATACATTAATGGGAGAAAATTGGAGATGGTGGAAAATTTTTAATATCTTGGGTCATTGATTACCAATAATGGTGACACAATGAAAGAAATTAAACGGCGACTATCCATTGCTCTTCAAAGACTAAAACAGATGAATAAATTATGGAGTGGGACAGACAGAACTACAAAAATTAGATTTGTAAGAGCATGCATCTTTCCCATTGCAACATACGCCTGTGAGACATGTTCTAAGACTATCTTGGGTAAAGAAAAGAACAAATGCATCCATACTTCAAGAGTTAAATATTGAGGAGGGTTGGCTATTAAAGACGATAAAACAAAGAAAATTGAAGTATTTTGGTCACTTGAAACGTCACGACAGTTTGGAGAGAACAATAATGGAAGGGTATATGCCTGGGAAGAGAGGAAGAGGAAGGCCAAAGAGAAGATGGGTGCAGGATGTGGCGGATGATCTCCAGATGGGTGTATCAGACGCGGGACATCTTGCTTGTGATCGAGAAGTTTTCCGGAAGGTTGTTATGGGAGCGAGGTTCTGCAAAGGACATGCTACTGAATGAATGAATGAACTGCCATGGCTTCCATAGTCAGACTGCTTGTGGTCAAAGCAAAAGCGCCAGACTCTTCCTTCACAATTTTCCCGCTGGCCTGAGTCGTAAAGGCCCATGAACTTCTCACTCCTCGGATGACCGACCCATCCGTGTAAATGACGGCATCATCCTCTAAAGAATTCACGAAAATCAGAGCTTTAACTTCCACCTTCACAGCAGCTGGACGTTCTTGTCTGCACTTACTGTCTAGTTGGATGCACACTGAAAAGGACGTACATAACTCTGTTGGCACTTGTACCCACTCCTCGCCAGGTTCTAAGTCCTCAAGGGAAAACA
>JACEFZ010019098.1:0-197500 GCA_014155875.1 Cepaea nemoralis
CTCTCTCCGCGTATTCTGAGTATATTGTGCTATCCCCATATTGTATAGACCAAATGGCGGCACTCCGAGTGTGATGTGGTCATCGTATTCCACCTTTACTTCTCATACAATCTTCTGGTACTAGTTATATGCTGGATACCCACGTCAATGAGAAGACATGCAAGCAATCAACCAATCAAGCAACCAAGTAATCGTTCAACCAAGTAATAAACAATCTAAACAATCTACCAACCAAGTAATAAACCAGCCAAACAATCTCCCAACCAAGCAGCCAACCAACGAACTAATCAACCAACCAAGTAATCAACTAATTAAGTGATCTGCCAACCAAGCAATCAACCATCCAAGCAATCAACCAAACGAGTTATAAATTAACCAGCAATCGACCAACCAAACAATGCATTAACAAGTAATCAACCAAGCAATTAACCGACCAACCAACAAACATCAACCAAACTTGAAACATGCCACATAAACAGAAATACTAAAGCAACTTTCACACATATAAAACGAACATACACAAAAACCAACTAATGTCCCTCATTGCTATGTTTCTATTTCTGAAAACCCTAACCAGCACAAACATCGAAAACAACGAACCACAAATAGCAACAACGATTATGCAACTTCATCGTGACTTAGAAAACTTTAGAATGTCCCTTAACATCTCCTCCGAGTCGGTGGATCAGACCTAGTCGGCGGTAGATTAGACCCTGGCATCCGGAAGTCTAGTTATCCTTGAAGGTCTCTTTTTTCCCTAAGATGAAGTGGAAATGCGGAGGACGTATAATCAATCCAATTTTGTTTGGTGGAATAATTGTAAACTAAAAGGGCGAAATGTCGGAAAGAAGAAGTCTTGTTACTTAATGTTGTGATCGCATGTTTTATGGTGACATCGTCAGAAGACGTTTTCGCAGTGTTTAGTTCCATATAGTAGCATGAACTCCAACGCGGTGCAAGTACGACAGGGACTTCTGATCATCAGAAGTGGTTCCCAATGCGAAAGTTAGCAACTTTACCTGTTAAGACAAGAGAGGGGGATAGGTTTGGATAGGTAGGGGAATACCAGAAAATTCGGAGAATGTAGTGGAATGCAGAATTCATTAGAAAAGGAAAGACAGCTATGAGGTGCATGGAACTGGAGTGATCATGTACATAGATGGGGGCCAAGGTGGGGCACAGTAACGGGGCCTAAGTGGAGGAACTAGGAGGGGGACAAGTTGAAGTTGTGGTTGAGGTGGGTGGACGTAGGAACAGTAATGCCAAGTGTAGCAGCAAGTTTATGTGAGGAACCGGGTGCAATGTAGTCGAGAGCATTCTTAATTATGTTATTAATATTTGTATGATTCATGATGAGGTATGATGCTTCGTCTTAGTGCTTGATGTCTCCTGGAGGATGATGAGTAATCGTAGTGTTGACTTATGACGTGGTAAGCCTCACAATGTGGCAAGAACTATATAAATAGAGTAACACAGCAGCAGTATGTAATATTGAGGAGTACGGAGGAGTAGGCTTCGTCAGTCGTAGTCTTATACTTATTCCTTTTCCTTGCTCATGACCAAACGTTTTACTCCTCCTACTGCTTCTTCTGATCTGCGTCGTAGTCTTCTGTTTCTTATTCGTTCGTGGTCGTAGTAGTTTGGTCCTTCATCTTCTTCATTTTCCGAGTCCAAATTTTCCTGAGTAATCATGCATTCTAACCCGCCTCCTTGACTGACCTATCATCTTCTTTCATTCTTATCTTAATTCTTCGGCAGGACGTCGTCGTCTTCTAATTATTCCTTTCCTATGTCAAATTCCTTCTTATCTGGTGTCATTAGTTATTCTGATTTCTTCGTGATTATTCTTCTTCGTTCTTCTTCGTCGTCGTCGGCGTAGTTATAATGATTCACGTTTACCCTCCAACTGTGCATACTCTTCGCAAATCCTCCTACATCACCCTCCAACCACTAACATCATCACTACTCTACTCTGTCTTCTTGCTAGTATTACTGTTTCAGTCCGTCGTCTCGCTGTCTACTTCTTTCCTTTTACTGTCCTCCCACTTTTCCTCCTTCCTACGTTTCCTTCTTTCTTCTTCTTCTCTTATTCTTCTTCTCTTCTTCTTCTTCTTATTCTTCCCTTCGCTTTTTCGTCGTCGTCGATATCTACTTCCTCCTTTCCTCCTCCACTTTGCCTCCTCACTTGACTTCTTCTTTTGCTTCTACTTCTTCTGTTTCTCTTCTTTATTCCTTCTCGCTTCTTATTATTCTTCTTCTTCGTCTGTCGTCGTAGTCCGTCTTCACCTTCCTTCCTTTTGCCTCTGTCCAAAGTTTTCCTCTCCTCAATATCCTTCTTCATTCTTGTTTCTTCTTTTTCTCTTCTTCTTCTTTTTCTTCTGTCTCGATCGTCGTCCGTCTTCTATTTCTACCGTATTGATCATTCCTAACACTTTTCCTTTCCTTCTCCTCATCCCTCCTCCTCTTCTTTCTTCTTCGTCGTCTCTTCTTCTTCTTCTTCTTCTTCTTCTTCTTCCCTCCCCCTTCTTATTCCTCTTCTTTACCACCTCTGCCTCATCCACTCACCTTCAGACATCAATATTACCAGAACCCATAAAGGTAGCAAAGAATAATGACCCTGCAAGCTACCACTGATGCCGAACAAAGCGACAAAGGACGGTTGGTGAGACTGGCAACTTCATTCCATAGAAAACTGTAACTGCAACGTCAAATCCTTCATAAAGAAATCAACGAACGACCTACTACACACTCCTAGAGAAGGTATCATCGATAGACAGGTATATCATCCATGTGAATGCACGACCTACCACACACTCCTAGTTTTTCTTCTTTTTTTTTGAAACTTATCATCATTAGGCATATATCATCCACCTGAACAGAAAATAATGGATTATGGACAGAATACCCTTTATTCTGTTTTGTGCACCTCCAGACGTCAATGTGAATAAATCCAAAGAAAGCATCGGTGTTGGCATCCTCATAAAGTGTGACGTCAAATGGCATGGATGTAGTCCAGAATACCTTTCTCTGTTCTGCATATACGGGATACTCCCGTTACAAATATTCAGCTGTCATATTACCAGTTCCACAGTCGCATACATCAGTGTCTCCTATCTTTAGTTTATTAAACATGCGTTACTTCAGCCTGTTGTGTTCCGTGCGACGTCTGAGTATTGCTTGCTTGCTTGTGTTCGCTGGCTGTGAACTCCAGCGTGAATCCTGTATGTCGGATGAATACACCCTGTTGTCCAACATCAGTGTGATGTCATACAGGACCTGAAGTTTGCGTGAGTATCCGTTGTCCCATGTCTGACTTATTGGTGTGCAGACTTGTGGTTCCTCGCCGTGCAGGCAGATACTCTCCGACTTCGGAGGAGTCTGAGTATTTCTACCTGTTTACTTCTCTCGAGTTGGTTATATGTATCGTCTTTCTGGTGGCCTGGATGATCTGATTCCCACTTGGTTTTATAATTGGTTCCTACAAATCTCCTGGCCTCATTATAGGTTATGTCCATATCAAACTGATGTAGGCTTTAGTATTCGATCAATCTATTTAATTGAATTCGTGCCAATCAAAAAGTAAGTTTGGACCAAACATGGTGCACCATTAAATGAACAAATATTGTAATATTAATTTCCATTCCCTGAGCATTGAAACTGCCGAAGATACCAAAAAACAAAATACATTACGCGATGACTCTAGTAAGCCGATATATCGTCATTCGGTCCAAATGGGAGGTCACATTTGGCCATATATAGGGTGTATTCTTAATGACTGCAGTGTTGGAAAATATTGTCGGTCCAAATTTTTTATTCTCCCTCTGTAAATTTTGGGCAACATAATAAGTAAATACAAAGCTTGGACCGGCAATATTTTAGATCATTGCAGTCATAAAACATACACCCTGTATTATCATTTTGCACTGAATCTGTTACCATATGTCTCAAAAAATGCACTTGAATCTAGGATCACACAAACAAACAACACACCAACAAGAGAGGGAGCCTCACCTCAGCTGCCGGACACGTCGGCGGCAGAGAAAGCCCCTAGCGCCGGCCTGTATCTTGATGGCGGCGTACTCCTGGTGCAAGTCCATGACTTCCTGTTTCGGCCCTCACTTGGCGTGAGAGGTGATATTCTCTGTTGCTGCCGTTGCTCATAGTGTATGTGCCTAAGTCACGTGTGTCATGCCCCGGCAGTACGACCTTATCCCCAGAATACACAAGATGGAGACTTATGACACCCATCCATTTAACGTCTCAATTTAACAAACACGAGTTTTTTTGTGTTATTTTTCATGCTATTAAAACACCAAGATGCGTAATGACTCATATGTATCACCATCAATAATTTGTATCGTGCTCTAATTAAGAGCACACTTGCGATCTTAAACACAAATTGTTGTAAGATACATTATTGACATCCACATATTACGTTCTCAATAAGCTATTAAACACCGTGTAAGTAAAACACAAGATGGAAGACGGATGCACAGACATAAAAAGTTTTCTCAATTGTTAAACACGTAGGTCGGTAAAACACGTAAGATGGAAGACTATGACACCACATAATCCGTCTCAACTTAAACAACGGTCAAACACAAGATGGAAGACCATGGCCACCACTATAACCCGTCTCAAACTGAAGAAACGCTAGCGTGCGCAGTTTCGAGGGTGAACAAGAGATGGAAGACTATCGACAACCAAGAGTAGATCCCCGGCTCAATATTGAAACACGTCCGGTCTAAACACAAGATGGGAAGACTAATGACGACCATCATAACGTCTCGAATCAAAACACATGGTCTATTTTGTCGTTCTGGGGCGCGGTTTATGGTTTGTCAGCCGTTTAAACACAGATGGAAGACATGACACACATGACGTCTCGAATATTAAACACGTTTGGTATGAAACACGAATGAATGGAAAGACTAGGACACCACTAAACGCTCTCAATTAAACACTCGGTCAAACACGAAGATGGAAGACTATGACACCACATTACGTCTCAATTAAACACGGTAAACACAAGATGGAAGACTATGACACCACATTACGTCTCAATTAAACACCGGTAAACACAAGATGGAAGACTATGACACCACATAACGTCTCAATTAAACACGGTAAACACAAGATGGAAGACTATGACACCACATAACGTCTCAATTAAACACGGTAAACACAAGATGGAAGACTATGACACCACATAACGTCTCAATTAAACACTGGTAAACACAAGATGGAAGACTATGACACCACATTACGTCCTCAATTAAACACGGTAAACACAAGATGGAAGACTATGACACCACATTACGTCTCAATTAAACACGGTAAACACAAGATGGAAGACTATGACACCACATAACGTCTCAATTAAACACGGTAAACACAAGATGGAAGACTATGACACCACATAACGTCTCAATTAAACACGGTAAACACAAGATGGAAGACTATGACACCACATTACGTCTCAATTAAACACGGTAAACACAAGATGGAAGACTATGACACCACATTACGTCTCAATTAAACACGGTAAACACAAGATGGAAGACTATGACACCACATAACGTCTCAATTAACACGGGTAAACACAAGATGGAAGACTATGACACCACATAACGTCTCAATTAAAACACGGTAAACACAAGATGGAAGACTATGACACCACATAACGTCTCAATTAAAACACGGTAAACACAAGATGGAAGACTATGACACCACATAACGTCTCAATTAAACAGCTGGTTGGCGGTGTAAAACCAAAGATGGGAAGACTATGACACCACATAACGTCGAATTAAACACGTCCGTCCGGGTATGCTGGGGGTTAAACACAAGATGGGAGACCTATGGACACCACATAACGTCTCAATTCTTTAAACACTGGTAAACACAATGAGGGAAAGACTTATGACACCAAATAAACTCGTCTCAATTTAAACCGTGGTTATTAACACACCAGATGGAAGACCTATACACCACATTAACGTCCTTCAATTAAAATCGTAAAACCACAAGATGGAAGACTATGACACCACATAACGTCTCAATTAAACACGGTAAACTAAAGTTGCAGTCTCCGTGGCCAAGCCATTTGCCTCGCGCTCCCAAGGTTGTGGGTTCGATTCCGGGACGCGTCCTTCGGTTCACGAGTGCAATTTTTTCGGAGACTCATAGGGGTCGCCGCTGGAGCTTCGTGCTTTGGAGGATGCTTTCGGCAGTTCGCTGTGGAAAGAGACTGAGCCATATGGGATAAAAACCAGGTGCAATGAAGTCGAACCTGTCGACTTTTAAGCGACCTTTTTTTTGGGGGGGGAGGGGGAGGGGGCGGGTCTACTTCTGTCGCGGAGTTACTGGAGTCCATGTTTCAACAAATGGCAAGTCATTTGCAGGACGTTGTGATCAACCCCAACACGTGTAGATTTTCTAAGCACTTTTACGTTCAATTGTTTGCCGTTGCTTTCTGAACAAGAAGTCAACGCTGAAGTCCAAACTGACGCGTGTAGGAAGCGATCCCGCTACTTCGTCATCAGCGTGTCGGAAGTTGGAGAGCTAAGCGATTATCCCTAAGGTGCCTCCTTCCCTCCGTTAGTCCATGGGACACCCTTGGATTAGGTGTAGTACCCGTCTAGCTCCCGATCAGGTTAACGTAAAATATGGATACAGTGCAGACCTGATAATGCGACCCAAGAAATAGTTCTTCTTATCAGAAATTCCTCTTATAAGAGTTCAAGTATATAGTTATGCATTTACAACGTACAAGATTGTTCTTCACAACAGAAATTCACCACATCCAAGATCGCCTTAAGCGATTTGCACTGTAGTAAGTTGTTGACAGAGCAGGGGAGCAGTCGACAGAAAGTTGTTGGTTATAGTCTTAAATTCACGACGTAGGCGGAGGATTTGTTTATGTTCAGACATCGACTACGGTCATAGTTGGCAAGGTCTCGATTTTCGGTCGCACTATACCGCACCGATATTGTCCGTGCATGAAGTATAGTTAGATACCTACTGACGTGTTGTTTTAACGTACAGTGGTCAGGCTGAAGCCTCGCAAGGAAGTGGCCGGGGTTTCGTGGAGAAACCGGCTGGCCTAGCATAATGGAATCCAGCCACAGCTTCTAAAGATTAATGGAGGGACCGACAGGCCTAAGATATTTGTTCGCGTGGCCATTTGGTATCCGCTATATGCGGGGTTAGGAACGTTATTTTTTACTCACCCCAAACAAAAAGAATCCCTTACAAGGACCTCATTTGCATCGGTCCAGCAATTACTTCCGGTTAAGTGTTTAGCGGACTGCTGGACAGATCGATGGATGTTTTGTTAGTTTTCGGGCCCGTTGGGCCCTCACTGTCGTCGGAGTACTCCAACGACAGTGAGGGCCCTACGGGCCCAAAACATCCGACGAAAGTTGGGACCCTACGGGCCCAAAAACTAACAAAACATCCATCGATCGGTCCAGCAGTCCACTGAACACTTAACCAGAAGTTATTGCTGGACCGATGCAATGTGGCGCTGTAAGGGATGTTTGTTTGTTTGGGGTGAATACAAATTAAAGTACCCGGGGTTGTTTCAAGCAGTCACTGCCGTGTTCAGGTATTCAAAGGAATCTTACTCCAGAAATGAGGTCACTACATGTTTGTGGCTGAGAGATTACAAAGATATCCGTAAACGCTCAATGGATAATTGTGGATTATCGCATGCTATGAATGGCTACGGGAGATTACAGGGTGAATATCATTGAATTGCGACTATTGTATATTTGAATGACAGAGACGGACTTCTTCACTGGATCATCGTGTATGACCAATAAATGTCTAATTGTGAACCCTTGCCGATGGATTGTTCTGTGACTGTTGTGTTGAACATTACTGTTAGATGGTCCCAGTTTGGGATAATCATGTTTGATTATTGGGGGCCACATGTTTGTTATAAACTCTTAGACACTCGGTCGCAACACTCACGTCACAGTCATCTACCAAGATGAAGGAAAGCAATGGCAAACTACCTTCTTTACACATGTCCAGCATCTTATATTTCAACAACTAAGAACAAGGGGAAGACAAAGAGGTCATCTCCTGGGTGGCTCTGCCTCGTGGTATCGGGACAATAATGCATACCTGGTCCATGACCCTGGTCATCCTATGAGATGGGCAGCCATGGCCGCCTACACCTGTCGGCGTGGCACCTGGTGATGATGAGCGGCTTAGGAAGAGTTTAGCTAGACTGCACTGTGTTTTCATCCACGAATATGGAGAGTAAGAGTGAAATTGTATGCACATCGTGTCCGAGTGCAGTCGTTCGAATTAAGTCATTTGTATACATTCAAAGTTGTTCCTGAAACGAATGTTGCTAATAACTTGGACTGCCAGAATAACTAATAACAATTACCTGGAAAAGGCTCTTGAAAACAGAAAAGATTATATAATCTACGAGGGCTATTCCCAAATCAACCACCAATTGGCTGATACAAATAACCGGTTGTCATAGAGACAGCGTTCATTGCTAGCATCCTTCAGTAGTCAACACAATCGACGACGAAATCTCGCCCGCATTTTGACCCGCTGCTTGAAGAAAACGAAGCACACCAAGAATTTTCACAGCTGGTGGGAAAGGCAATAACAGTGTCCATGTTTATTAGTTCGCGATTCGTGAACCACTGAACAAATGAGACTGTCGGTTTATGTGTAATGAGCTAAAAGACGACTTAATGGTGCAAGCAATGAACGGTGTCTGTAGGGCAACGGTTTTATTTTTATCAGCCAATCGGCGGTTGATTTTGGAATAGCCCTCGTATACGAAAGCGTCAAAGCGCATTCTTTGCTCATACGTTGATGGCAGATGCACTGGAAAACATCTTAACACCTGGAAGGATCTTTAGCAGATGAAGCAGGATTGACACGCGTAGAGGAATGGTGCTGGGTGGGTTGAGACGGTGGCATGGAGGATTCACTCACTCCTACCTGACCGTCTTGACAGGCAATAGTTTGCTTCAATGCGCTTCAAAAAAGACATAATCACAACCCATGGTGGGTGACCAGGGATGGAGATATACCTTTACCATAGCACAACGCCTGGGATGAATGTTACAGACCAGGTGTTGCCCATGCAACATGAGATCTCTCTCCGCCTGCCTAATTCACTCCAGAGGAAATGTAGCATCCATACATCTGGAACAGGACACGCTGCAGAAGTTGCTGGATCGGCAAAACAATGCTCTAACTGTCGGCCTGTCGGAGCTTCCATCCTAGACCAGTTGCTGACCAAAGCTTGGGGTCTAGTCTGCGTTACGATGCGATTAACTCTTTAGATTGCATTTCCTCGCACTTGGATCAGATGTGTACTCTTCCAATTGCAATGCTCCTCCGAAAACGTTGGCATAATGTGGGGTGTCGGTTTTGGTGAGCGTTGCCCATTATTCAGCGCTAACAGAAAGCAGGAGTACTGTCTACTGTCATACGGTAGCTCAGCCATATCTGACTAAGATGGGGGGTACAGGGTGTCAGGCATTGGTAGCACCTTTGGTAAGGATGACTCTCATGTCCTTTTCAGGACCCATCCCCCACTGGTCCAAGCCTGACACCCAGCTCGTGCCTGTGGGTCCTAGTAGCTGTCAGCATGCGACAGCGGCCACCCCCCGGGCAACAGCTGTGAGAGGCTGGCTAAACCAGCCATGGGTAGCCTATTTGTGTCAAACCCAAGCGGTAAACTAGGTATGCCTACCCAGCATGTGAAGACAGGATTCGGTAGTAGACTGCGCGGAAGAAATCATTCCTGATTCTAACGGGCAAGCGGCGTTTACCTGCAAAGCGTGTGGAACGTAATGAGCACGGCAAGGCCACGTACGAGCGCCTGGTCATCCACTGCACCTGATTCGTCTCGTCGTCTCGACTTGTCTTGCCACGGGACTAAGATGGACTC
Organism: Cepaea nemoralis; assembly: GCA_014155875.1. NCBI lineage: Eukaryota > Metazoa > Mollusca > Gastropoda > Stylommatophora > Helicidae > Cepaea > Cepaea nemoralis. Next base: position 9,935 of record JACEFZ010019098.1, read on the forward strand.
AGGCGAGAGAGTGAGGTCGACGAATTGCGCAACTCTTCCTCACTTTAATCCAAGTCATCGCGCAAGTCATTCTTCTTCATCCAACGACTAAGACCTGACTCATCGAAAATTGAGGAATATCATCAGCAGAGCTGAATCAGAACATCAAGGACCGGCAACTGTGAAGATTCATGAACGTCTGCGCTAATCGGCAGGGAACATAATGATGATGTTAATCGTTAATTATGTTACTTGACATGGCTAGAGCTGTTTGTCATTTATCTCCTCTGGTACGTCTCCACAAGCTACACTTCAACTCCGTAACGTGTCCTCCTTACATACTGTTAGATGAGTTGAGTTGAGTCAATAATAGACACTGCACTCAAGGACATTCCCATATGTGCTCCGTTCTCATTTTCAGCAGCCAGCGAAGAGTCCACTAATATTAACAGTACCGGCAGCAGTTTGATTATATGTCCGCCTGACCTATACTTGGAATTTGGCCAGATTCTCTGGTCACTCCCTGCAGCACCATTCTCTCCAGGCCGTGAGATCTATCAGTTCTTCTGCCCTATACATACAATCCAAAAGGTCTCGACCATATCTGCCTTACCATACACCAATACCCCACCCAGCGGTGCAGACCCAGCCAATCTGTCCGCCTGCTCGTTTCCCGCCACACCAGCATGTCCTGGAGTCAAAATACAACATATTGTTACACGTGTACGACCCTTCTCGCGTGCAGCCTGCCTACAATCTCCACAGATAGCACACATATACAAAGACACAACAGGGGAAGTAATAGACACAAACCTGGTGAGTCTCGCTGTTGTCGGTTCTGTCCCTTAGTTTCCCTAAACCGTAGCGACGAGCATCTGTGGGAAGAAAATGTGCGTGCTCACTACCAATGTATTACTTTGCAGTACTCATCCACTAAAGCCATTTAGTTGCATGTCCTTTACAGAGCGTTGTAGTCAACCCCCAGCATTTATTTGTGATTTTCTGGACAATGTTATTTCAGTCAACCCCCAGTATTTATTTGTGATTTTCTGGACAATGTTATTTCAGTAGTTTGTCATGGCTTTCTGAACGCCCGGCATCTCCTACCATGAAAATCAACGCAAAGCGGTTTACTTCCAAATCGCAGGCAGCCTATTTCTAGTCCCTGACTCGGTATGACTGGGAATTATGAAAAAGCGTGCCTCACTACCCCTAAGCCATGGCGGAAATTGTGTAGTGAATGGTACAGAGTGATCCGTTGTGGTATAGTCACTAGTGTATTGGCCCACCAACCTGAAGGGCTTGGGTTCAAACACTCTTCCAGAACATGTTTCCCCAGTAAGGCCATGGTTACCTGGTTAAGCCAGCCACATGGTTCACATGTGAAACTATGGTTCCCTGTTGAAGCCATGGTTCCCTGGTGAAGCCATACACGTGGTTTCCTGATGAAGCCAAGTTCCCTGCTAAAGATAGACACGTGGTTCCCTGATTAAGCCAGACACATGTTCCCCTGGCTAAGCCAGACATATGGTTCACTGGTGAAGCTATACACATGGTTCCCCTGGTAAAGGCATGGTTGCTTGATGAAGTCATGGTTCCCTTGTAAAGCCACCGTTCCCTAATGAAGCCGAACACATGGTTTCCTTGTAAAGACAAGGTTCCCTGATAAGACAAACAGATTGTTCCTCGGTGAAGCCATGGTCCCTGTTAAAGCCAGACACATGGTTGCCCTGGTGCGCCATGATTCTCTGGTAAAGACAGACATGGTTCCTTGGTGAAGACAGACATGGTTCCCTGGTAAAGAGATGGTTCCCTGGTGAAACGAGATACATGGTTCCTAGTAAAGCCATGGTTCTCTGGTGAAGGCGTGGTTCCTTGGTAAAGACAGACACATGGTTCCCTTGTGAAGTCAGACACATGGTTCCCTAGTAAAGTCATGGTTCCGTGTTGAAACCATGATTCCCTGGTGAAGCCAGAAACATGGTTCCCTGGTTAAGCTAGACACATGACTCTATGGTGAAGCCATGGTTCCCTAATGAAGACAGACACATGATTCCCTGGTAAAGCCATGGTTCCCTTGTGAAGCCAGATTCATGGTTCCCTGTTGAAGCTAAGCACATTATTCCCCGGTGAAACCTGGTTCCCTAGTAAAAACAGAAACATGGTTTCCTGGTAAATCCAGATACATGGTTTCTTGGTGAAGCCATGGTTCCCTGATGAAGCTAGTGTTCTCTGGTCAAGCTATGGTTCTTTTGTGAAGCCATTGTACCCTGGTGAAACAAGACACATGGTTTCCTGGTGAAGCTATGGTTCCCTAATGAAGACAGACACATGGTTCTCTGCTAACGTCATGATTCACTGGTGAAGCCAGACGCATGGTTCCTTTGTGAAGCCAGATACATTGTTCCCTGGTGAAGTCATTGTTCCCTAGTAAAGACAGACACATGATTTTCTTGTGAAGCCAGATACATGGTTCCCTGTTGAAGCTAGACACATTGTTCCCTGGCGAGGCCATAGTTTTCTTGTAAAGAAAAATACATGGTTCCCTGTTGAAGCTAGACACATTGTTACCTTTTAAAACCATGGTTCCCTAGTAAAGACAGACACGTAGTTTCCTGGTAAAGCCACACACATGGTTCCTTGATGAAGCTATGATTCCCTGGTGAAGCTTTAGTTCCATGGTGAAGCTATGGTTCTTTTGTGAAACCATGGTTCCCTGATGTAGAAAGACACATGGTTCCCTGGTAAAGCCATGGTTCCCTGGTGAAGCCATACACGTGGTTCCCTGGTTAAGCCAGACATATGGTTTTGTGGTGATGCCATGGTTCCCTGTTGAACCCAGACACATGGTTCTCCTGTGAACCCATGTTCCCTTGTGAAGGTACACATATGGTTCCCTGGTGAAGCCATGGTTCCTTATTGAAGCCAGACACACGGTTCCCCGTGAAGCCAGCCACATGGTTCCCTTGTGAAGACGGACGCACTGTTCCCTGGTCAAGCCAGATACATGGTTCCCTGGTGAAGTTATAATTCCCTGGCGAAGGCAGACACATGGTTCCATGGTGAAACCAAGGTTTCCTGTTTAAGAGACACATGGTTTCCTGGTGAAGCCAGACACTTTGTTCCTTGGTGAAGCCATGATTCCCTGGTGAAGCCATGATTCCCTGGTGAAGCTATAGTTTCCTGGTGCCGCAATGGTCAAATTGTGAAGCCATGTTTCCCTAGTGAAGCAAGACACATGATTCCTTTGTGAAGTCATGGTTTCCTGGTGATGCCAGACACATGGTTCCTTAGTGAAGCAGACACATGGTTCCCTAGTGAAGCCTGACACATGGTTCCTTAGTGAAGATATGGTTAACTGGTGAAAACATGGTTCCCTTGCGAACTCAGATAAAACATGGTTCATTGGTGAGGACATGGTTCGTTGGTGAAGCCAGACACATGGTTCCCTGGTAAATCTATGGTTCCCTGGTGAAGCCAGACACATGCTTCCCTGGTGAAGCCATGGTTCCCTGGTGAAATCATGGTTCCCTGATGAAGTTAAACACATAGTTTCCTGGTGAATCCATGGTTCCCTAGTAAATTAATGGTCCCATTGTGAAGCAATGGTTCCATGATGAAGTAAGACACATGGCTGTTCTTCTTGTTCTTGTTATTCTTGGTCTTTTTCTTCTTCTCCTTCTTCTTCTTCTCCTTCCCCTTCTTCTATTTCTTTTTTTCCCCTTTTTCTTCTTCACTTTCTTCTTTTACCTCCTCTTCCCCTGTCATTCCCTTCTTCTTCTTCTTCTTCTTCTCCTTCCCCTTCTTCTATTTCTTCTTTTTCCCCTTTATCTTCTTCACTTTCTTCTTTTATTTCCCCTTCCCATCTTCTTTCCCTTCTTCTTCTTCTTCCCCTTCCCCTCTTCTGTCCCTTCTTCTTCTTCTTCCCGTTCTACACTTTCTTCTTCTCCCCCTCTTCTTCTTCTTCTTCTTCTTCTTCTCCTTCGTCTTCTTCTTGCTCCCTCTTCTTCTTCTTCTTCTTCTTCTCCTTCGTCTTCTTCTTGCTCTCCACCTTCTTCTTCTTCTTTTCCTTCCTCTTCCCCTTCTTCTTCTTCCTCTTCGTCTTCTTCTTGTTCTCCACCTTCTTCTTCTTTTCCTTCCTCTTCCCCTTCTTCTTCTTCTTCTCTCCTTCTTCTCGTTCATTTTTTTTTACTTTCTACTTTTACTTCCCCTTCCCCTCTTCTTTCCCTTCTTCTTCTTCCTCTTCTTCTTCCCCTTCTACAGTTTCTTCTTCTTCCCCTTCTTCATCCCCCTCTTCTTCTTCTTCCCCTTCTTCTTCCTCTTCCCCTTAACCTTCTTCGACACCATATCTAGATCCAGTGTTATTTGCTCCAGATCAGAAGAAGATCTGACAGACATTCTAGGACACAAGCCCACACCTTCTGAATGTGTAAAAGAGTCACCTAATTGTCCAATGCACTTACATCTCAACTGCCGTGGGATGCTCGCCATTACGTTTATCACGTAATATTCTGTCTGAGATACTGCACTAAACCCAACATGGCCACAACGACTAACGTTACGACACAAATCTTTCTCAGAGACACTACTACCGGCACCTGGCCGTCTTGGCAGACAATAGTTTGTTACATCGTGCTTCCAGGAACAGGCATAATAACTTCTCCATAGCACAAAGCGTGAGTTGAATTATAGAGACCATGAGTTGTCCATGCAGCATGATCCCTCTCTTGACCTGCCTAGTTCACTCCAGAGGAAAGGTCACACCAATACAGTCTGGAACAAGATCATCTACAGAAGCTGCCGGATCAGCAAAGCAATGCTCTAACTGTCCGCCTGTCGGCGCTTCCATCCTAGACTAGTTGGTAACTAAGACTTAGGGGCTGGTCGACCTGGCCAGGACATTTAGTCTTTAGGTTGCATTTCCTCACACCAGGATAAGGTTTGTACCCTCCTAACTGCGCTCCTCCGCCCTAAGCCGTTGGCACAATGTTGGGTGTCGAGTTTGGTGACCGCCGCCGAACATTCGGCGCTAACAGAAAGCAGGTAGTACCGTCTACTGTCATACGGTAGTTCAGTCATATCTGACTCTCAGTGACAACACACACAAAAGTGAAAAAGTAGCATGAGACTAATGAGGCAAAATACTAACTTTTATTTACATGTTCTGAACAGGAATTCGAAAACAATGTATGGGAGGTATAAAATGACAAATGAAGGTAACGATAGGAAATAAAAACATAAATATTGTACAGAAAGACAACAGAGGAACTGGCAGACATACAGACGTAATACCGGGACATATTTAGTGTGGACAGGTGGGCAGGTAATAAATATATAAATTACACGCAGACAGGCGAAAAATATGCAGACAAACACACACATATACCACATGCAAGGACAATGATAGGCTAGATGGGTAGATAATAAAGACATAATGTATTTACAAACAGGTGAAATAAATAGAAGAGATGTTTACAACATACAGGGGCACAGGCAAGGTAGGAAGGTAGGTGAGTTGGTTGGAGGGTGGATAAGTAATTAGTCATGCAGGCAGGAGATATAATAGTAGGAGAAAAAGAGGGAACGGGGGAATATGAGATAAAATGAAAGATAAAACGAGAGCGAGAGAGAGAATATAAGAGAAAATGAGAGAGAGAATGAGAGAGGGAGAGAATGAGACAGAGAGGATAATATAAGAGATAGAATAAGAGAAAGAGAGAGAGGAAGAATATGTGAAAGAGAATATGAGATACAGATAATATGACAGAGAATGAGAGAGGGGGGAGAATATGAGATAGAAAATGAGAGAGAGAGAGAGAGAGAGAGAGAGAGAGAGAGAGAGAGAGAGAGAGAGAGAGAGAGAGAGAGAGAGAGAGAGAGAGAGAGAGAGAGAGTTCTATAAGAGAATATGAGAGATAATATTATTAGAAAGAGGGTATCATAAAGTTAGGCAGAATATGAGAGAGAGCGAGAGAAATTGAGAGAGAGATTGAGAGAGAGAGAGAGAGAGAGAGAGAGAGAGAGAGAGAGAGAGAGAGAGAGAGAGAGAGAGAGAGAGATTGAGAGAGGGGGAGAGAGAGATCATATAAGAGAATATGAGAGATAATATGAGAAAGATTATATCACAGCGTTTGATAGAATATGAGAGAGAGAGGGGGGAGAGAGAAAGAAATATAGTATGTGAGAGAGGGAGAAGGAGAGTGAGAGAATGAGACAGAGATCTCAAACATGTGCTACTTGAGCAAAACGACGAATTATCAGTCTCTGTTAGTTCAATATGTAGTCACAAACATAGAGCATCAATTACCGACACAACCAAATCTGCGTGGCCAAATGTTGGCCACAAAAATTTCAGCTGCCCTTTCCTGGAGTCTCTATCAAGCAATCATTAAACTTGATACATTCCTGTACACTCTGATCTTGGGATCTCTATCTAGCAATCATTAAACTTGCTACATTCCTGTATACTCTGATCTTGGGATCTCTATCTAGCAATTATTCAGCCGAGTACAAACTGGCTATAAAGTCAGTTCCATATCCTTTACGGGCTTAGCAGTCAACCCCATCATTTTTGGCTGTTCGTGATTCCTGGGCAAATTTACGTTCAGTAGTTTCCCATTGCTTTCTGAACGACCGGCACCCATACCATTTCATAAAATATCAACACAGCTGTGTTTCGAACGCGCTTTGCAGGATTAGCTACGGGCTACATTCGTTTATACTCAGTGATTACTGTGTTGAACATTATCTTTTCTAGAAGAGCTCGCGGTTTTCCCCTGGGGCCAGAGCTGCCCCATCAGAACCCCACGTCCCTATGTATCATTTGAATGACCACCTGCATAGGTGGCCCTGGCAAGATCAAGTGCAGATACCACAATTTGATCTTAGCCAAAAGGCAGATAATCAACACTGTCGTTGGACAGTCCCCGTTGTAGATCCTACATGTCTGTTTACTGGGGGGGGGGGGGGGGGGGTGTCACATGTTTGTTATAAACCCGTTTGTTATAAACCCTGTTATAAACCATGGTCGTGACAGACGCGTCACATGCTGCTGCCGGTGACAAGGGTGAGACAACTGTCTTTCTCAGGATAAGAGAAGTGTGTGTCCTAGGAGTTGTGAGACTTGACGACTGTGGAAGGGTCACCACTCACCAGCGAACTGGTGAGCACCGGACTGTGTGTGTGGTCAGTCATTACACACTCGACGACATTCGGAGATTTGAGCGAGTACTGGCTGCTCCGGCCGGCCATGACGACAGTCCATCTTGATCATGTGTATAAACAAGCGTCCTTTATGCCTCCTCCTCTCGCACCTCCTCCTCCTTCCTTTTCATCTTCGCTGCTGCTGTTGTTGCTGCTCCTTATAATGCTCTTTGTACGTTGGTATTCATTTCTCTAAGGTTGCCTTAATACCATCACTCCATCTTATATGCGGTCTTCCCCTTGCTGTGTATCCATTTTATTTCTTCAATGTGGTTCTTTGTGGCAGATGGTAGCAGGGCATTCTTGTGAGGTGGCCAAACCATGTAATCTGTTGTTCTTTACTGAAGTGCATGATTGGTTTCAGACTTGGCCGTCTTTTAATTTCCTCATTCCTAATTCTATCTCATTGTTACCCCCTCAGCTCTTCTAAGGCATCACATCCCTGTTGTTATGATTTTGCGCTCATTAGTTGCAGACAGCATCCATGATTGACACTGGCAGCATAATATCGATCAAATAAATAGGTCTTCTGAGATTTGCTTTAGAACTTATAGTACCTATCTATGCGACATAAGTGGCGATATTTAGGCGATAGGATTTGGAATTATTCCGCCATTACTGCCTATAGTACCTTGCATTGTAGGACAGGGGTTGGTCTTGAGCATGAGGTATTATAGCCGCCTGGCTAATGCAGTTCCGATAGAAATAAATCCATCAACTTAGCGAGGATTCGAACCAGTTCTAGCCATTAGGCCAGCTTCTAGGGTTTTAAATCACCTGCGGATGATTTGGAATCAAACCCCTTTGCGTTGATTTCGATGGTATAGAGTCCGTTGCTCAGTAAGCAATGGCATACTACTGAATTAACATTGCCTATTACATCTCTAACAACCAATAAGTGGTGATGATTGCTACGTCATGTAGAGGGCATACAACTAACTGTGGACATGGAGATCCTTGCATGTATCCCTATGGCGCACCTGCCACCGGATGTTACTGCTCCAGGGCCGCACTGGATGGCGAGAGGGACCCTACCATAGCTGAGGATTGAACCCCCAACCACTGCCTAGGAAAGTAAACGAGTTACATGAGTTTTAGTTGAGTGCAGGAATCGACATCACAGCATTCGGGACATAACTACACGCCCTTAGTCCCCATCTTCAACAAACAGTGAAGAGTCTCAATACTAATGGTACCAGTTGCCATCTTATTATTTTTCCGTCGGGCCTTTCCTCTGAGTACAGTGTCAACCAGAACACTCCCTGTCGCCCCATTTTCTCCAGGCCGTCTTGATTTATCTGTTCTTCGGGACGCAGAGGTGTTTCCAAGGCACTAGGGCCGGGTTATATACTGGCCAAGACCTACTGACGCGTCCTCGTCGAGCGTCCTGGGCAACAGGTCCCTTCGCGGTCCTGGCTAAAGTCAGTAGGATCGCCGATTCCTCCGAAGTCGAGAGTGTCTGCCTGTACGGCGAGGAACCACCAGTCTGCACACCAATAAGCCAGACATGGGACAACGGATACTCACGCCAACCCCACGTCCTGTATGACATCACACTGATGTTGGACAACAGGATGCCTTCATCCGACATACAGGACTTCACGTTGGAGCTCAAGCCAACGAACACAAGCAAGCAAGCAAGCATCTGTTCTTCCACACAATATACACGAGCCCAAAGAGCCCTACCCCATCTGCCTTATCGAGCGGTGCAGACGCAGCCAATCTGTCCGCCTGCTCGTTTCCCCAACACACCAGTATGTCCTGGGGGAAAGATCCAACAGATGTTCCCTATCTATGATGTTGTAATAGAAGCATGTCAATCTGCACGAAATTTGCGTGTCTTTAGTAAGCGAGCCAGATAGTCGTTTAGTGTCATTTACCACTAGCATTTGATTCTTTCACAGATCCCGTGAAGCATCAACTTGATCCCTACTCACGTCAAATATATTCTTTCACAGATCCCGTGAAGCATCAACATGATCCCCACTCACGTCCAAAATCCCAGCACTAATCCTCCCAGAGGCACACCTAGATGAGTGCCTCCACGTGGTCAGGGATGTCTTCGGTGGAGCCGGTGCGGCCGGCGCTGTCCGGAGAGTGGATTATAATCAGCGGTTTGTCCGGCAAGGACGAGAAATCGTCCAGCGGTGGGAAAAACAAAGGCACTTTGGAGACGTACGATGAGGAGGTGCGTGTGTTGCTCTCGAAGTTCACCTCTTCGCCGCTGGGTGTGGGCGGCGAGGGCTGGCTGATGAATTCACTATCTGAAGGAGTTACTGAACTGACATGGGTTGGGTTATCTTGAATGTCCACGGGATCATTCTCCTGGGGTTTGTTTGTGTGGGAAAGCGATTGGGCTAGATATTCTTCTTGGGGGGTGATCTCTGGCTCTGGTGCCTGCTGGTCAGGGGTCACAGGGTTGCCTGTGTGCTATATGCCGGTAAGGACTTCGCACCGCCGCTGTGTGTTAGTGCCCTAGCGTGGTTGTTCAAGGAGGTGTCTGGCAGCGCGCGAGTGCATTCAGCTTGAATGGCCGTGTCTTCACCGGGAAATGAGTCCAAATCATTACTGTGGATTTGACAAAAGTCTGAGTCAAAATGGCATCCGTTTACTGCAACAATTTTTATTGCTTCCTGGACAGCCTTATCTGTGATGCCCCATGCGGTCTCTTTAATGGACGTATCACCCTCATCGCTGTCATCCTTGCTGGTGTCGAAGTTGTGGGTGGTTGTGATTTCGCCAGCCACTTCAGCAGGTTTAGTAGGATATATCAGCAGTTTCTCTCTGTCGATGAGATCTTCCTGAGAGCTGCTGCTGGTGGCCCTTCCCACAAGAGTGGACTGAGACTGGTCGGTCTCTGGAGGCGGTGGAGGTGAAAGATCTGGAGGTGAGCTCGCGGATGTAGAGAATCTGACAGAAGTTTGTGGAGGGTCAAATATCACACCAGGTTTGTTGCCAGCTAAAGTGTCCTCCTCTATATCCTGAAACAGCAAGGAAGAATCGTCCATATCTATCTCCATGTGCGTGTCACATATAATTGATATGGCTTTCGCGATAATGGACTGAACGATGTCCCTCGCTGCCGCCTCGTTCATGACATCATCAGCATGTTTGACGTAGTTCTCGCGGTAACCGGTCTCAGGCGTGATGTTCCAGTCCTCTAAGGTGCCGGACTCCGACTCAGACAAGCTCCGGTCTAGAGAGTTCTTTTCAGCGTCACTGGTGTGTGGCGAGATAGTTGGCAGAACAAACGATGTTTCACTGGTGTCCTCGCTACACTTCACTTCTTTGGTCTTATTTTCTGTGTCCTTGTTCACTGCAACTATACTATGCCCATCTGTTACAACTTGTTCATCTTCCGGCTTTGTACTGGAGCCGCCAGGTCCGCTGTCTGTAGCTCGTTGGATTTCACTACCCCACATCTTTGTGATGGAAGCTACATCTGCTGCTGGTGTCTGATTCTCTTGACTGCCGAATGCCGAGGGTAAGATATCACCTCCTCTAAAATTATCCACGCGTTTGTCATCAACAGTCATTTCAACCTCATTACGCACGTTGCCGGTGCTCTTCTCTGCAATAACAACAACAGCTTCAACTGTCTTGTTCAACTGACTGGACGTTTCTGAAGCAGATAAACCTACCTCAGGTTCCAAAGAAGATGATACGTCTGCAAATATGAGCTTCTTGTCCTGGGTGCTCTCTTCGACTAGATCACTGTGATCAGACTCAGGCGGTCTTACGTCTCTGAAGTCCACCCGGGCGTCAACTGAAGATTCCAGTCCATCTTCATGAGCTCCAATCTGATCACCAGAACTGGTGGAAGTTTTCCCACCAGTTGACGTGTTCAAAGCTATGTCTGGAGAGTTTTGGTAGCCTGAAGCTTCGTCGAGGACCGGCTGTTCGGGTCCTTTATCTTCAGCTGCCAACTGTACCCCGGCGCCGACCTTCCCGACCAGGCTGTCAACTGGCGAACCGAAATCCTCTGATCCATTGAGCAGAGGCCCTGACAAGCCCACACCGTTGTTTAAGTCATCACGTTTGTCGAGCATACTCCCGACTCTGTGTTCAGCACTGGTGGAGACACTACTGACATCGTCCTCCTCAAACACCTGCTGTTTCTCAGCTGGGCTTGACAGTACTGATTCTTCATCCATCACGACTTCGGTTGCTGTACTCATCGCGGCAAGGTTACTCAAGTGCCCTTCAGAGATAGAGACGGATACACTTCCCTCAATCAGACCTACCTCCTTGTCACCAATCTCTGTGCCACCAACACCCGTGCCACTAACCTCCGAGCCAGCAATTTCCGCGCCAACTACTTCCGTGCCAACAACCCCCGTGCCACCAACCTCAGTGCCAGCAACCCCCGTGCCACCAACCTCCGTGCCACCAACCTCCGTGCCACCAACCTCCGTGCCACCAACCCCTGTGCCACCAACCTCCGTGCCACCAACCTCAGTGCCACCAACCTCCGTGCCAGAAACCCCCGTGCCACCAGCCCCTGTGCCACCAACCTCCGTGCCACCAACCTCCGTGCCACCAGCCCCTGTGCCACCAACCTCCGTGCCACCAACCCCAGTGCCACCAACCTCCGTGCCACCAACCTCCGTGCCACCAACCTCCGTGCCACGAACTTCCGTGCCACCAACCCCTGTGCCACCAACCTCAGTGCCACCAACCTCCGTGCCACCAACCTCCGTGCTGAAGTCATCGGTGGCGAAACTGCCGCCACGGAGAGCAATCTGGGCAGCCGTGGTGGCAGACTTCACCACACTATCACCCCAGTTCCCGCTCTCCCTGCCGAACGAATCCCGACTGTTTCTAAAGTCATCCACTGCGCCAGGAGAATCGGCACTCATGGAAGCCCCTGCCTGATGTGCTGCTTCATGAGAACTAACAGCATCTTCACTGTGTGGCTTGCGTCGTGACTCTGCAACAACATCACGAGCCGAGCCGACAGCTCGCCCTGTAGTGTCCGCCGCCACTGCAATGACACTCTTCAGGAAATCGTTGTCATCATCATCATCTTCAACCGTTTCAACATCGCTACTGCTCACCACAATCACCGGACACACACTTCTCCCTCCGCCCATTCCACACTGCCCATTCTCTAGCATCTTACCCGCTACATCCCTAGATTCCACTCTTCCACTGCGTCCATCACTACCGCCGCTATCCATGGACCCCTCGCCTGTCACCACCGCGACATGAGCGCCAACTTTAGGCAACAGCGCTTCATCTGCTCCATCCTGCAGCTTTTCTGGAGCTCTCTTTCTCTTCCTTCTTATCCACTCTCTCAGATTCCGACGAGCATAAATTTCCCATTGCTAGCTGCAGGCCCGGGTCAGTGCTTCAACACCGACTTTAAATATCAAAAACAGACAACACGCCACCAACAAATCAAACCTCCACTTGACAGACACTTGCCAGGTGTTTTCCAACACACCTGTCTCACTCCACCAATGAGTTTAAATAACAGACGTCACTGCTGTCTTATCAACAAGATGAACGCCAACTTGCGCTGTCATCCACAATCTTTGATGAAACTACACAACCTTTGGTCTGCCCAGTTTACATCCCTAAATAAGGCTTAACATATACACAGAAGATCCTGGGATACGAAGCCAGGGATATAATGAGTTCGACTCAGGGTGATCAACTATTGGATATGGTTAAATGATAGTATGTAGAGAAATTAACTAGCCATATGATATAGCATGCAATCCGGGTCTAAGCTCTAGTTATTTGATCTAAGGATGTGAATTATACATCCCAAGTCGTGAAATGATCTAAAAATATTTTGCATGGATATAAACTTGAGATATGATTTCACGATCTCATCTCAGAAGTGGCCCAGGGATATCTCCTATGGATATGCATAACCATCACCAGCTGTGTGATCTAACCAAGAAGATATACGGCCTGATCTCCCACAGAAAGCAGCAGCTTGTATTTAAGAATAAGACCTCTATACCAATCCAGCACAAAAGCAACCAAGCGTCTTCTACAGAGACACAACAGCGCACGCTAGAATCTTCCAACTGACCGTATACCCACAAACACAACTTGTATAGACAAGATTCGATCCTAGTCTGAGACACAACAGCGCACGCTAGAATCTTCCAACTGACCTTATACCCACAAACAGAACTTGTCCACGCGTGTAGACAAGATTCGATCCTAGTCTGAGACACAACAGCGCACGCTAGAATCTTCCAACTGACCTTATACCCACAAACAGAACTTGTCCACGCGTGTAGACAAGATTCGATCCTAGTCTGAGACACAACAGCGCACGCTAGAATCTTCCAACTGACCTTATACCCACAAACAGAACTTGTCCATGCGTGTAGACAAGATTCGATCCTAGTCTGACAAATGACAGACAAATGACGAACCTCACTTCAGATGTACTCACACCTGCGTTAACTTATAGCACATCCGCACAAGCACACCGCCCCAACTGACCACACAAATTATCTAATATTAAAACGCATGAAATCTCACCGAGTATAAATACAACAAGATACGCGCATGGAATCTTCCAAACTGCTCGTCTTGCGTGCCTTGTAGGTCAAAGACTACTCACAATAAAGTTATGTAGTTTATAAGTTCCCAACCGCACAAGTTCTTTAAGCTAAACGTGAAATTTTCCAGATTTATGTCACGTGTCATATATGTACAACATTCTTGATGTATAGTGAAACCATTCTTGTTTCTCACGGCAATTGATCTACACTAGAATGTGATGAATTACACACAGTACACACACCCGTCACCTAGAATGCTACCGCTCATACATTCAAATTATAATGTATTCTCTGCCACGCTTAATATTCCCGTGACACGTGGCTCTACGTGACAAATAAATACCCATAAATTTACTGCCCTTCCCTGCCTGCAACTGTCACGCGACGTGCTTTCCCACACAATAAAGGTACCCAGTCAAACGACTACAATGGACCTAGTGTCCAGGAAACTACCTTAGCCGAACTGACGTCAAGTCCACAAGACACACCCTGCCAGGTGATTTAATGTCACAAGCAATTTACTCCGAGGGAGAAAATACCACGAAATTGTGATCGTCAAACAAATATTTCACCGCAGACGATCGTTTGACCTCTTAACCAAACAAATATTTCATCGCTGAAGATCATTTGAAGATCATTAACCAAACAAATATTTCACCGCAGTAGATCGTTTGATCTATTAACCAAACAAATATGTCACTGCAGAAGATCGCTTGATCTACTAACCAAACAAATATTTCACCGCAGAAGATCGATTGGTCTGATCTCAAAACAAATATTTCAACGCAGTAGAAGATCGCTTGGCCTAATCTCCAAACAAATATTCCATCAGTAGAAGACCGTTTGGTCTAATCTCCAAACAAATATTTCATCTCAGAAGATCGTTTAATCTATTAACCAAACAAATATTTCACCACAAAAGATCGCCTGGTCCAATCCGAAAAGAAATAGTTTAACAGATTTTGCCTCAAAACAAATAGTTCACCAAATCTTGTCTAATAACAAATAGTTCAGCAGATCTTGTCTCAAAACAAATAGTTCAACAATAGAACATCGTTTGATCTTATCCACACACATACGCACAAAAGATCCGAAAAGTAGAAGATCAAGTCATCTAATCACATCACAGATGTTCCAAAAGAAACAAATATCACGTGATACACAAATATTTCATAAGTAAACAGTCACGTGATCTACTGTCCAATTCTATGAGAAGTCGCGTGACTTATGTCCAAACAAATGTTACAATACAAAGTGACTATGCGCTTTTACTGACCACAAGAATTTTCAGACAACATCGACCACTTTATGCATTTCTCGCAGAAAATATTCCAGAAAAACCAACTCGTCACATGATACAATGTTCACAAGAATTATTTCATAAAATATCCATCAGCGTGATATAATATCCACCAGAGCTTGCAGAACAACCACGACGCGATATAATATCCACCAAGAATGTTCTAGAAACACAAGCCTCGTTTTATAATATCCACTCGAAATGATCTAGAAACAGCGGTCATGTGAGATAATGTCCACCAAAACTTTAGAAAAATCAGCCATGTCATCTAATATCCACCAGAAATGTTATAGACACACAGGCCGCGTTATACGTCCACCAGAAATGTTACAGAAACAGCTGCGACCCTGATATAATTTCCACGTGAATTGTTCTAGGAGAACGGGCCTATGTGATATTTAATGTCCACCAGAAATGTTCTATATAAATCGGCCAAGTGATATATAATGTCCACCAGAAATATTCTAGAAGAAATCTCAACCACGCGATTTAGTCTACCTAGAACATCTTCAAATAGCAAGCGTGACCATCGTCTCAAGAGAAGCCAATTCTCAGCAAGGCTGGTTCAGCTACAACACCTATAGGATGATCTGCGCTGGATGCTGAAGAGAAAAGACTGAGACCCAACACTGAAGGCTAGAGTGCATCAATCCAGGTGAGATATCCATCAAAACACAATGAAGACTGGGGCACTGATGCGTGAGATTCGGGGATCCATCTTACACCCACCTGCAACAGACAGTAGAAAAGTATCACAGTAAGTTCACACCAGTTAATTATTTATCTATCGCCATTTGTCTCTTAAAACTGGTGCCTTTGCCCTGCCTAGAAGAGAAGAACAACAGATCTTACGATAACATGAACTTGAGGAATGATCATTATAAGATGGTCATGATAGCCTATACGATTTAGACATTATTAATATATGGTCAGATTACTGGGTCTTTTAGTGAGGTATAATATCGTTGTCATATTTCAAACTGAAGGATTTATTGCTTATGCTTTAGTTATATGTGGAAATTTTCTGCAGTTGTATGTACCTGAACAGATGCAGAGAGAATAAGCCAGCCAATATAATGAGTTGCATCGTAGTTTGTGTTATCATTAGTTAAAAATTATATTATTGTCAAAAGTTCTCATACATTCAACACAAATTACTATGTCAGATGTGATAAATTACTACATCTGTTATAACTAAATAAACATACACTAAAATATCGACCCTAGTGGAGCAGCTAATCTTATTCTTCTTTCTGCGTTCACATCACTGGAGTTTATTATTTTTCCGCATGGGGATATGCAGTGTTGTGAGGTCCTAGTTTACAGCATGAGCTGTCGTTCTTTGGGGGCTACCGTTCTAGTTGACCGACACATGAACCGATCTTCTGAAGGCCACTATTTTGTTGATCAGGATAAAACCTTCCCGGGGGGCATTCCATATTTTATAATCAGATAGGGAAGGAAGTGAATTCATCGGCCTTGAAAAGTTGGCCTTGGAAGATCGATGAGCACAAGGTTCTCAGCTTGTTGATTGGCTTTTTCTCACGTGGCGAACACACATGGATCCAAATGATTGCCTGCCGATCGAGAGTATTTCATGAAATGTCTATGATGCGACACAAATATGAACAACTGATTTGTTCATTATGGTTAAAAATTGGGCCACGAAAGGCCACGTTATGACATTCTATCCATCTTTTATCTCTCTGCCTATCATACCATTATTTCCTTGCATACAGTCACTTATGAAGCTAATCTTAGACAGATAACAAACGACAAACAAACAGAAACAAATATGAATTAAATTGCATGCGAAAATGTGCAATAATCAATTATAGTGACAGTCACTAAAACAGTAAGTTTGTGACATGGACATACCACATAGATTACCTAAGGTTGTGTAAACATATCGAGAAATTTTCTGAATGTTATCATCAAGTGTGAGGTTCTGTAAAGACAAACTACCATCGAGATACGAAATGGTCGGACCACGGTTATAGGATCTTACCTGCCGGATTTCCCGATTGTCCGACCCGATTTTTGTGATTCGCGAGTGGGGGAGGAGGATATCGGCCGAGTGGCCGAATGATGATGATGGTGGTATGGGTCTATGGGGTGGCGGGGGTTTCTGGTAGGTTTTGCTATGTGGTTGACGTTTGATGCGTATATTTATTATTATAATTTTTGTATTTTTT
The DNA here is from genome assembly GCA_014155875.1 of Cepaea nemoralis. Classification (NCBI taxonomy): domain Eukaryota; kingdom Metazoa; phylum Mollusca; class Gastropoda; order Stylommatophora; family Helicidae; genus Cepaea; species Cepaea nemoralis. The sequence continues at coordinate 27,142 of JACEFZ010019098.1, forward strand.
TTTGTGTGTCTTTTGGGGGCCGATGGTAGCCTGTGTTCCGATCGTCCGATGCCGATCCGGGATCGATGTTGGTAATACCGATACGATTTGATTATTATATTCCGACATCCGATTTTTTCCGATTCTTGTCGATATGCCGACTTTGATTCCCGATTCTCGTGGCCGAACGAGCCATACGATTTTATGATACGAACGAAACGAATGATAGGTGTAAACTAAACGTGCTCGAGCGTAGTGGACGGTTTATTGAGTTACGTTGTCACTTGATTATTATTAGTTTGTTTTAATTTCTACGCTATATGACCCAGTCAGTTCATTTTTGAGGGGGGGGGGGGGGGGGGGGTGCGGGGTTTTGCTCACCGCTTTGAACCACATAACTCTGAATTCAGAGGTGTAGTCCAAGTCATAACTTGCACCATAAATTGTAGCAATAAAAGTATTGTTGTATGTTACTAATTAGAAAACTCTTACTCTGTATGACACAGTCAAGAGAAGTGTCGTATGCCAAGCTAGGATTCTCAATTTACCAGACCTTCTCTGTTTTCTTCATTGCTCATGCTACATACTTGTAGAATTTTTGATAAGATAAGATGTTTTGGATTCCAGAGAAATTCATTAGTAAGTAGGTTTATGCTTTTCTCCCAACTTGAGTATCCTTAGTAGAACGTTGTAGTATTGGTATGATGTTATATGCACGTGTCATCATCATTATCACATATCACATTTATTAACATTATCATCAGTCTCATATCATTGTCTTTGATTTCTTCTGTGGTGTAGACGATGTTGCACTGGTCTCTATCACTACTGTCCACAAACAAAAAAATAAAAAAAAAAGAAACTATTAATGCATCAATTATAGTACCTGTGCGATGTGTATGGCAATGGGTCTTGAGCCTGAGGAATTTAAGGTTCCGCCTGGCGTGTTTCAGGCGCCTTGCGGAACTGTGCAGGATAGAGGATTTCTTTAGCTCCTGGACAAGAATAAATGAAAAGAGTAAAACACACTTTACAGAGGATTCGAACCACGCGTCCTCCTGAAGGAGAAGTCATAGGTATTGTCTAGACATCAGGCCAGATGTACTCCTTGTATCCCACTAAATGGATACAATTTTTTAGAGATTGTAAGAATAGAGTCTTGTACGAGAGAATGAAGCTGTGGTAAGAGTTTAAAGCAGTGTTGTTGTGTTTTTTTTGCCATTGCTTTTTAAACGTCAGCACGTGCTAATCATGAATTTTCATATCCATTCAATTTGTGTACACATTGAATACAAACTAAATTTATCTTTGAAATAAAGTTATAAGCATTCAGTGTTCTTAATTTGGAAAAATAGTAATAACCTTCAGCTTTTTGTCACAGAATGACATAATCCTTCAGTTTTTTGTCACTGGTAAAAGCTCATATCTTAGAGAGCTTGTGAGTGTACTGACCTATCATAAATCTTCACAGTTTTTTTGGGTCTCTAGATAATGCCATAAAACCTGAGACAAATTTGTTTGTTCAGAATGCCAAAATAGTTCAGTGCTTTGCGCTCAGATAAACTCATAAAATTTAAGTTTTTTTTGGTTTCTTAGGAAAGGCCATATAACCTGTTCAGGGTTTGTCATTGCTATCAGGTACATCACCTTATCTCCACAATGTGGCCGTGAGCTAAGCCTGATAAGAGTTCGTTGGAGTTTTGGCCATGCCCGCCCTGTTCAACAGATTTGAGTATATGAGAGCACTTGAGAGATGCCCAGTGGCTGTGAGTAGTTTTATGTACAAACTAAGGGTCTTGTCCCGGTGGGCTGTGAGTGTAGTTTCGGTGTATACAATAAGAGGAGCTGCAGTGGGCTGTGAGTTGATTGGTATGTATACACTAAAAATGGGAGGGGGGGGCATGAGGTGCGGTGAGTTGTTTATGTATACACTAAAAAAAAGGAGGTGGGGGGGGGACAGTGGGCTAGGTGGTTACATTTCTATTGTAACACAATTCGGGGTAGTTTGCCCACTGATGGGTGGTGAGTAGTCATTGTACATCACTTAAGGGTAACACACTTAGGGGGTTAGTGCCTAGTGGGCTTTGTGAGTAGTTAATGTACTAGGTACTGGTAGTAACATTTTTAAGGTGCTTTTTAAGTTATATAATGCATAGTGGGTCTACCTCTTCGAAAAACAAGTATTCCAGACTGAGAGTCTTATCAAGTCGTAGTCAAGTTGTAAGTATGAGATATCTAATTTGTGTATGTCAGTTTATATTTAACATTGGCATACGGGTAGAGAGCCCACTCGGAAAGTTGTGACACATAAATCCACTATCTTATTCAAGCTGTACGTCAATGTAAGTGAGATATTAATTTGTGTATGTCACATTGTACTGGTAACCCACTCTGAAAGTGTGACACAAAACACATTGAACGCAAAATTAAATGAAACCTAAACTCTCTCTTCTCCAGCCTCTTCTCCACTCCTAAATACTAGAATGGATGGTGAATGCAAACATGCATCATTATAATCTCGCCGCTCTGAATAATCCATAAGAATATTAAATGAACATCGCTGTATTATGACACGGAAAAACCGCTTATCTTCCCGCCATTGAAGTTTAACATGACGGCATCTTAGCATACGATCTCATAATTCTGTTTGGATGATCTGCCGACTAAAATATTTGAAAATTCACAGAACGCGTAGGAATGGATGCTCAATTTAATTATCATACTAAATCAAGCAAGACGTCTATATAAAACGAGTACTATATATATATCCTTAATATCGGGGAACAATAACAAGAAAACGTAAATCGCCGTTTGAAACATCGCCGGCAATGTTCGGTAACTAAAAATGTAGTACCTACATGTACACACTTAGGGGTAGTGCCTAGTGGGCTGTGAGTAGTTCATGTACACACTTAGGGGGATGCCCAGTGGGATGTGAGTAGTTCGTGTACACACTTAGGGGTAGTGCCTAGTGGGCTGTGAGTAGTTCGTGTACACACTTAGGGGGATGCCCAGTGGGCTGTGAGTAGTTCGTGTACACTCTTAGGGGGATGCCCAGTGGACTGTGAGTAGTTTGTGTACACACTTAGGGGTAGTGCCAGTGGGCTGTGAGTAGTTTATGTACACACTTAGGGGAATGCCCAGTGGGCTGTGAGTAGTTGTGTACACATTAGGGGATGCCCAGTGGGCTGTGAGTAGTTCGTGTACACACTATTGGGATGCCCAGTGGGCTGTGAGTAGTTTATGTACACACTTAGGGGTAGTGCCCAGTGGGGTGAGTAGTTATGTACACACTTAGTGATAGTGCCCAGTGGGCTGTGAGGAGTTTGTGTACACATTTAGGGGAGGGGTGACCAATGGGCTATGAGTAGTTCGTGTACAGACTAGGAAAGATGTCCTGTGGGCTGTGAGTAGTTTGTGTACAGACTAGGAGAGATGTCTAGTGGGCTGTGAGTAGTTTGTATACAGACTAGGAGAGATGTCTAGTTGGCTGTTATTTTTTATTTCCTTTGATTGCAGCTTGATATCTCTTATAGTTAATTTTTTATTTTCATCTCTTGTGATTGTTGCTTGATAATCTCTCCTGTTTGTGCCTTTGTATATTATTTCTATGTTTAAAAAAAAATGTAATGATAGTTGTACTATATATGCCTTTATGTTTTATTTCTTGTGATTTTAGGTTCAGCGTTATATTTCCCCTGTACGTGCCTTTCTACAGTACCATTCCTCGTGTGGCCTTAACAAAGATTGTGGGAGTCCCTGTAACAGGGAAGACCCTCAACTACATTGTGGGACTCCAGATCGCCAGCTCTGATGTGGAGAACATCTTGGTTGTCGGCTGTGCTGTAGGAGTCAAAATCTTTGCTTTTCATTCCTTAATTTCGACAAGTAACTGTCAACATCTCAGTGCTAGAGGAGAGTATTTCAAGACTGACATAAGAAAAATGGAGCATCTCAGAATTATTACATAAAAAATATGCAATACTGTCAAAGCATTACATCCAAAATACACTGTCTCAACAATTATTACATCAAAAATATGCAATACTGTCAAAGCATTACATACAGAATATACTGTCTCATCGATTATTACATCAAAAATATGCAATACTGTCAAAGCATTACATACAGAATATACTGTCTCAACAATTATTACATTAAAAATAGTGTAATGTGCTGCTAAATAGACACATCTGGAGAGGCTGTTTCAGCGGGGAGTGAGCAGATGGTCTGGATGGTGCTCATTGCTTAGGGAACAATGTAGCTGGACTTTTAATAAGGCTGCCACTGGTGCCATCAGCATGGGAACTCTTCATTGGCAACATTAGAAGAGGAAGGGGCTTGTGTGGGAGTGTCATGAGTGCAGGGATGTTGAGTCGTGAACTCATAAATGTGGAATATCTCCATAACATGACATAAAAACTGCAGTGTGGTCAGAAGTGTAATATCAGAAATACACAGCATCTACACAAGTATTAAAACAGAAATATAGAAAATCTGCTTCCTGGGAGTTCTAATCTAGTCAACAAATGCTGGGAAGAAGTCAGATGTGTTGGCTGGAAGGTGGAAAATACTGCAACTCTGCTGTTAACAGTTAAGAGTTAAATACTAGGACAGTAATGAGCACGACAAGACACATAGAGCACCCTGGTCATCCACTGCTCCTGTATTCATCTCCAGCCATCTTGATTTATCTTGCCACAGGATTCAGATGGACTCAGGCGAGAGAGTGTGGTAAACGAATTGGGCAACATTTCCTCAGTTTAATCCATTTCATCACACAAGTCATTCTTCATCCCACGGCTCCAAACTTTCAACCCCACTGGCTGAAATGAATGGTCATCATCATTCTTGATGGACACACACCACTACGACAGTACAGTACAGCACTTATTTATGACAATCAGAATAATGCAGTGATGTTAGTTTTGAACTGTTCACCATAACCACAAAAGTCAAATGCCTGAAGATAATAAGCTGTACAGATACCTCTGAATGTGATTGCAGACGAGTTGTTGACAGTATAAGTATCCAACTGTTGTTCAAATACTTTATTACTACAAATATTATTTTATTTCTGACAGCTTGCTGGACTTCTTTGGCGTTTGAATTCTTGATGGTGCAAAATTTAATCCAAGTCCCACGAGTTGTTGCCAACACATTTGACCAGTTACTGGGTCAGATTTTTAGAATCTGCAGACTCACAGGTTTCATTGCTGCCAATGGGAAGCCACTCTGGAGATTCAGCAACGGGAGGAGGTTAGACAAGCTGGAGCAACAGATGCTGGCTGGCAGCCATGCAGGCTAGCAGACGAGTGGAGATTAGCAGGCCGCAACCTTTGGTAATTTGTTTGTTTAATTACATGGTGAATACCTGGTTACAGAATCAGTATCACTGAACTTGGGGCATTCCTACACATTCCCCATCCTGGTACTCAAAAGCCACCAAACAGTTCCCAGGCTGATACAAACAGTTCTCAAGCTGAGACAAACAGTTCCCAAGCTGATACAAACAGTTCCCAGGCTGATACAGTTCCCAAGCTGTTACAAACAGTTCCCAAGCTGATACAAACAGTTCCCAAGCTGATTCAAACAGTTCCCAAGCTGATAGTCCAGTAGTGGTATAATTAAAAGTCTCTTTGTTTTTTTTCTCTATTCATTGAGTGTCATTCGTACTTCCTTATGAATCAGTTTCTCCAGATATGGACACTATTTCAGTTGCACTCTCCACCTGGTCACAGAGAACCTTCACCACAACACCTTTATCATAAAGCATCTCTCAAACCACAGGGCCAGCAGCAGCCAGTCTATCAGCCTGTTCATTGCCCCACACACACCGGCATACGCTGCACAGAAAATCCATCATATGCTTACAGTCTGCATCTTCTTGTGCGATGTGAGCCACTCTACTCAGAACATGTCATTCTCCACTTCCTGAAGCATACTCTGTGAATTCATCCAAACACTTGTCTGGGTGTTCTGTTCTCTAACCATCTGAAGGCTGCAGTCACAGCCTCAACTTCCATTCCAATTGCTGGATGTTGTGGTAGTATATGCAATGTCCAACAGTCATTAATTATGTTCTATTTTTAAACTAACATATGTTGTTAAGTTATCGTTTTTGTTCATTTAGAGATATTAATATGTTTTCTTTTTAAAAATCAGATCACAACTTTTGATGATGTGTTTAATGAGGCTATTAGCATTGGCTTTTCTTTATTCATGTATTTTCTGCTAATTCTTGTTTGACTTCTACAGCTAATGGATGGAAGGATAACATGGCACATGTGCAGCAGGGATGAACTTAGCAATGTAGCTTGGGAGGATATCATGTGCTGATAATATATTCAGATATGACAGTATGAAAAATATATCTACAGGAAAAACTTCTGACCTTCTCAGTCGGTTAGTTAGTTACTGATTACTCTATGACAGTGTGAGAAATATATTCTATAGCAAAAACTTTCTGATCTTCTCAGCTGGTTAGTTAGTCAGCAGATTACTCTGTGACAGTGCGAGAAATATATCTATAGGAAAACTTTCTGACCTTCTCAGTTGGTTAGTTAGTTGACAGATTACTCTCACTACACATCAGACTATCCCTTTCCATAAGTGATTCAGATGCCTACCTCAGTATCTCCCTCATCATGTAGCAACTGACGACACCAGTTCTGTATTAGTTTACTATTCTTTTTTGGCCCCCTAAATAGCGCTATTGTATGACTTCACCCCTTTTGACAGGATGTTCTAGCAGTCTGGTTAAGGTTTCAGGTTCACAGTCATAACTGATTTGTTTAATGGCCCTGCCTTTCTGGCAGCTTTGGTCTAGTCCATGCTTGTCTGCTTTCCACAACAGCCTTGTCCTCAAGCCTTTCAGCTTGCCGATTTCCTCTTACACTCACTTAGCCTGGCAGCAATATGAAGCTGATTTTGTCAGCCTTGACCTTTGTAAAGACTCCACCACTGCCTTTGAGTCCAGCCCATACTCATTAAGTCACTGATTAAGCATACCTGGGTGAAAGTAATTGAAACAGGCAATGCCCCTCCAGCACGTCAGGTGGAGAAACGACAGGGGGGACACAGAATATGATAAGGAAGCATACTGAAAGGGAAAAAAAACAGATAGGAGAATATTTCGACAGAAGTCTTTATCAACAAACAAGAAAAACAAAACGGATAAAAGAGGAGAATACTTAACTCGGGATCTGGAAAGTAATCAACACAAAATCTAGCCTTGTTTTCTTTTTCTTTGTTCTTTCTGGGGGAGGAAGGAACTGCTTATTATGCCATAACTAGTATATGTGGACTACTAACATTTCACCTTGGCAGTAAGCTGTCATGGGATGACTTTTAACTGCTGACATTGCACAGGGGAAGAGTGTTGAACAGCTGTCTGATTTGTTGTGTGATTTCAGGCCGCCCCACTCCAGAACACTGCCTAGAGAAGATGCGTTACACAAACACAGGTAAATATTTCATGCAGCAGATTCTCTCCATAGGCTTCTCAAGACTGTCAATTCATCCTGACTTGTTCTTATAGCCTGGTTTTATTCTCATAGATTTAATCTGCTAGAATTAGCTGTTACATGTTGTCCTAGGGAAGACCGCAGTAACGTAGTGGTTAGATACCTAACTGCCGACCTGGAGGTCATGGGTTTGAATTTGCATGAGGCAGAATTTAAAATTGATCACCAGGTCGACCTAAGCGTTAAATGGTATCAAAAAGTCTTGCGAGGTAAAGACGACCGTCAAGAAATTGACCATATTACTCCTCCGGTCCTGGTTGGTCTATAACAAATATGGGTCTAGTACCAGATGCCAAAAGGCATGTGAGAGAGTCTTTTACTGACTTTCCTGTCATAAAAGGCAACTAAGGAGGGTTGGCCTGAGACTGGCTACCTCACCCTTTGGAAAACCCCATCTGAAACTGGATGTTAATAAATTGACCAGGGCTGCCAGGTAGCCCAGCATAAAATTAAGAGGTAGTAGGAAATATTCTGAGAAGTAAAGGAGGTTAATGTGATCTTGACTACATGACTCATTAAATGCTGATTGGTCTGTACAAATATGGGGACTATCACCATTGGACGTCACAGTCAACCCCAGTATTTTTTTGGTGGTTTGTGATTTCTGGCAAGTTTATGTTCAGTAGTTTGTCATTGCTTTCTGACGACCAGCACTCATACCTTTATATGAAACCAGTGCAAGGTGATCTGCTTCCAAATTGTCAGCAGCTGTGTTTCGAATGCAGTATGCAGGATTACGAATCATGTCTGTCACACGTCGTTCTTTATGATAAGTTTTTCAATGTTCTTGATGATAAGTTTTTCGTGTGATGGTCGTTGTCTAGGTAACGATGTTCATGGTGTGTCAATTGAGCTATCTAACTGTCTCTTAATCCACTCACCCCAGAAGTGCACCTTCACCAGTCATGAAACAAGATTGAGTTGGCGCACATAATCATTTATTCCAGAAATAAGACGGACAGACGGAACATGTTTATACATCCAGAAATAATGTAATCCATAGAATATACATATCCTCCTCACAATTTAACCAGCACACATCACTGGCTTCTCACGGCCTGCTGAATCTCAAATTCACAAGACATTTAGTCCAGCTACTATCCATGGCTGGATCTCCCACAATACGACCCACCCACTGGGTCGGAGCCTCTGCTCTCTATGTAACCCACTCTGGGTTTTAGGACTGCCTTCACAGCTCGGAGAATCACACAACACCGTTCTCCGTGGACTACCGACTCCTTCGGTATCTCAAACTCAACTCCCCGAAACGACCTGACCCGCCGTCGGTCTCTTCTCTCACTGACTTTTTAGTATCCTTACTTCACCCAACACTCAACTGTCTTTCGCCCCATCCACCCTAGGGGTTTTTCCTCTACCCTCACTATTTTATTTCTCAGGACTGGCTGTTTTCTCATAGCCAGGTCAGTCACTTTACTGTCTCCCACTTTCATCTCCATTCTTTCTCATGCCCGGTCACTCAACTCAATGTCAATGACCCAGGGCTATGTCAATGTCAGTAAACCCTCTTCGTCACAGAGCCGGCTTGGCTGAAATACTAAATACAATTGACTGATATTGTTGGATGCGGAGCACGTTATTCCCACAGTAGTCTGAGATGTAAAAGAAGTTTATCTATTTACATAGCAATGGCTGGCATTGTCTAATCAATAATACTTCTACATATTTGAGCTGCCGATTAGTGTTCACCGAATATATTATATGTCATGCATTTTCTTTTTTTAACTCTATAATTGCTAATAAGCAAATGTTCCATGTTGGCCAACTTTGATGTTTTGTGACGAGTTCACCTTGGGTAGTGAGAGTGAACCACACCCTAGGTGTCTCTGGCACTCCCGTGTATTCTAGCCCCAGGGGTTGGATGAGCAGATACACCTTTTTCCTCTGTGGTTGATCTCATATTAGTTAATTACGTCTACAAGCCCCTCCAGATTCTAGACCCCCACTAACTACCTACACCTGTGGAACAATGAACACTGAGGCATCGTCCGAGACCACACTCAATCATTATACAAAGAGCAAGTCAACTTACATAAAGTTTATTCTACCCTTGAGAATATAGAACTGAAATGAACATCCTGATAGAAGAATCTATTTACACAAATAGAAGATAGAGTAGAGATAGACTCAGAGATGTAGGTATCTTCATCGAGTTGAGAAGTAGATTGGATGCAGATGTCCCGTCCAGTCGGTCCGCCACTCACCCGGCTTCCTTCCAGTGAGATGACTAGAACCTTGGAGACCACTCTGTCTCCAGAGCGTGGATCCACAACACTAGAGTCACTGCTGGACCACACTTCACTGGACCAACTGCATCTATATCACTCCCACGGAGTCACTGTTAATACAGTTCTCGCACAATACCAGTTGGAAGACAATCCTCCTGGACTTGACTCCAAGTAGTCGTTACTTCGAAGAACTTAACGAATCACTGACCAAGCTAATGGTCTGTCACTTATCACACAGTCTTACTGCAGAACCGCTATGGTATTGACCAATTTAATGGTCCCTTTATCACAGCACCGGAACATGAATGGAAAAGTGTCACGGACCAATTCAATGGTCTCCTACAGTCACACTGCTTGTAGAATCAGATATGGCTACTAAATGTTACTGAGTTCTTGGATAACACAGTTGATAATCTTGATACTGCAACAGTACATTAATAGAATCAGACATCTATTTCACGGCAACAATTCAGGTTGGACTATAATCCCATAGTCCCTTCCACCGGGTTACCTTGACACATGTCACTACTTGGTGAAGTTCTTCTCAAGACCTGCCACTAGAGCTGTCCAAAGAACCATTCAAGTGTCTGAAAGATCATTTACTTCTGCGTTTAGGCAGAACCCCCGTCAAACTAGACGGACCGGTGTTCCCTGTCGTTGAGCATGATTACTCAACATGCTGAACTGTTCATCACAAAACAGAGTGTCGTCTATTTATCAGAACAATCACAAACCAACACTTCTCACACGGGCACCTTCAGGGTGGTTGTATGTCTTGAGGCAACCTTCACTCATGGTGAATCAATATTGGGTACCTGATGTGGTTGAGTCTGGCGTGATAAGTAAAGAACTGAACCCTTCGCCCTGTCACACGAAGTGGTTTCCTGCCAACAACATTATAGTTGACTGGTTCCTCAACAGGCAAACTCCTGAAAAGGAAGAGCGACCGGTGAGAGTATACTGGCCCAAACATAAGTCCACATGCATCCTACCAATAACTACTCAACTCTCAGTCATGCTACTTAGTTATGCATATAACTAAAGCATTATCTCTATATGGAGAGTAGTATAGCATGGGTTTGCAAATGTCAGCTGGCCTCACAGAACAGCCCGTCAAACAGAGCAAGAAATCAGAATGACGAGTCTGATCTTTGGTCTCACCTCTCCCTAATCATCTACCAGTTGTCGCTAACGTCAGTAGTGATACAAGGCTGTTATTATAGTTCTAAGTTAATCGAACTAAACATAGGTAAAGAGTCCCTAGACTCGGTCCTAACATCATCAATGTACATTAAGAAACATAAGCTGGATCAATATCCCATCCCTCGGGATATAGGAATAGGACATGATCACATCCACTATGTACACAAGCCTGTTTGCTGGTGGGACCACCTGCCCCTGCCCTAGCAAACTCTTCTTATCAGACTCTGCCTTAGAGTCAAGAAGCCTTCTTGAGAATACATGTTCCCCACATGTTCCAAGGGTACTCTTCCAGTTCTGTCCTCCCCAAGTGGGTTAGCCTTGGCATGGATGGAACTTCATCGTTGGCTTGGCCTACCAACACATACTTTCATAACTTGCTTTCACATCCCCCATATTCTATATTTCCCCAGTCTCATGCAGCCTCCTAGCATCCTTCCATACTTCCAGCACCTGAGCATTCACTCGCACTAGCGCCAGTACGAAAGAGACAGGATAGCTGAGACAAGATTTCAGAACGCACATTTATATCGCGACGGCACGCAGTGTTATCTCGCGACGACCTATTCGGCGTTCGGACTTACTCCAGGAAGTATCACATGCCATGATCTAATATATATGCACACAATGTCCCATCATATATATATATATATAAATATAGCACCAAAGCAACTTACCTTGACACAGAAATCCGCTGTTCCACACAATGAATTCACTATTAAGTTATTACACCATAGTTACATCATTCCTGGTGGCACAGAACTAAGTTCTTCCTTTACTTAGTAACTAAGCACAATTTTGTCTGAAACTCCACCTACCAACTTACCTGGTTTTCTAACCGTTCTTCGGGCTTCAGCAACTGCCTGAACTAATCTAGGTTTCCATCCGGCACAAGTAACTAGGTTTTATTCTAACACAGCAACCTAATAGATGTAACGATTGTCAAAATATGGTACACATATTTGGAACCCAAATCGCCTACAACACAATACGGCGTTTCTAACAGCTGTTTCGCGAGCACACGGTAAACAAACACGATTCGCCATCAACTGCGTTATCGATCGGTTTGCTAATTAGTATGCAAGGACATCCGCATAGGTAATGAGGTTAGAACAATGGCGTGTGGAACACACGTACAAAGTTAAATGATTTAAACAATTATCTACCTGTATTGGACAACCAGATCTCCAGACAGCTCCGAACTGTTTCAAGGGCTTCTCATCTTCCTTGATCTAACAGTCAGCCGCATAATGGTTGAGGGGAGACGCACACAAAACGGCTCACATTCGGCCTGCGTCTATTCTGTGGCAACGACAGTAAGTGAATGACTGATTTAGCCACATTCCCGCTTCGTGCCAACTCAATGCGCACTAGAAGCGAGTGCTTCTCGAGAAAAGATACTTTCTCGGGAAAACCGTCATTCCCCGCCTAGAGTTTCTAGATCTCTCTGCACGAGAATTTAGAGCGATACCCAGCATCACGGGTTACTCGAATTTCGGTGTTTCGAGAATATTCTAGATCGTAAGTCCTTCATCGGCTTCCCTCAGTCTATTCTTAGCTGGGAAAGTCCCCGATGACGCGCCAAAATAGTGCGGAATCCTGACGACCCAAGACAGATAATCGCGTTTTGTCACATAGGCCCCCACTTTAAGAGGATCGACCCCGTCGTTCCACTTCTACGCAGAAGCTGTCTATGTCGTTCGTTCTTTCTTCTTAGAGACCGGATGGCGGGTGAGGAAGTCTAACCCGTCAATATTGTATAGAATACTTTTACCACATTAGGTGGGGTGACAAGCTATTCAGTATCACGGGTGATCAACGCCTACTCCGCTACTGCGATCGGGCATCTCGCAGTGTCTTGCGGAACAGAGCTCCCGTCTCGATCTGATTTAACGATCGTTCCTGCCAGAGTTTACTGGACTTCTGCAACTCCAGCTTCCCCTTTCGAGGACCCAGCTGGATTGCAGTCGGTCGGATTGAGGGACCAAGGGTCTGTGTCCTGTTCTGACACAACCCACCTCTTCCGACCACGGTTCTCAGTGTAGCTAGCACTGCGGGTGTTCCTTTGGCCGGTCATGTTCCCCCGAGCACCGGGCTGAACCGAAGAAGGTACCTGCACATACATATAGGACTGCCTATGGTGTGACAGGCTTTCCGCTACCTGACCTGAACCCCGAACCGTTCTTTCAGCGAATCTCTGCGCCCTTGGGCTGGTAGACTTATCATCGGGCTTCCCCTCATAGCGCATGAGGAGACTGGAATGGAAAGTAGAAGACTTTCCCAGGATCACCACTCCATAGTGCTTGTGGAGCCCCACTTTATCCACTAGGAATGGGCCCTGCCACCCGATTTCGAATTCGTTCCCCTCGATTGGGAGGAGTACTAGAACTCGGTCTCCAACCTCTAAGGATATCTTCGTCTTCGTCCGTTTCTCAAGTGTGCATTTACGGCACTCAGGACAAGACCTAATATACCTGCGCACGTCGCCTGTCATTCCCGGCCACCAATAGTACCGGGATAGACATTTACTGGTTGTCCCTACAGTCAGATGTCCGGTTGGGGACCTGACATGTACCGTTCGCAGCAGATTAGCTCTGAAGCTCTCAGGAACCAACTTACGATCCCTCTGCCTTCTCTCTGTTCCAGTCTGAATTAACGGTGACTGGTTATCAGAGTTGAACTTACCCTGAGTTAACGGGTTTTTATTGTTGGGCAACCGTTCTGAACAAGGACACTCCGTCGCATCCTTGCTCCGAGCATTACTCATTCCATCCGGGTGAGTATTTCGGAGACTTACCTTTTCGAGACCCTCTTCCTCTGTACCTCTGACCTGCCTAGACTTATGGATGCTAGGGTGTTCTGGTTCACCCAGAAACACGTACTTCCGGCCAAGAATTAGGGGATAGAGAGGATCCGGTACGACTGCCGCCTGAATGCGTCCAGTAACGTACTTGCTCCGAATCTCCACATTGGCAATCGGGCAACGTAGCGCTACAGCACTCCTACTGGCTGGCTGTATCTCCGTCATCTCCCCGGTGAGTTGCTCTGGGCCTGTCAGGTGGGATGCAATTACAGATGAAAATTGCAATCCTGTGTCGTAGAGGCACAACACCTGTTGCCCATTCACTTCTACTTCCTCAACCACTGGAGGTCGCTCTGGTTCTCCATTCCCATCAACCGTCTTCACTTTCCTGCAAGGTCTATCCCTAACCTCTGCAAGACAAGCAAAGTGAAAGTCCTTGGGCTTACTCCTACACTCACTCGTATTGTGAGTGCTGGACTTGCAGAATTTGCACCATCGTTCACTCCACTTCCTCTTTGGAGAACTAGGTGGGCTATTCTTACCTTGGTTGACGTTAGAGATCTTCTCTAAAGAGTTTACCTGTTTCTTTGGTTCATCAGAACCTCTGTTCTTTTTCTTTGACTTACCTTGATCCTTATCTTTCGATCTCGGATCTGTTGGACTGGTATCCCCAGTCTCGCCATAGACTTCAACGTATCTTTCGGCTAACTTGGTGACTATATCCAATCTCTCAGCCCCATTCTCACCTAAGAAGTTTCGCAAGGGTTTAGACATTTGCATTCGCATCTGATCTACAACCATCAACTCACGCAAACTTTCATACTCCTCTTTAAATCCGGCCAAAACCATCCACTTAAGAAGGTATGAGTTCAATCTCACACTGTATGATGAAAACAGTTCACCAGGTTCTCGCTTCGCAGTCCGAAACTTCCTTCGGTATGAGTGCGCTGTGATCTCGAATCTCTTCAAGAGAGCCGCTTTCAGAGCCGGGTAATCATTCTGTAGACCCGGTGGCAAGCGTGCATACACCTCATAACCTTCGGCACGGAGTCCCTGGGAGAGTTTTAAACACCATTTCTGTTTGTCTAGTCCCATTGCAATAGCCATGGCTTCATACTTCTCTAAGTATTGGTCTATCCCCTCCTTCTCGGGTTCGAACGGCTGTAAAGGCCATTTCATAGCCTGGTAGTCATGCCTACTGGTTGACTCGGAGCCAGGAGGTACACCTCCTCCCATAGCTCCATCAGTTACACCTGTAGCAGGCACTTGTGCCTCAAGTAGCTTCATTCGATACTCATGGTCACGTTTTTCTTTCGCGGCTTCCAACTCAAGCCGTTTCATCTCAGTATCAGCCGCTATCCTCTTTTCCTCAAGAGCCACTTTACTGGCTTCCAGTTCTCTTTCTGCTCTCCTCCTCTCTCTTTCCTCTTGGCGAAAATTTCTTTCCACCTCTTGCACATAGGATTTCAAAGCATCTCCCTCTAGACCAGACTTACGTCCAGTTTCCTGAACTTTGTCTAAGTCTAACTCTTGGGTAGACATGTTGACTATGATATGTGGGTACTCAAGTATGTGTGGGTGAAGCAATACAATGAATCAATAATCAATAGTACTAACTAATCACCACAACACAAATGTCTGTCAGACAGTTAGGAGATAGGTAGAAGTAGTAGAATCTTATGTAGACTGAAGTAGAGGATAAAGACTAAGTCCCTATCACTATGTGAGAGGTCTACAACACACAGAGAGCTTGGAATAATCCCGGACGAGCCCCCACTCTGTATGGAGTGTGACGAGTTCACCTTGGGTAGCTGAGAGTGAACCACACCCTAGGTGTCTCTGGCACTCCCGTGTATTCTAGCCCCAGGGGTTGGATGAGCAGATACACCTTTTTCCTCTGTGGTTGATCTCATATTAGTTAATTAAGTCTACAAGCCCCTCCAGATTCTAGACCCCCACTAACTACCTACACCTGTGGAACAATGAACACTGAGGCATCGTCCGAGACCACACTCAATCATTATACAAAGAGCAAGTCAACTTACATAAAGTTTATTCTACCCTTGAGAATATAGAACTGAAATGAACATCCTGATAGAAGAATCTATTTACACAAATAGAAGATAGAGTAGAGATAGACTCAGAGATGTAGGTATCTTCATCGAGTTGAGAAGTAGATTGGATGCAGATGTCCCGTCCAGTCGGTCCGCCACTCACCCGGCTTCCTTCCAGTGAGATGACTAGAACCTTGGAGACCACTCTGTCTCCAGAGCGTAGGATCCACAACACTAGAGTCACTGCTGGACCACACTTCACTGGACCAACTGCATCTATATCACTCCCACGGAGTCACTGTTAATACACTTCTCGCACAATACCAGTTGGAAGACAATCCTCCTGGACTTGACTCCAAGTAGTCGTTACTTCGAAGAACTTAACGAATCACTGACCAAGCTAATGGTCTGTCACTTATCACACAGTCTTACTGCAGAACCGCTATGGTATTGACCAATTTAATGGTCCCTTTATCACAGCACCGGAACATGAATGGAAAAGTGTCACGGACCAATTCAATGGTCTCCTACAGTCACACTGCTTGTAGAATCAGATATGGCTACTAAAATGTTACTGAGTTCTTGGATAACACAGTTGATAATCTTGATACTGCAACAGTACATTAATAGAATCAGACATCTATTTCACGGCAACAATTCAGGTTGGACTATAATCCCATAGTCCCTTCCACCGGGTTACCTTGACACATGTCACTACTTGGTGAAGTTCTTCTCAAGACCTGCCACTAGAGCTGTCCAAAGAACCATTCAAGTGTCTGAAGATCAGTTACTTCTGCGTTTAGGCAGAACCCCCGTCAACTAGACGGACCGGTGTTCCCTGTCGTTGAGCATGATTACTCAACATGCTGAACTGTTCATCACAAAACAGAGTGTCGTCTATTTATCAGAACAATCACAAACCAACACTTCTCACACGGGCACCTTCAGGGTGGTTGTATGTCTTGAGGCAACCTTCACTCATGGTGAATCAATATTGGGTACCTGATGTGGTTGAGTCTGGCGTGATAAGTAAAGAACTGAACCCTTCGCTCTGTCACACGAAGTGGTTTCCTGCCAACAACATTATAGTTGACTGGTTCCTCAACAGGCAAACTCCTGAAAAGGAAGAGCGACCGGTGAGAGTATACTGGCCCAAACATAAGTCCACATGCATCCTACCAATAACTACTCAACTCTCAGTCATGCTACTTAGTTATGCATATAACTAAAGCATTATCTCTATATGGAGAGTAGTATAGCATGGGTTTGCAAATGTCAGCTGGCCTCACAGAACAGCCCGTCAAACAGAGCAAGAAATCAGAATGACGAGTCTGATCTTTGGTCTCACCTCTCCCTAATCATCTACCAGTCGTCGCTAACGTCAGTAGTGATACAAGGCTGTTATTATAGTTCTAAGTTAATCGAACTAAACATAGGTAAAGAGTCCCTAGACTCGGTCCTAACATCATCAATGTACATTAAGAAACATAAGCTGGATCAATATCCCATCCCTCGGGATATAGGAATAGGACATGATCACCTCCACTATGTACACAAGCCTGTTTGCTGGTGGGACCACCTGCCCCTGCCCTAGCAAACTCTTCTTATCAGACTCTGCCTTAGAGTCAAGAAGCCTTCTTGAGAATACATGTTCCCCACATGTTCCAAGGGTAATCTTCCAGTTCTGTCCTCCCCAAGTGGGTTAGCCTTGGCATGGATGGAACTTCATCGTTGGCTTGGCCTACCAACACATACTTTCATAACTTGCTTTCACATCCCCCATATTCTATATTTCCCCAGTCTCATACAGCCTCCTAGCATCCTTCCATACTTCCAGCACCTGAGCATTCACTCGCACTAGCGCCAGTACGAAAGAGACAGGATAGCTGAGACAAGATTTCAGAACGCACATTTATATCGCGACGGCACGCAGTGTTATCTCGCGACGACCTATTCGGCGTTCGGACTTACTCCAGGAAGTATCACATGCCATGATCTAATATATATGCACACAATGTCCCATCATATATATATATATAAATATAGCACCAAAGCAACTTACCTTGACACAGAAATCCGCTGTTCCACACAATGAATTCACTATTAAGTTATTACACCATAGTTACATCATTCCTGGTGGCACAGAACTAAGTTCTTCCTTTACTTAGTAACTAAGCACAATTTTGTCTGAAACTCCACCTACCAACTTACCTGGTTTTCTAACCGTTCTTCGGGCTTCAGCAACTGCCTGAACTAATCTAGGTTTCCAGCCGGCACAAGTAACTAGGTTTTATTCTAACACAGCAACCTAATAGATGTAACGATTGTCAAAATATGGTACACATATTTGGAACCCAAATCGCCTACAACACAATACGGCGTTTCTAACAGCTGTTTCGCGAGCACACGGTAAACAAACACGATTCGCCATCAACTGCGTTATCGATCGGTTTGCTAATTAGTATGCAAGGACATCCGCATAGGTAATGAGGTTAGAACAATGGCGTGTGGAACACACGTACAAAGTTAAATGATTTAAACAATTATCTACCTGTATTGGACAACCAGATCTCCAGACAGCTCCGAACTGTTTCAAGGGCTTCTCAGCTTCCTTGATCTAACAGTCAGCCGCATAATGGTTGAGGGGAGACGCACACAAAACGGCTCACATTCGGCCTGCGTCTATTCTGTGGCAACGACAGTAAGTGAATGACTGATTTAGCCACATTCCCGCTTCGTGCCAACTCAATGCGCACTAGAAGCGAGTGCTTCTCGAGAAAAGATACTTTCTCGGGAAAACCGTCATTCCCCGCCTAGAGTTTCTAGATCTCTCTGCACGAGAATTTAGAGCGATACCCAGCATCACGGGTTACTCGAATTTCGGTGTTTCGAGAATATTCTAGATCGTAAGTCCTTCATCGGCTTCCCTCAGTCTATTCTTAGCTGGGAAAGTCCCCGATGACGCGCCAAAATAGTGCGGAATCCTGACGACCCAAGACAGATAATCGCGTTTTGTCACATGTTTTATGACCTGTTGACTGCACAGGGTTCCCTGAAGATGATTAACTCTCTTTTCCACCCACACTGGTCTATGTTCGATATGCTTATTGTCTTTTCATTCTACTCAAGTAACTTGCTTGGCACTCACTTTGATAAAGGGAATAAATTGTTTTGAATATGAAAAATGGCTATATTTCTTCTATACGTATAATGTAACAATCGCAGAGCATTTAAAGTAACAGTTGTAGAGCTTTTGTAATTGAGCAATTATTATTTGTTGTCCAGAAAACCCTAACCTGCATAGTTCACAGCAACTGTCTTAGCGAAGTGGCCTTAATTCCTCAGGTTCAAGACCCACCCTTGTCCTACGTCGCAAGGTACTATAGGCAGTAGATGACAGTCCAATTGTTGAAGCTGTCCTTACATATACATCTTTCTCAATGTTGTCTATGGGAGGTGACTGGATCACTTTTGGGGGTATACCAGTGTGCACCGAAGATGTCCCTTTATTAACTAAAGCATAAGCCAAATTGACATAATATGTAACACAGTAACATAATGTTTACTGGGCTTGTCTGCCAAGACATTAATCTGGATTCTTCTTCTTCTTCTTCTTCTTCTTCTTCTTCTTCTTCTTCTTCTTCTTCTTCTTCTTCTTCTTCTTTCATCCGGAGTGTTTTTCAGATGTAATTGCGTTGTGCCAAGTTTATTTGCGCGCTTAGGCCGATACACCTGACTTCTGTGGGTGATTTCTGACCGTGTTAACCTTCCCGGGGGTTTTAAGGGACATTTGACTCTCACTGTTGTGGTGTTATCCACATCCCAGCTGGTTAAGTTAGAACGGCCAAAGACATCACGGTCAACCCTCAAGGGAAGGCAGGGGCAGACCAAGGGCATTCCCTACCATCCAAGGAGGCTTCCATAATTGCAGAGCTGACACATAGCACTCTAGTACTGGGCTCACTCAAGGAATCGCCACGTTCTGCGCATGGCTGCTTCACTTCCTCACTTCCGTATATTGGGCGTTTCGCTCGCTACTGGCCACTCCCTATTCAAACCAGGAACAGTCAGTCTGCAGACATCCACTCAATGAGCTTTTGGCTCGGACTTTCCACGACTTCTGCGGGTGTTTGCTGACTGGGTTAGCCTTCTGGGGTGTTTTGAAGGACATTCCCCTCTCACTCTGACGTTTTTGCATTGTACCTGTTTATTTGCGCCGTTTGACCGATACATCCCACTTCTGTAGGCATTTGGTGACTGGGTTAAGCTTCCCGGGATCTGGGTTCAATTCCCAGCAGATGCAGGATTATTTATTCTGACCCCACAGCTCTGGGTCAACCCAGTTTCATAAAAATGGATGTCAAGAAATTTTCAGAATTGTCTGGGAATTATGTGAGAAGGAATGGTGAAGATGAAGATAACTGGCCATCTCACGTCATATGTCGTGGCCTAGAATATGTGAAGGCTTAACATTTGACACCCCAGTGGCAGTATCTGCTATGGGACTACCTTGACCTTGTTTAGATAATATGTACTTCCTCTGGAGTAAACTAGGCAGGTCGAAAGAGAGATCATGCTGCATTGGCAAAACATGGTCTTTATATTTCAGCCCGGGCTTTGTGCTGTGGAGAAGTATAATATTCGCTACTGCCATAGAGTTGTTGTTATGCCTTCTTAGAAGCACAATGTAACAAACTATCATTTGTCAAGATGTCAAGATGCCAGTGATAATGACTATTTAAAAAAGCAACTGATTTCTGTTATCTCCAGGTTTACGATAACTATGCTACACAAGTTGTCGTTGGCAACATCTTGGAGCAGCAGAAACTGAAGTCAACACATACCACCTACAGCTGACTTCTGACTTTCTGTATCAGAAATCATAAGAAGAAAACAACACATATTGCTAATGTAGCATCTTCTTATAGGCCATGCATGCCACGTGGTGTTGGTGATCATGTCTGTCCACAGCCTTCTGTCTCATGTCATCATCATCATCATCATTGTGTGCCTAGCCAGCTGGCATGGGCATCCATGTCTCACCACAGATCTTGGTTCTTGGTGTTCTGGATCAACTCTCTGAGGATGTTCCTTCAAGCCACCATCTCAGAACATCCAGCATTATTTCCTTTGGTCTGCCTTTCCTCCCACTGATATTTCCAGTTGTCAAGATGTTTTCCAATGCCTCTCTTCTCATTATATGACCAATGATCACTGTCTTATTTTTGGGCTGTATATAATTTTCTCCTTTCATTATTCTCTTCCTGGCCCTGACTTGTGTACTGCCGATAATTTCTGATACATATGTTCCTCCATACCATGGTGCTAAACTATCTAGCATCTTCTATCTTAGTCTTCTCCTGCCCCTCTTCCCTATTTGATGCAAGTAACCATTTCTCTTTGGGAGTTAACTTCTTTCAAGGTCTTATCATTACACTTTTATTATGTTCATCATTATTCTATAAAACCATATCTCTGCAACTTAATATAATATCTCATGAATATGCTGATTGTGTATGATTCACTTCCATACATCTGGATTGGCTCAATATAGCACTTTGTAACTTTCTGCCTAATCTTAATTGACAAAGATATATTGCATTGAATATTCTTAACTTTGTAGCAAACAATACATAATGTACATTGTAAGTGTAACGTACATGTGATAATATGTATTGTTAAATTTGCACACAAAAGATGGGCTGTATTGCTAACCCTTTACAGGGCAGACGTTTGTCTGTTTTGTAGCCCTGAACAGGCAAGAAGAATTTTCAGGTTCGGAAAAATTTTGGGTTATGTTAGTAAAAACATCACGTATCTTCTTCTTCTTTTCGTTCATCCGGAGTGTTTTTTTCAGATGTGATTGCGATGTGTCTGTTACGCGCCCTTGGGCCGAAACCCGTAGGCCAACACATCGACTTTAGCGTGCTTTTTTGACCAGGTAGCATTCCTGGGAGACTCTCACTTTTGTGGTGCCATCTACAACCATGCTGGCCAAGTTAGAACGGTCGAAGACAACGGTCATCCCTCAAAGGAAGGCAGGGACAGTCCATAGCATTTTCCGCCATCCAAGGTTGCTTCCATAGTTGCAGGGCCGACACATAACGCCCTGGATCTGGGCTCACCGAGGGAAATCGTCACGTCCTGCTCATGGCTGCTTTAAATCCTCACTTCAATATATTGGTCATTTCGTTTGCCCCGGGCCATTCCCGCACAAACCAGACAGGTTTGCAGACGGTATCCACTCAGCGAGTTTTTGGACATGTGCTTGTCGTTGTGCCCGTCAGAGCTGTTCCAGGCACGACAGACATTCGGAAAACTACCTAGTCAGAGCTGTTCCGAACAAGAGCGGCATTCAGAAACTAGGTAGTCAGAGCTGTTCCTAGCACGAGAGACATTCGGACGAGACATTTCACTCGGACGTAATTGCGTAGTGTCAATTTTTAGTTTGCCACCCGTAGGACGACACTTCCGGCTTCCGGCGGGCATTTTTTAATGAGGTTAGCCTTCCTCGGGTTTCGAGACTCTTGTTTCGGCTTCCACACAGCAAGCTTTCGCTTCGGGCTGCCACGTAATGGATTCGCAAGACAGGCGTTCCATTTCGTGTCAACAAGACAATTTTCCACCTTTGACTACACTCACTCCATGAGTGTGGTTACAGACTATCGGACGTCTGCGAGACATGCGACCGAGGTGTTTTTCCACCTTTTTGTACTCGCTCACGAGGTAGGCTACATGTGCTGCCGGCTCAGCACCTTACCTCCGTGCGTCTGTGGGCGAGTAACGGTCAGGCCCTTTCATCCGGGGATACCTCATATCCCCCAGCTAAGAGCCATCGAACGAATCTGCGCCGAGCATGTAGCGTTCTCAGCACATCATCACAATTGTGATGTAGGTTTGTGTCGGCCAGGCTCTCACTTCCTAGAGTTTATGGCTTAGAGACGTTCAGCCATACACCTCGGATGGGAGCCTTAGAGGTTATTTCCGGACTGAGATTTAGGGATCGTTTGTCTGATTTTGACTGCTATCCTCAGTCTTACCTGCAGAGCAGCAGGTTGTGTCTCTCTTAGTCTGGTCCCTATCCCACGAGCCGTCCGATATGTAGTTTTCACCCATCGGCAAGCACATGGGGTCGATGGGACACGCAAGCTCCCCCACCACGGCAAGGTGGAGACACATCGGGGGAGAAAACATCACGTATAAGTTGTTAGTCAACAGATTTTAGTCAAATAAACAGCAAAATGACGGGAAAAGCATGCAGAATATTTTACTTACATGAAGGTTGCAGCTAATCCACACATGAACACAAATATTTACAAAATTCAACATATTGTTTGTGATTGTCAGTCATCTATACGGCAATTTACAAACACATTTTCAGAATTAGAATCACTTGCTTCAAAGTCTTTAAAGTGTCTATGTATGCTGTCCACGCTGGTATCACTGATATCTAGCTGCAATTCAGTCATCTTCGTGCACTTAAATGTCACTTAAATTGAACCCAGTGAAATCTCCGCCAGCACTTGAAGAATCATCGAAATCCATTTTGAAATACAATGCGTAAAACCCCCCAAAACTATAAAAAAAAAATCCGTTCAAATTCAAAGTATGCACTCGCAAATAGCGGCCACGTTGTCAAGCTATCGGCGAAAACGGAAGTAGACAATCAGAAGTCTCGGAAAGCCGCGAGATCGCATTTTTACATTGCATAATAGTAACGGGCGCTTTGAGACGGTTTGCCCATACCGTGGTACGGACGGAAACGGACGCTTTGCCCTGTAAAGGGTTAATATAGTGCTGTTTAGATAACACATTGTTACTGTAGCTATGAGAGTTAACATATATAGTTAGCGAACCAGAGATAGCATAATTTGTGAACCTAGCATATCAGAGATAACACTTATTGCTTCATACATTGTGTCAATGTAGAATATGAGTAATAACACATATTGTTAATTTAGCATACAAGAGATCACAGACATTGTTAATGTAGTATATGAGAGGTAGTGCATATTGTTAATGTAGATTATGAGAGGTAATGCATATTGTTAATGTAGATTATGAGAGGTAATGCATATTGTTAATGTAGTGTATGAGAGGTAATGATTATTGCCAATGTGGCATATGAGATGTAATGCATATTATTAATGTGGTATATGAAATGTAATACACAATGCCAATGTAAGTATACACGAGATTACACATCGTGCACACTCTTAAAGGATATGGGATTTCTCCAAGTTTGGTAGATAAATTTTTTTGTGGGGGGGGGGGGGGGAAGTTGTCAAGCCTCTGCCTTATGCTCATGCTTCTAAGGTAAATGCTTAGTTTTTGGGCTGGTGTCATTCAGACCATTAGTGCAAGCTTCCCAGGCTCCTGGGAAGTCATCGCTAGAGCTGTGGAGTTTATGCTCTGTTCTATGCTCAAGACAGGTAACATGCCATTCTGTGCAGAAAGAAGTCAGATGGGGTAAAACCCAGAACAGTGAAGTCAATCCTCTGGCATTTCGATTAACTGATTCGGTGCCGAACCGAAAGTAGGTTTGGACCAAGCAAAAATGGATGGTGGAAACTGGGAAGCAGGGGCGTGTCACATCTGTGACGTAAAAGTTGTTAATATGATAGCAAACATGTTGTATTATATAAAATTGAAGTGGGTTGCATAAGAAAACTAAGTATATAAGCCATTGGTAGATACGGGAAGTCGCTTCAGATGATTAATCATCCCTTGGCACTGAATCAGTTATTCTTTCAACCTGGTGAAGAATATTTATGTCTGGCTGAACTTTAATATAGAGTTGAAGTTTAAAGTTTTTTTCCAATGATTTTTGTTTCAAAACTACACTGGTGTTATTCATAGTTAGAGAGGAAAACGTTAAACAGTATAAAAGGGGAAAGCGAAACACAGCATTTATGTGAGTTACTAGCCATGCTTACTGGCTTCCCATTACTGGCCGACATACTGGCTCACAGACTTTTAAGAGTTAATGCAATGTATGATTAGTTTGGTTTGCTCTGTAAAGGATCACTTTCATTGCGCATAGTTATCTCCATAACTGCTCCACTCTGCTCTCGTGGATTACACAGCACAGTGCACAAACTCCATAGAACTTGTGAGGATCCAAGTGTGCGTATAACAGAATAATACATTATACATTTTTCGTAATTGCTTTTCTAATTTGGAAATTTTGCCTGGGCAATAGTCTATTCAGTCTGCTCTTTTCAGTTTCCAACTGCTGAGTAATTTTTTATCTTGAGCAGTGTGCACACAGGTCCTCTATGTTGTTTTCACCCTTGTCTGAAAAGGCGAGATGCCTGATCCACTACCCCAGGATCATAGGCAATGTTACAATCTTTTTTTCTTGTTTTGTGATAATCCTAACTGTCAAAACTGTGAGGCGATCCTGGTCTGCTTAAGCCAGAGGTGGACTCTGTAACCTCATATCTACTCTGTCAACTAAGCATATAGGAGATAATGTTGATTGTTATAGTAGAAGGATAGGGATAACATATCACTAAGATATGGGAGAGAACATATAAATGTAACTTGTGGAAGATGAGATAGTGTTACTACAGCATACAAGAGATCACTCATATTGTCAACTAAGCTTAAGGAAGATAACGTTGATTGTTATAGTAGCAGGATAGAAATAACATATCACTGACATTTGAGAGAGAACATATGAATGTAACATGTGGAAGATGATATAGTGTTACTACAGCATATAAGGGATAACCATAACATATTAATTTGATGTGAATGAGTTACTGGTCTGCTTAAGCCAGAAGTGGAGACTGTAATCTTGGATCTACTCTTCCTCCACGTAACATATGAGAGATAATGCTGATTGTTATAGTAGCATGATAGAAATAACATATCATTAACATATGGGAGAGAACATATGAATGTAACATGTGGAAGATGATATAGTGTTACTACAATGAATAAAACACAAAAAAACTAGAAGTAGATGCTAAACTTTACCAGAACACGATCTCAAGTAACAAAATGGACATTACACCAAAAGTCCTTGTTAGCACACAAACAACAAACACACACTGATACAACTACATGAGAAACTAATATATGAAAATATACATATAAAAGCTACTCATATATTTCATTTTTGTGGACTGGGCACGTGTGTAATCAAATCCGTGTGTCTTAAAAAAGATTCTTAAATGTCGAGAGGATCAACTTCATTGCACCATTGCTCCAGCAACAACCCCCAGGAGTCTTTGATTTTATTCTTTCTTGGCAAACCCCGAAAAGAACCAAATAAATCAATTTGATTATTGCTCGCTGGACTTTAGGCGGCCTGGTGTGCCTTGCCAGTCAAGAAGACCTGATCATTTGGGGCCACATCGATTGACGGATATAATTCACAGCAATCGGGCAAATTTTGAGCTATAGGGTGATATTGCAGTATTCTAGTGTGATAATTTGTCGTGTCTCGCGTGTGCCGCGTGGTCTAGTGGTTACACACCGGATTTGATCCCGGGTCCAGTCAAGGATATGCACTACTAACGAGCTTAAACGAGAGTGAAACTCGAGTCTAATGCTTCCAAATTGACATGGACAAGGCCTTAGGTTCGTACTGGAATATGACCAGCATTGCCAGTAGTGGGTTGTGCTCAATGTTTAAATTACTAACTACTTTCGGATTTTTAACATACTCAACTTGCACACAGGACCTCCTGGTTTTCGCTCTTACCCGAGAGGGCTAGATATCTGATCTCACCACCATGTGGTAGTCCATGTGTTATTCAGGTCTGTGTGGTATTCAGGTCCATGGGTATTCAGGTCCATGTGGTATTCAGGTCCATGTGGTATTCAGGTAAAAGTGTTATTCAGGTAAATGTATTCAGGCTCATGTGTATTTAGGTCCATGTGGTATTCAGGCTCATGTGGTATCAGGCTCATGTGGTATCAGGTCCATGTGGTATTCAGGTCCATGTGTATTCAGGCTCATGTATATTCAGGTCCATGTGGTATTCAGGCTCGTGTATATTCAGGTCCATGGGTATTCAGGTTCATGTGGTATTCAGGTTCTTGCTATTATTGCATAAGGTTATATGGTGAGAATGTAAGTGAAAGTATGCTAGAAGTGACACATCAAATTGTATAGTTGGATGATGTTCATCTTTGTTGGCCATGTCTTAATTGTACATTCATTTAATATTTATATTACTGACTTGTTGGCCATTGCTTAATTATACATTCAGTTTACTTATGTCATTTTGTGGAATTTTGAATGTAGGTCAGTCTTAACTTTGTCATGGTGACTTAATTACTAGTAAACACAATAAAATATATGTATATTTTATTGACAAAACTATCCAATATTGATCACAACTTGTAGAAGGAATAGGAAAGAAGTAAAAGTAACAAATGACACGCAGGAAAACACAAGTCATTGACAGCTATTGCCAGGGGTAGACACAACTAAAAATAATTCAGTAGCCAGCCCCTTTTTCTTAGTAGCTATCATGTCTTCTGGAGCTGAATTTTAAAATTCAGATTCTCAGTAACAATTTCCAGACACATGGCGAGCAAGCAGCCTGTTTTTGTCTACCACTGTCTATTGCCACACCAGGATTTGAAAGTGTCGCCTGCCAATTTTAGATTGTTTTTGTTTTTGAAATATGTTTTAATGTGCTGTTTTGATCTGTTCCCATATGAACGATGGCTTGTAGTCTGAATTAGCCATTATGTTATGGGGAGTTGTCATTGTGTATTTTGAGCCAGATCTGCTGCTTGGGTTGCTATGAATTTATGTTTATGTTATACACCATCAGAGTCTGAATCATAACCTACCACGGCTGTAATGTAGACAGAGTTGGGGGAACAGATAGAGATATTAAAATGTGAATATAAAAGTCAAGAAAGGCTTTTATAGCACTAGGAAACTGGTGGAAGTCAAAAGAAATTACCCTGGGAAGGTTAACCCGGTCAACAAATGCCCACAGAAGTCGGATATGTGGGCCTAATGGTGCAAGAACACAGCTCTGCTGTAAACAGGCACAATGCAATCATGTCCGGAAAAAAAAACTCTGGATGAACGCAGAAGAAGAAGAAGAAGAAGAAGAAGAAAAGAAATTAAACTTAACACCAAACTTAGAACATTCAATTCTGATGTTAAATCATTACTACTTTAGAAACATGGAGAATGACTAAAATGATTACAAATAAACTACAAATGTTCAGTAATTGATGCTTTCACAAAACTAACATGGTATGACGGAATCACCAATGTAGAGCTAGTGGAGAGAACTAGACAAATACCAGTGAATAAAGAGGGGACGACAGACACTGATGCTGGATAGGTATACTAGGCAAAAGAAATTGAGGGAGACCCAAACCACATGGAGATGAGAGGAAGAGACAAATAATAAAATGAGGAGGACATGGGCGAAGCTGCATGGGATAGCTTGGAGTGAGTTGGTGAGGGCCTGAGCCCAGTGAGGATTTCAATAGCAAAAGAAGTATACCATTGTCTGTGGCTTGGTGGGGGGGGGGGGGGGGGGGGGCAGGGTACGCAGTTTCTTAGTCAAGACATGATGGGTTCAAAGTCAGCCACGGGTGATTTTGAAGTAGACTGCTTTGTTTTCATATTTTTGCAATGATTTGTCATTCAGAAAGCAATGGCAAACTCATGAGTGTAAAAGTAAAATTGGCTAAGAAAGTCACACACAGCTAAAAATGCTGGGGTTGATTGTGATGTCCTGTAAAAGGACATGCAGCTATCGTTTGTTTTAGTATACCATTAATATGTGATTAGTGGGAAGATAATGTGGTGGTTCACTTTGGCTTCCACATCCACTGGGGGTCTTTTACCCTACTTTGACATCCTTTCCGACTGTCAGGACAAGTGAGTGTCCTGCTCTGCTCAGCTGCAGTTGTCCACTTACTCCGGTGGATACTCGGTCCCCAGGGCTGAATTTGCCACACCGTGGTGTGTTTCCCATTCTCTCTCAGTGGGAGGTGCAGTTGGAATTTTCCCTTCAAGAAGTTTTGGTCTGTGATAGCCAAAACTCTGCAGTACTTTTAGAGGGCCAGAGTAACTAACGATGATTGCCTGAAGAGGCTAATGAAACTGGAACATTATATACAACAATAAGAAAGAGACAAACGGCTTTTTTTAGTCGTGTGATGAGAAGAGAGGCATTGGAGAACATCATGACGATTGGAAAGATCAAGGGGAAGAGAGGCAGAGGCAGACCAAGAGAAAAGATGCTGGACTGGACTGAGATGGTGGCATGGAGGAATGTCATCAGCTGAGTTGATCCAGAACACCACAGACCAAGATACGAGGAGAGACATGAATGCCTATGCCAGCTAGCAGGCCACGTGATGATGATGATAACCTTGATAGAATGTAGTAATACTGAATGCAAACAAGAAAAGAACTTTTCCTTCAATATTAAGGAAAATGGTAATCATGATATATCAGGGAAAATGATGTCACCAAAATGTGGTATTTCAATAAAAGGGAAAATATTTAACAAAGTCAATAAATTCAAATATATAAGAGCAGCCATAATATCAGATGGAAGATTTGTGGCAGAGATTAAGAGCAGAATACACCAAGCAAAAACTGCATCTCAGAAGATGAAAAGCATCTGATGTAGTGTGACTCTTATGAAATGTCAGAAACAGAGTACTGAAATGTGTTTTAAAACTGTTTTATAGTTGCATATCCTTTACAGGACGTTGCAGTAAACACCAGTATTCTACTAGCTTTATGTTCAGTAGTTTGCCATTGATTTCTGAACGACCGGCTCCCGTACCAACACGTTAAAACCAGCGCGACACGATCTGCTGCTAAATTGGTCACCGCTGTGTTTCAAACACGGGTAAGCAGCATTACAAATCGCGTCTGCAACGTCATCGCGCACAGAGACCGGCTGAAATGTTACATCAATTTTTATGTTGTCCTGTGTACTCTACTTCCTTTACGTCTATGAGTGCTAATCAATACATATGTATTTGTTTATGTGTTATCATGAGCTATTTGTGTTTTCCATGTATTCTAAACATCCTATATATGTGCACACTGGAAAAGTAGTTGTCCAGTAATAATTTCAGCAGCATGTTGGAGTGCCTGTTTGGACAGAAGTATTTATTTTATATATAACTATAAGACATTTCTTTCAGAAATCCAGCAATATGATTTTATTCTTTCAATGTTCTCTCATAATAATTCAAACATAATACAAGTTTGTAAATATGATCACCAAATGCTTACATGGTAGCCTGGTAAGACACCAAGCCATTGTCATAAAAGCTATAGGTTCATTGCTTCTTCCAGCATTATCTTGTCTCAATTTAATAAATCAACCAGAAGATCAAAAATATGTGTACAATCAATAGTAAGAGATTGAACTAAATCTTAAGGTACCTGTTTGTATGTCAGGAGAGTAATGGAATGATTGGATGAAGCTGTACGGTACTTGTACACCCAAAGGTAGAAATGGAAAGATTGGGTGAAACTGTAAGGTACACACAAAGGTAGAAGTGGAAAGTCTGAATCAAACTGTAAAGTACTTGAACATACAAAGGTAGTAGTGAGAAGACTGAATCAAACTGTAACGTACTTGTACACACAAAGGTAGACGTGGGAATACTGAATCAAACTGTAAAGTACTTGTACACACAAAGGTAGAAGTGAGAAGACTGAATCAAACTGTAAAGTACTTGTACACACAAAGGTAGAAGTGGGAAGACTGAATCAAACTGTAAAGTACTTGTACACACAAAGGTAGAAGTGGGAAGACTGAATCAAACTGTAAAGTACTTGTACATACAAAGGTAGAAGTGGGAAGACTGAATCAAACTGTAAAGTGCTTGTACACACAAAGGTAGAAGTGAGACTGAATCAAACTGTAAAGTACTTGTACACACAAAGGTAGAAGTGGGAAGACTAAATAAAACTGTAAAGTACTTGTACACACAAAGGTAGAAGTGGGAAGACTGAATCAAACTGTAAAGTACTTGTACACACAAAGGTAGAAGTGGGAAGACTGAATCAAACTGTAAAGTACTTGTACACCCCAGGATAGAAGTGGAAAGATTGAACAAGATTTAAGGTACTTGTACACAGCAGGATATTAGTGGAAAGACTGTAAGATACATATCCACCCCTTTTGTGTAACACCCAGTTATTGACAAGTCTATTATAAATATCACAAGTTGTTAGTTTTCAATGAGGCGTAGTTGCCAGGGTAGTAAAGATGTCTCTCAAATCTTGAAGTACTAGTTTGAACTCTTGAATATTCAGCACATTTTTTGTTTTTAAATTTGTCTATTTATTACAAATCAAATTTTAAAAAAAAACACGTCTGTGCATTGTGACAACAGCATGGACCAGCAATCATGTACTTCAGCTCAAAAATATCCTTCTAGAGGACATAGCTGAGTACTCAGATAGACAAACAGACAGACAGATATTATGCTGATACACAGACAATTAACGATGCATGAAGGAAGATAGAATGAACAAATAAAGTTTGTGGTATTTATAATAGACATGCCAGAAACTGGGTGTGTACACAAAAGGGGTGGATATGTATCTTACACAGACAATTAACAATGCATGCAGGAAGATAGAACGAACAAACTTTATTTTCAAAGGATTAAGAATTGACCTGCAGGCCCATCTATCATCCTGCCCTGTCTTTCAACCGTCGCATGTGAACTTTGTTTTAACATTTTCATATTAAGTCTATTTATTGTACACAAAGTTACATACTGAGTATAGTGCTAATATCATATTAAAAATGTGTGATTAGTTACTAAATGAATGTCCACCAATATATTCATGTGCACATTGGTGCACAAACTTGCATATCATCATCATCATCCATTGGCTTGTCCTGTGCAGATTTTCCCTCCCTAACAGTCTTTCAAAAATGATCTCCATCTTTGACTACTATAGTTTTCTAGGTATCTGTAAAGAAGGTAGTCTGCCATTGCTTGTGTACATTGATTGTTTGGCACACAATGATTAATTGACGAACACTTTTGGAGGAATCAAACAAGCATATAATCAGTACTGATAATGTATTCAAACAGCTTGTGCTGAATTGAGTGAGAATTTGTTCATTGTTTTTAGGTTTGCTGTGGGATGTAGTTCCATAGATAAGGAGCAAAGTCGTCAATTCCAGATTTGTAAATGTACAATAAATGTAGGCACGTGTTGTGTGTAATATGAGACTGAAGCAACATCCAGCAATGTTTTGGAGTATTATGAGATAATGTTTTATTTGCTGATTTTTGGCTTTGTTATAGATGAATTGTTTACTAAATGGTAACAGCTTTAAATGTTTAGATAGGTTGACAGACTGACTAACAGACAGACCAGCTTTAAAATGTTTAGACAGGTTGACAGATAAACTGACAGTCAGACAGACAAATAGACTGATAGATTGATACATGGACAGAGAGACAGATCATTGGCCTGAGGTAATTTGGAGTATTCTGAGATCAGATTTTATGAATGAACTTGGCTTTGTTGTAGATGTACTGTTTACCAAGCAGTGACAGTTTTAAATGGCTATACACATTAAATATTTATATAGACTTGACAGCACACACAGACTCGTGGATTGATAGACAGACACACAGAGACACAGAGAGACAGATCAATAGGTGGAAGGATGAATAATTAATTGTGGGAGTGTTTCATTTGAGACAAAATCAAATTCAACTACTTATGAAAACAGAGACTTTTATGTCATGGTATTGCTTGTCTGCAGAGATGAAACAATTTCATGCTATTTCACCGATGTCAATCTAGACCAAATCAAATTCAACAACTACTTATGAAAATAGAGACATTTATGTCAAATTATTTATTGTGTGCAGATATAGAACAGTTTTATGCTATTTTTCCAATGTCAATCTAGGCCAAATCAAATTCAACTACTTATGAAAACAGAAGCTTATAAGTTAAAATATTTGTTGCGTGCAGAGACAGAACAATTTCGTGCTATTTCACCCATGTCAATCAATTTTGACCTGTCATCTTTGGCTGTGATTTCCTTCAATATTTTGCCAATTGGAAATAAAATATATGTGTTTGATGCCTGTAAGATCTTGTTCTTGTATTTTACTTAGTTAAAACTCGACCAGGAAAGATGGATTTTAAAACTTGACCTTGGTTTTCAAGTCAACCCAGCCAGAAATGGGTACCGGGAAATGTCTGGGGATGTGAAGGTTTCTGGTGTAATACTGACCACATCAGCCATAGAGTTCTGGTGTGATACTGACCACATCACCCATAGAGTTCTGGTGTGATACTGACCACATCACCCATAGAGTTCTGGTGTGATACTGACCACATCACCCATAGAGTTCTGGTGTGATACTGACCACATCACCCATAGAGTTCTGGTGTAATACTGACCACATCACCCATAGAGTTCTGATGTGATACTGACCACATCACCCATAGAGTTCTGGTGTAATACTGACCACATCACCCATAGAGTTCTGATGTGATACTGACCACATCACCCATAGAGTTCTGGTGTAATACTGACCACATCACCCATAGAGTTCTGGTGTGATACTGACCACATCACCCCAATCTGGTGTAATACTGACCCCATCACCCATAGAGTTCTGGTGTAATACTGACCCCCATCACCCATAGAGTTCTGGTGTAATACTGACCACATCACCCATAGAGTTCTGTGTGATACTGACCACATCACCCATAGAGTTCTGGTGTAATACTGACCACATCACCCATAGAGTTCTGGTGTAATACTGACCACATCACCCATAGAGTTCTGATGTGATACTGACCACATCACCCATAGAGTTCTGGTGTAATACTGACCACATCACCCATAGAGTTCTGGTGTGATACTGACCACATCACCCAATCTGGTGTAATACTGACCCCATCACCCATAGAGTTCTGGTGTAATACTGACCCCATCACCCATAGAGTTCTGGTGTAATACTGACCCCATCACCCATAGAGTTCTGGTGTAATACTGACCACATCACCCATAGAGTTCTGGTGTGATACTGACCACATCACCCATAGAGTTCTGGTGTAATACTGACCCCATCACCCATAGAGTTCTGGTGTAATACTGACCACATCACCCATAGAGTTCTGGTGTAATACTGACCACATCACCCATAGAGTTCTGGTGTAATACTGACCACATCACCATAGAGTTCCGCTTGGGCTATACAAATTTGGGTCCTTGGCCTTTTTAATGTAAGACAGGCCTTTTTTGTGTGTGCATATCCTATTTACAGGACATCTCTGTCAACACCGGCATTTTACTGCTGTTGTTGATGTCTGGGCAAATTTACGTTTTGCCATTGCTTTCTGAATGACCGGCTCCCATACCAACAAGTTAGAACTCAGCGTGACACAGTGCCAAATCAGTCGCAGCTGTGTTTCGAACGCAGGTAAGCGGGCTCATGAATCGTGTCCACAAACTCTTAGCCATGGAGACATAAGACAGGCCTAACAACAGTCAATATTCATCATCATCCAGTGCCTTGCCGGCTGGCATAGACAATCATGCCTCTCCACAAATTACAATCTCCGATGTCATGTATCAGTTTGTGTGTTGACTCCCTTCCGTGCCATGACACAAGACTGTCAAGAATCTTCTCATGCTGTCTTCCTTTATCTCTCTTTCCACAAATCTTTCCGGTTGTCACAACACACTCTAGTTTCCAGTTTTTGTCTTCTCATAATGTGGCCAAAAAATGATGACTGCCTCTTTCTAATGTTTGTGATAAATTGTCTTTGCGATTCACCTTCCCTTAAAATATCCTGATTGCTAATTTTGGCTGTCCAATTAATTTTCAGCATTCTTCTATAAAACCACATCTCCAAGGCTTCCATGGATTGTTTTTGCCTGTTTGCTAATCAGTAAATATTATGAACTGAATAAGCAGAAAGGTGAAGACAATCAAGTACAAATACTACTGCAGGAATGTAAACTGCAAGGTATATCACATTTACTAGGTCATAGCTTTGTGGTTAAGTGATCACCGTAGTCAGTTCATAATCTGGTCAGGGAATTCCACTAATGTCTTAAGTTTAAAACATAACAAGTTTGCTGTGAGCTCAAGAAGAAAGCAAGCAGCGAGCGAGCAAGCTGAACATATCTCAGCATAAGACTAACCTATTATATATGCAGTGGTTTTGCATTTGCATTAGTCAACGGAAAAATGTAAAGCTATAGTTATAGACTGGTAATGTCTAATGTGTCTTCTAATCCCTACTTTATTCTTCTGCTTCTGTGAGTGCCAAACAATACATATGTGTTTATTTAATAACTGTCTTAGTGGCCTCAAAGGGTTATCCAGTTGATATTCTTAGTTACTGAAACACTCCTTTTGAGTCGGATACAAACTGAATGCCCTGCACAGTTTGGATGCAAGGATGATCACTGGAGCACACAGGTTTTAGCCATAACTCTTCGGTTCTCCAAGGCTGCCCCGGTATGAAACAGTTCTGAGTGACCTGAGGAATATAAAGAGACAGTTGAACAAGGATGACTTAATACATACATATTCTTGTATAGGATGCATTTTTAATGACTCATCTCATCTCATCATGTTCCTCTTGTACCCTGTGGTATCGAAGTGAAGTATAAACAGTAGGAGAGTGCCCGCTTATGGGCTTCATGTATCTATTTTCCCATGGACTCTATTATTCCCTGCGTCCATCGTTTACATGGTCAGCCTCTTCCTCTGCTTCCCTCTGGTCTGTACATCATTGCTTGTTGTGGTATACTGTTAGTTGGTAACCTACTTGCATGGCCATACCATTTGACTTGCTGCCTTCTAATAAAATCTAGTGCAGCTATAACCCCCACTTTAGTCCTGATGTCTTCATTTCTGATCTTATCTCGTCTTGATACATTGAGTATTCTTCTCAGACATCTCATTTCTGTTGTTGTGATTTTTTTTTTCTTTGTTTCAGTCATTGTTCAGGTTTGGAATTGGTAGCATAGAGTTAGTAGGAAGATTGTGTTGTAAAGTGCTTTCTTGGTAGTTATTGATACATGAGTGTTCATTAGTATTGGTGCCATTTGTCCAATGAATTGGTTTGCCTTATTGCATCTATTTTCGATCTCGTCTTCTGATTTGCCATTTGATGATATTATACTTCCTAGGTACTTGAAACTTTACTTGTTTCAAGGGATGTTCGTTTAGGTGAATCGTTGTTGCTTTTTCTTCTTTAGTTATAGTCATTACCTCTGTGTTATGTTCCCTATAATTTCGTTTAGACTATTCATGTGGTCTTGTAATTCAGCTTCTGATTTTGCTATTAGTGCTTGCTCGTCCGCAAACAGGAGTTCTCTAATGGTTAGATGTGCAGCTGGTTCTTCCTCTGTGTTCTCGTCATGCGGTGTTCTTGTGGTTTCTGTTTGGCTGGTTTCTTTACATATGTTGTCTATATATGTTATGAACAAGAGAGAGGACAGGACACAGCCTTGTCGTACTCCGGATCTTATGGTGAAGGGTTCTGAGTGTCCTCCAGTTGCTCTCGCTATGCATTCACTGATGTTGTATAAGCTTCTACATAGGTTTGTTAGATGTGTACTCACTCCATATTGTTTAAGGATTTCCCACAGCTTGTTTCTATCTATTCTATAAAATACCTTTTCTTTGTCGACAAAGGCTTAGTAGAGTGTTTCATTGAATTCGGTTGATTTGTCTATAATTTTCTAAGAGCAAACATGGCATCTGTACATCCTTTGTTTTTCCTAAATCCAAGTTGTGTTTCGCTTAGCTGGGGTTCTATAGTAGTTCGTAATCTTTTCACAAGCATTTTGCAAAATATTTTCCCAGTATGATTCAACAGTGAAATGCCTCTGTGTTGTGTGCAGTCTCTTTTGCTGCCTTTGGTTTTCAAAATTGGGATAATTATGGCGTTTCCCCAGTCTCATCGTGTCTGTTGTTCTACCCAAACATGGTTGAATAGTCTATGTAGCTATGCTGTTCCTACTTTTCTTGCTGCTTTAATTAGTTCATTTGGTATTTCATCTTGTCCTGGTGATTTGTTCAATGGGGCTTATAATGGAGCTTCTATAATTTCTTCTTTCATTATGTCTGGTTCTAGTTCTTCGGTGGCATCTGTGTTGGTTTCTTGAATTCCTGTGACATCTGATGGGATGTTGAGAAGTTGTTCGAAATTTACCAGGAAGGTTAACCCGGTCAACAAATGCCAGCAGAAGTTCGATGTGTCGGCCTAAAGGCGCGAGAACACAGCTCTGCTGTAAACAGGCACAACGTAGTCACATCTGAAAAAAAAATTCGGATGAACGCAGAAGAAGAAGAAGAAGTTGTTCAAAATACTGTTTCCATCTTATTAGGATTTGTTTTTGTTCACTTATTGGTTCTCCTGGGTCAAAGGGTTCTCCTCTGGTTCTCATTGCACTTATCTTTTTTGTAGAAGTTTCTAGTTGCCTCCTTGTAGTTTTTATTTAGGGTTTCTCCACACTCCTCCCAGTCTTTTTGTTTTTCTCTCTTTACTATTATATTCACATGTCTTCTCGCTTTTCTATATTCTATGTAATCGCATTCCTCTTTGCTCTTCGACCACTTTTAATATTTTCCCTTTTTGTCAACTACAGCTTTCTATACTTCTGCGTTCCACCAACTTATTATTTTCTTTATCCGTGTTTTGGCTTTTTTTCGTGGTTCCTTATGTTATTTTTGTAGTATTTAAAATGCTTGATTTGAACATCTCCCATTCTTCTTCCACTGTCTTTCTTTCTAGGCCTATAGGTAAGTTTACAAAGATTTCAGTTAGTTCTTTTTCATAATTTTCCCTCGCTGCCTCGTCTTTGAGGTTTTTAAAATTTACTGATTCACATGGCATATATTTTCATGGTCTTTGCTTTCTTCTACTGATGGTTCTTATTGTGGCAACGACTGCTTTGTGGTCTGTGTTTATACTTATGTTGGGCACTGCCCTTGCATCTAATATAATTCTCTTTCTGTTATTTCTTGTTAATATAAAATCAATTTGGCTTTTAGTATCTAGATCGTTCCATTTATACCAGGTATATATATGTAAGTCTTTGTGGGTTTTTTTTTCCAACCTGACTTATCACAACGTCATGCAAAGGACATACAGGGTGTATTTTAATGACTGTGCGGTGTTTGAAAATATTGCCGGTCCAAGTTTTGTATTCACCCTCTGTAAAGTTCATGCAATATAATATAATAGGTCCAAACAAAACTTGGACTGGCAATATTTTCAAACAAACACTGCAAAGTCATTAAAATACACCCTGTATGTCCTTTGCATGACGTTGTGATAAGTCAGGTTGAATTTATAAGCCATTGTATGTTCAGTAGTTTGCCATTGCTTTCTGAACGAGAGTTCAACTTAATGCTGGTGTAGGTAAGTGTTCAACTGCCTACCTCGTCATAATCACACCAAGAGTTCAAGAGTGAATTCTCTTATCCATTCGACCAGGTTGACATCTACAAGGATGACTTTAAAATGAATTAAAAACACGGAAACAAGAACAGAAAAAAAGAGAAACAATCCTGTAACAGGAATGTGCTGTCGGTATGTGAAATGTTAGAGCCGTTATATCTTTAGACTTAATGCTGGTGTAGGTAAGGTTCAAACTTGCCTACCTCGTCATAATCACACCAAGAGTTCAAGAGTGAATTCTCTTATCCATTCGACCAGGTTGACATCTACAAGGATGACTTTAAAATGAATTAAAAACACGGAAACAAGAACAGAAAAAAGAGAAACAATCCTGTAACAGGAATGTGCTGTCGGTATGTGAAATGTTAGAGCCGTTATATCTTTAGACGTGTTTGCACGGAGGTAGGCCTATAGGTTTTTACCTCTAACAGAGAATGGCAAGTGCAGACATTTAACCCTCGTTTGACATTGCAGAAGCTGAACAAGGATGACTGTGGCTGAATTAATAAAAGCAAGGAAACAAGAATAGACAAAAGCTGATGCATTAAGCTCACAGAAATGTAACACAACTACAACACCATATACAAGTATCATACTTAAAATTGTATTGTATCATGCATGTTGCAAATGTCATACTCAAGTTTCTGAGTTGTACAATAAGATGAATGTTAAAGACAGTAAATACATTATGCTGAAGTCTTCTAGCTGTATCGTAACTGTAGATATTACATAATAACATCACTCTGAAAATTCAAATCAGTCAAGGAGTGAGGATAAGACGTTGGCGCTGGATTGAAGACCTCAGGATAGTACGAGGGAGCTTCAAATGAAAACCTTGAACCTCCCAATGACTCTTTGAGTTGTCCACACAGGTGGAAATCACTTGGGGCTAGGTCTGACGAGTACGGGTTATGTGGTGCACACTGAAAGTGGGGGGAGGGGGGGGGTGTCTTCGATGGTTTCAACAAATTGCACAGGCAGTATGGGGTCAAGCGTTGTCATGTTGCAAAAGGACACCTTTACTCAGAAGTCCACGTCGTTTGGATTTGATAGCGGTTCAAAAGTTCCACTCATACACTTGCTTGACTGACAAGCATGTATCACCGTACTGGACCTTCATTTGCCGATGAATTTCTATAGGTTTCACCTCTTCACTGATAAAAAAACAAACGGATAACAGAACACTGCTCCTCTTTGGTGCATGTCAAAAGCGGGGCAGCCATCTTTAAACTGTCATTATGACGTCCCTGTGTTCGTCTGCACTTTGATGTCACGTGCTTAACACTCTTGAAACCCTTAACAACAATACTGACAGGTTATTAGACAACGGGATGGTTATTGTAATTTCTTTCACACTGGAGCCCATAAAGAGGACGAAATAGTAGGGGACCTAAAAACACGGATAAGATAATTTATTAATTAGAGACGGAGACGAACTATGGGAGGAGAACAAGGAGGGGGCTGCAGGGGATAGGAGGGCTGGGCGTGAGTTGGTTGAGGGCCTTTGCCCGAATGGGAGACAAAGAGCAAAAGAAGAAGAAAACATTTGGCTCAAGTCTCACTTCTGTAAAGTAATTGTGGATATTACATACAGACCTAGCTGTATGGTAGCTAGATATTACATACCAACTATGACCAACGAAGATGATGTCAAGAACAAGTTCTATGAGGACCTGCACAATGTATTTGGGGATTTCAATGCCAGAGTAGGCACGGACACCACCTCTTGGAGTGGAATTATTAGAAAGCATGGAGTCGGAAATTGTAACAGCAATGGACTCCGCCTCCTTCAGACATGTGCCGAACATGATCTCCTGATTACGAACACAATTTTCCGTCTCCCCATGAGAAATAGGACATCATGGATGCACCCTCGCTCGAAACACTGGCACCTCATTGACTATGTCATTGTCAGGAGGAGTGACAGACAAGACGTTCCGAGTGACAAAATCCATGTGTGGTGCCGAATGTTGGACAGACCATCGTCTCATTGTCTCGAAAATAAACATTCACATCAAACCACCACGGCGTCTTCAAGGGGTGAAAATGCAAAAAATATCTAAATGTCACCCGCCTAAACAGCAAGAAAATGCAGCAGTCGTTTGAAAATATGATGGAAGACCGCCTCAAGCCCAATGCTGCAGCTAAACAGGATACAGGAACAGGATGGAGAGCCCTAAAGAACATAATCTACAACACTGCTATGGAAATCCTGGGTCCAGCCCCCGAAAGCATAAAGACTGGTTTGATGAAAATTCCGAAGACATCAACCAATTGCTGGCCG
Organism: Cepaea nemoralis; assembly: GCA_014155875.1. Lineage (NCBI taxonomy): Eukaryota > Metazoa > Mollusca > Gastropoda > Stylommatophora > Helicidae > Cepaea > Cepaea nemoralis. Next base: position 67,672 of record JACEFZ010019098.1, read on the forward strand.
AGAAACATCTTCTCCTCAAGGCACATTTGAATGACCCAAAGTCAACATAAAAAAAAGATGCCTTCAAGAACATTCAGAGAGTAGTGCAGCAGAAACTTCGGCACAGGCGGGACTCCTGGCTGAGCAGCAAAGCTGATGAAATTCAGGGCTTTGCTGACAGACACTATATGAAAAACTTCTACGACTCACTGAAAGCGGTCTATGGTCCTACATCACCAGGCATAGTTCCCCTCCTCAGTGCAGATGGGGGAACATTGATCACCGATAAGAAAGAAATCCTTCAACGCTGGGCAGAGCATTTCAGCAACATCTTAAATGCAACTTCCTTCTTCGATGATGAAACCATCAACTGCCTTCCTCAAGTTCCTACCAATGAGACACTTGATGACCTGCCAACCATAGTGGAAATAAACAAAGCCATCCAGCAACTCTCCAGCGGCAAGGCACCTGGTCCTGACTCCATCCCAGCAGAGATATACAAGGCAGGTGGGCCGGTCCTAACAGAGCAGCTTCACCAAGTCTTTACAAACATATGGGTGAACGAGACCATGCCACAAGATTTCAAGGACGCGTCAATAGTCCACCTTTACAAACGTAAAGGAAACCGCCAATCCTGTGACAACCACCGAGGCATCTCCTTGCTTTCAATTGCAGGGAAGATACTCGCCAGAATTCTTCTCAATCGCCTCAGCACCATCTCGATCAAGGTCTTCTTCCTGAGAGTCAGTGTGGCTTCAGAAAAGAACGTGGAACTGTTGACATGATTTTCGCTGCAAGGCAGCTGCAAGAGAAATGTCAGGAACAGAACTGCGAAATGTTCTCCACTTTCATTGACCTTACCAAGGATTTTGATACAGTCAGCAGAGAAGGACTGTGGAAGATTATGGCAAAATATGGCTATCCACGAAAGTTTGTCCAAATAGTGCGGCTATTTCATGATGGCATGCAGGCAAGAGTACAGGAAAATGGCGAACTGTCTGAACCCTTTCCTGTCACCAATGGAGTGAAGCAAGGATGTGTCCTGGCACCAACACTGTTCAGCCTCATGTTTTCAGCCATGCTGATGAATGCCTTCGAGAACGACGATATTGGAATAGACATCAACTACCGTATGGATGGAAAGTTATTCAATCTCAGAAGGCTGAAAGCTAAAACCAAAATTAACAGCGACACCGTCAGAGAGCTCCTGTTTGCTGATGATTGCGCTCTGTACGCCAACTCAGAGGCGGACATGCAACATAATGTTTCAGCTTTCTCACATGCCTGTGCCAACTTTGGGCTCAATATAAACTTGGAGAAGACTGTAGTTATGTACCAGCCAGCTCCAGGGAATAATCACACTGTGCCGAACATCAAAGTGAATGATCATAGACTAAGTGTTGTGGACAAATTCACCTATCTTGGCAGCACTGTGTCACAAGCTGCCACAATTGATGACGAAGTGAATGCGAGAATCTCCAAGGCCAGTGCGGCCTTTGGCAGACTGTACAAGAATGTATGGGACAGAACTGGAATAAGCCTGCAAACAAAGCTAAAAGTCTACAAAGCAGTTGTATTATCCACACTGCTATATGCTTGTGAAACCTGGACTGTTTATCAGCGACACGCTAGGAAATTAAACCACTTCCACACAGTCTGCCTAAGGAAGTATAACGGAGTAACAGTTATATGGCAGATGCAAGCGAAGTCCTGGTTATATTTTTCATATGTTTAATTTGACTGAATACATCGTATAATAATAAAACAGCATACAAGAGGTTTTCTGTTATTACAATAGATGTTGTCAATTCAAGGTCCAGCCAGTAACTCACATCTCTAACCCCCGCGTCACGGCTTGAGCGTCCCTAGTTACGTTTATACGGGATGCTCAACCGTTCCTAGTCTTTGCACATCACCTCCTAAGCTACTAACAGAGATGGTGCTCTGTTACAGAAGCTACTGAAGATTAAATGGCAAGACAAGATTCCAGACACTGAAGACCTAGAAAGAGCATCCATGCCCAGTATCCACACTATACTGATGAAGAATCAGATTCGCTGGGCTGGTCATTTGACTCGCATGCCAGATCACAGGCTCACAAACGAATTTTTTACAGCGAACTGCGTTGGGGTAAACGCTCCCAAGGTGGCCAGAGGAAACGTTTTAAAGACACTCTGAAAATTTCACTGAAGGCTTTTGGAATTCATCATGACACCTGGGAGGCTGCAGCCAGAGACCGAAATTCGTGGCGTGCATCATTACGCAAGGGTGCAGTCATATGTGAGGCAACCAGGACTGCAAGAGCTGTGAAGAAAAGGCAGGACAGAAAAACCACTGCAGGAAATCCTCCTCCAGAAATGTCAAGCATTCCTTGCCCACATTGTCAAAGAACATTTCGAGCCAAAATAGGCCTTATCAGCCATCTTAGAACCCATGGCTCCATACCTTCAACCCCACTGGATGAAATGAATGGTCATCATCATTCTTGATGGACAAACAACAACAACAACATTACATACAGACCTAGTTGTGTGGTAGCTAGATATTACATACAGACCTTGCTGTGTGGTAGCTAGATATTACATAAGACCTAGCTGTATGGTAGCTAGATATTAGAGACCTAGCTGTGTGGTAGCTAGATATTACATACAGACCTAACTGTGTGGTAGCTAGCTATTACATTCATATCTAGCTGTGTGGTAGCTACATATTACATACAGACCTAGCTGTATGGTAGCTAGATATTACAGACCTAGATGTGTGGTAGCTAGATATTACATACAGACCTAGCTGTATGGTAGCTAGATATTACATACAGACCTAGCTGTATGGTAGCTAGATATTACATACAGACCTAGCTGTATGTTTTCTTGCCTCGCATATCCTTTACAGGACATTGCAGTAAACACCAGCATTTTCCAGCTGCTGTTGATGTCTTGGCAAGTTTTACTTTCAGTAGCTTGCCATTGCTTTCTGAACAGCCGGTTCACATACCTCCGTAAGTAACCAGCGCGACGCGATCTGCTGCCGAATCTCGCGCAGCTGTGATTTGTTCGTGGGTTTACAGGATTATGAACAACGTCCTTAACGCCGTCGCCAGGGAGATCGGCAACTAGCTGTGTGGTCATATTACATACATACTGTCCTAGCTGTATGCTAGCTAGATATTAAATACAGACCTAGCTGTGTGGTAGCTAGACATTGCATACAGACCTAGCTGTGTGGTAGCTAGATATTACATACAGACCTAGCTGTATGGTAGCTAGATATTACATACAGACCTAGCTGTATGGTAGCTAGATATTACATACAGACCTAGCTGTGTGGTAGCTAGATATTACATACAGACCTAGCTGTATGGTAGCTAGATATTACATACTGACCTAGCTGTATGGTAGCTAGATATTACATACAGACCTACCTGTGTGGTAGCTAGACATTGCATACAGACCTAGCTGTGTGGTAGCTAGATATTACATACAGACCTAGCTGTGTGGTAGCTAGATATTACATACAGACCTAGCTGTATGGTAGCTAGATATTACATACAGACCTAGCTGTGTGGTAGCTAGATATTACATACAGACCTAGCTGTGTGGTAGCTAGATATTACATACAGACCTAGCTGTGTGGTAGCTAGATATTACATACAGACCTAGCTGTATGGTAGCTAGATATTACATACAGACCTATCTGTGCGGTAGCTAGATATTACATACACACCTAGCTGTGCGGTAGCTAGATATTACAATCATTATGCTGGTCTCTGCTGCTGAAGATGTGTGTAAGCGGGACATGATTGATACAGGCATTGATAATGCACATTGGGAGCAAGTGACCGCTGATCATGTTGCATGGAGGGCAAATATCAGAAATGGAATAAAGACAAAGGAGAAAATTATTGCAGATAAGTCATACACCGAGCGTGTGAGACGTAAGATGGTGCATGGTGGTGGAAATGACCATGTGTTCACATGCATCCACTGTGGACGAACATTTAAGCGCGAATTGGTCTTATCAGTCACATTCGCTACCACCATGGGTTGTAGTTATTATGCCTTTTTGAAGCACAAACTATCGTCTGTCAAGACGGCAAGGTGCCATTGAATGAATATGCTGGTCTCCTAGCTGTACGGTAGCTATATATTACATACACACACCATGCTGGCCTCCAAGCTGTATGGTAGCTAAATATTACATACACACATAATGCTGAAGTCTCATAGCTGTATGCTAACTAGATGTTATATAACAGAGCATCATCTCTGTTAGGGGGTTTAATGGGTGGTGTGCAAAGGGGAAAAGACTAGTATACAAGGCACGGCTGAGCATCCCGTTGGGATGTAACTAGGGACGCTCAAGCTGTGACGCGGGGGGTACGAATAGTTAGTTACCATCTGTACCTCGGATCAGCAACACCTATTGTAATACCATCTGTCCAGAAAGTCATTGTATGCTGTTTTATATTCTACGGTGTATTCAATTGAATAAATATATGAAATACAGCGAGGACTTTGTCTCTGCTCTATAACCTCAGCACTGTTATAAGAGTAGAAATGGTGCCGTGACCAGGATGCGATTGTCTGGATTGACCGAAGTATTGACCACGGCACATTTTGAAACGCTCGTCAAACAACTTCATTGTTGCGGTGACTAACCGAAGTATTGACCACGGCACGTTTTGAAACATTTCTTGAACACGCTTGGAAGATGGCTGTCTTTGTTGATACAACCTTGAATGTAAGACTTGCAACAGCCAAAAGCCCATCCAGGGGTGGCTGTTTGTGAGTTTGTGATCTTACCCTGTTCAACTGTGTCAAGAGGCTGCTTAATCAGGTCGCCGTTTGCATTCCCATTTCATCGGCCTAATATAATCAAAGCTGAAGCCCATATTATCAGGTTGATCGTTGGCTCTGCGGTCGTCAAGTCCACACATTATCAAGCTGAACGTGAGCACTCTACGAAGTTGGTTTCTATCAAGGGCCTACCAAGAGGCGGCAGTCAAGTACCCGTCCAAGGACGAATTGTCAGTGAAGATGGTTTCTATCAAGGGCCTACCAAGAGGCAGCGGTCAAGTAATTCCTTACTGTGTCGATTGGGTCATCTCCTGGACGCTGTAGTTCGTGAGCTTTAATGTCGTGAGCCAGTGTCAAGAATGAACTTAGGACAGGCATCTGGTCAGCTTGTTCAGCTGGGAAATGCTCGAGCAGACAACATTACAACATTGGTAACTGAAGCAAGTATAAGTCTAATAGTTTAACTTAGTGGAAGATTATAAAACTTGGTTAGTTTAGAATAACAATATCGACAACATTGGTAACTGAAGAAAGTGCAAATCTAATAGTTTAATTTGGTGAAAAATTATAAAACTTGCTTAGTTTAGAATAATAATATTGTGTTACTATATATTATTGTACTATATTGTGTTGTACTGGTATATTCTGTATTTCAGATTTATAATGGAACCCCAAGACCTTTCCTTAGGACAGGTGCTTGGTGGTGTAGGTAGAGCCATATCCAAGTTAGACAAAGTTTTGAAATAGCAAAGCATAGCTGTTGACATTGATAAGTTTAGTGGGCAAGCAAAATATTTTAAAAAATGGATTGTGTCCATCGAAAAACATGCTTATTTAGTGGGCGCCACAGACGAAGACAAGAAAAATGTAGCTTATAAGACAAGTATATCGCCTGTCTCAGATCATATTAGAAGAAAATTGGAAGCAGGAACAGATGAGACGTGGGAGCATTTTAAAGATGACATGGCTCGGAAATATGCTGAGATCACGGATCCCCAACATGCTTTTTCAGTATTAAGACAATCTAGGCAAGATAATGGAGAAAGCGTTCAGCTGTACAGTGATAGGCTGATTAATCTAGCTGAAGAAGCATTCATAGGCCAGAATTTTCAAGGCGAGGAAGTGGAGAGGATGCTGGTTGGAATTTTTGTTGATGGGATAAAGTCAGATGGACTTAAGTTTAAACTTATGAGGGAAAATCCTGCGAGGTTATCACAGGCTGTGGATATAGCTGTACAGGAAGAAAGTGTGAGAAGGAGATTTAGACTAAGGGTAGGACGAGAGATAGGAAGTAATAGAGAAGAGAGAATTGAGGAACCTATGGAGATAGGACAGGCAAGATACGGATGGAGAAGACGAGGAGAAATACAGACATTGCAGGGAAATAATGAAAATACTCATGATAGAGGAAGACAAATGAGAAACCCTATAAGAGAGACGGTAGGTAGTACAAATATGGTTTGTTGGAATTGTGGTCAGAGGGGATCGCTTCTAGATTTTGTGGCAACAGACGTGCTCAGGTTAGTGCACAGAATAGAAGTGTAAACAGTGGACCAAATAGAAATTTTGAAGACAGACAGAGGAATTTTACAAGGCCAAGAATGCAGGAAAACTGGCATCCCACTTACTGAGTAGGACCTGCGGTAGGAGGGAAAATAAAAAGGTCCCAAGAATTAAGGAATATTTTAATGACAAGTATAGGAGGACAAGTAGAAAGTGGTCTCAACTTGGTGAAATAAAACAGTTCTCAGTGAATATAACCTCAGCACTGTTATAGTTACATACAAACATCATGCTGGTCTCCCAGCTGTATGGTAACTATATATTACATACAAACATCATGCGGGTCTCCTAGCTGTATTGTAACTAGATATTACATACAAACACTGTGCTGAAGTATCCTAGCTGTATGCTAATTAGATATTACATATACTCATCATGCTGAAGTTTCTTTGCTTACCAACTTCATGCTTTTTAAATTAAATTTTGTGTTACTCCTTCAATTATCTGGGTACCCACCTTGAACACACTTTCTTACATTTCAATCGATCATGCATTATGCTGTATGCTGAACCATGTGAGCACCCTACTGCAGATGCTACAGAGCCTATCGTTGCTCGCCTGTCACCTCTAATCATCTCCTCCACTCGCTGCACAGATGCTTCTGTTGCAATCTCAACAGGACGACGAAATCGGATTTCATCAACAATTTTAGAGCGTCCTTGAGAAAATTATTATACCCAGCTATGCACCGCTTTACAGAACAAACATTTGTCAGCATAAACAGGAAGCATTTCCTTATGAATGTCCTTTGCAGGCAGTTCTTTTGCTCACACAATCGCACAACAGCACGCAGTGGCGTGCAGAGGTTCTTTGATACCCGGGGCGAACCCCTTGATTGGATGCCCCTAAATTGTTCTTTACCTCATGCATTCCTCCTCCCATCCGACTGCACTATGCTGCCCCCTCTCCCTAACTGGATGCCGTCCTCCCGGCTGGATGCCCGGGGCCGTCGCATCCCCGCACCCCCCTCTGCACACCACTGAGAGCACGTTGCTCTTTGGTTGTACATTCTGTAAGTACAGTCGCCATTTTGTTTAAGCGCAGCGCATGCGCATGAGACACCTAGCGCCACCTGACGAACAGGAATATGAAGTTCGATGTTGCTGTCACCTAATGACACCTGTAGAAAACACCAACTAAATTTACCTGCCATCCCACAGAACTGCGTGACTTACTTATTGGCTCGCCCTCGTAAGAAAGGAGGTCAGCATGGTCGAATGGGTAAGAATGCACTTAAACATCCGGTGTGTTGATGCCGAGGTAAGGGATTCAACCTCTAAACCCAGCAGTTGGACTAAAATGTCGACCTATCGCCCTTGACTTTTGGACGTGCATTACAAGTACCACTGAAGTCGGAGTGGGTTCGCCTGATGGCGAAGGACACAGGTAATAGGCAAAGCTAATCCACACGGAAAAGTAAGCCGAGTGCTACTAGAATTAGTGTGTATGAACTACGCTTGAGTTCAATGTGAGCGAGTGCATTAAAAAAATTAAACAATTCTGAAACAAATAAATAAAAAAGAAAGGCGGGCGCATATTAATAATAATAAAAAAGTAGTGGGTACTTTTGCTATAATTATGTAAAGTGGTAGATCATCACATATCGGCTTGTAGACGTGCGTGCGGAATGAATAAGTGGCAATTTTTTTCCCTTCTGTAGCGAACCCTTGTCTGCCTTGCTCTTGACAATGTCTGAATAGCGTCATAACTATTACAACAATAGGGAAACTCCGTGGCGAAGTGGTCAAGCCGTTTGACTCTGGCTCCGAAGGTTGTGGGTTCTATTCCGGGCCGCGTCCTTCGGTTCACGAGTGAAATTTTTCGGAGACTCCTGTGGGTCGTCGGTAGAGCTACGGAGTTCGTGCTGTGTGCTACGCTTTCCGCGCTGCGGAAAGAGACCGAGCCATATGGGATAAAACCCGGTGCGATGAAGTCGACTTTTAAGCGACTCGACTTTTTAAACCATTGCAACAACGCATCCGATAGAGACACGCAACAAAATGTGGATCACTTAATTTGCATGTGTGTTTTTGTACCTTTCTTTGAGAAGAGCTTGTCGGAGACCACTAAATATTCGTAGAAGTCCAACGTTCTACTTTTGTTGATGTCAGCTTCCAGCATGGCTTCCTGTGTTCAGAAAGAGACAATTAATTTCTCGCAATGTTAGTATAATCTTGTAAAACAGACAACACAGCCTTTAGACATAATTTTTTAGCCTTTAGACATATTTTTGTAGACATATTTGAATAACGAAGACACAAACCATATATAGTACGATTTATTGCCTGGCACATTTCGCTGCATCTCGTCAGGTACTTACTGCAGATGTCACACAACATAGAGTAAAATAATTAGAATCATCGTTCAAGCTGAAATATACACATATTCACACAGTAATATCAGTTGTTTACCATGGTAATTTTAAACTGACTATCATGTCTTTCTGTTTGCACAAAATTGGCTTGTGCAGGTGGATCATTATCGCTTCTGCAAACTTTAACAAACGACTATTTTGTGTATGAAACAACACGCGAAAAGCGCTGTCCCTTTCAATGACATGACCGGTTTCCAAGACATGACGTGCAATGGACGACGCCGGAAGTTTATAATTGTGGTGTGTCACACTTCCCATGATCCCATCGCTTGTGTGTAGTTTCTTGTCAACCCAGTTTGGTACGTGTTCAAAAATCCTGGTGTGTAACTGTCTCTCTGTTCGGCCAATGTAGGTAGACTCGCACCTGTATGTGAATTGGTAAATACAATTAGATGTGGCGTACAGAGGGGTAGATTCTTTTATTGCTGGGGTGGGAATAGGTGTGGTTTTGTACCTAATAACTGGAGTTGCAGCACAGAATGTTCGGCCAACTGCTGTAACAAGCCGGTCCTGTAGGACGTTGCATTACGTCATCCCCTCGAAAGGTAAGCTGTATAAATACCTTGAGCTTAGGGACCGTAGGTACGTCTGATTTTGGTTTCGGCTGTTGGCAGTGGCGCTTTATAAATCCTGTGGAGTACCCATTCAGGTGTAAGACATTCTTCAGAGTTTCAATTTCTTCCGTCAGTGTATCCTGGGTGCATATCTTCCTAGCACGGTCAAACAGGGTCCTCACTAAGCCCCGTTTGTACTGGACAGGTGCGAAGCTATGAAAATTTAAGTATTGGCCAGTCCATGTTTCTTTGCGGTACACCGATCTTTGAATTGTGCCGTCTGCTCTACGTCTCATTAGAATATCTAGGAACGGCAACGTTTCGTTGTGTTCATGTTCCATAGATAGAGAGATGTTTTTATGCGCCATGTTCATTATGGCCTGGAACGATGTTGCTTGTAGCTCGTCTGTGGTGATAATTAATATATCGTCCACATAACGACGGTAGAAGACCAAGTTTTTAATGTCTGAGGATCTCTTTTCTTCTAAATGTGCCATGAAGATGTCCGCTAGAATAGGACCAAGAGGACTCCCCATGGCCACTCCGTCAATTTGGCGGTATGACTTATTCAGAAAATTGAATTTTATATTGGCAGTACATAGTAATAGTAGCCTCTCCAGAATAGACTGTTGGTATACCTAGTTTTAGTTGTTTGTCTCTGATGTGTTCACTTATTATTTTCACTGTCTCATCTAATGGAACGTTGGTGAATAGGGAGGCTATATCCATGGATGCCATGTGTTTATTATTTATGTCCATTGTATCAAATAATTCCACCAGTTCGAATTTATCTCTAAGTATTTTTGGATCAAACGACTGTCGTACTGTCTTTAAAATTTCAGCTAGCCATCTCGCCATCCGGTGTTGTGCAGAGTTAACCATGGACAGGATCGGTCTTAGCGGAATTCCGGGCTTGTGAAGTTTGGGTAGAATGTACATTTGAGGAGTTTGGGAGCCACGTGGTGTGAGCATTTTTGCAGTGGCCTCACTGATAAGTCCCTCATTCACAAGTGACTGGATCTCCTTTCTCATTTTTGCATCCAGGTCCTCCGACTTGTTTACTGTTTGGTCTAACCTGAATATAGATTCATCCGATAATATCATGTCCATTTTACTCTGGTAATCTGACTAGCTGCACCACTTCGACTACAGAGGTATTTTATTTAATGTTCTCTCGCTTTGAATTCAAGCGTAGTCCATACTAGGGCCGTGCCATATTATGACACAGAGAGGCGGCCGCATTAAGAGGCGCCGTAAGGGGGCTTTATAGGGGCAGCATTTGTAAGGAAATAAAAAAAAAACATGTAAAGGGCGGCATTTCGAAGACTTGCATCATACTGAGAATATCTACTGTCCACGTGTTACTGTTCTTTAGTGCGCTGGGCTGATTAGCTTTCCTTGTTACAAGTGTCTCTCGCCAGCAGGCTAACCCTCGTCGACTACAGAGGTACTTGTAATTTACGCCCCCAAATCAAGGAGAAGTCAACATTTTAGTCCAGCTGACCGGTGTAAGGGTTGAACCCGGAACCTCAACATCAGCAATCCGGTGTAAATTTCTTCTTAAGAACCCTCTTGCCTTTACTCACTTTGATGAGTCATTGGCTTGTGGTGTTATCCCCCATATTTGTGATAGAGTGGTTGACCCTCCCTGGATGGTACAGACTGTATCACATAGGCCGCCTCGACTTCCCCGGAGTTTACCTCGTGACCATTGTTGGTCGGGTCGATCTCAGAAACCAGGTCAATTATTACAAATAGGCCTCGAGAGGCATTTGAACACGTAATAGCTGGTGTATGCTGGTAGGAAATACAGGCTTGACAGAGCAGCTGCCGCGCCGTGCTGAGGTTTATGATTTTCTGTTTGTCTGTCTGCCTGCCTGCCTGCCTGTCTGCCTGCCTGCCTGCCTGCCTGTCTGTCTGCCTGCCTGCCTGCCTGCCTGTCTGTCTGTCTGTCTGCCTGCCTGCCTGCCTGTCTGTCTGTCTGTCTGTCTGTCTGTCTGTCTGTCTGTCTGTCTGTCTGTCTGTCTGTCTGTCTGTTGTTTTTGTTTCCTTTAAATAATTTCTTTCTTAATCTCTGAGAGTTAAGAAAATTATGTGCCTTTTCGGCGATTATAACCGGGATAATCTAATGTGTGAAACCATTTCTCAGCTCACGGCCATCCTCTTACCAAAAGCAGGTAATATAGTCAATTGTAATAACGGAGCATATTATAAACATGTCTTGCCACATCGAGAGGAAGAGATCTGATCGACAGTTCCTATATTACATCCTAGTATTGTAAGACCCTTAGCATTTCACACTCCCACAACAGTACCTGTGTGTTCGTATCGTTCAGCTGCCTTGATGAGATCAACACCTATAGTAGCAATGGAGAAAATGGGTAGGACACAAGCACTGAGAGAGCGCAGAGATACTAAAACGTTAATGCAAGCAGAAAAGTTCCTCAGCATGCGAGGCCACCCTATGAAGAACAGATTTGAAAACCTAGCTATGGGGCGGTTGAAAAGAAGTAGTTTTATCCACCAGGCCAAACGACTCTGCAGAGAAACCACCGATCTGCCCACAGTTGGTATTCCCCTAACAACTATTCCAGAGTGAACTCCATGGAAAGATGAACATAGACTATCGCTACAAATCCAGACAAAAGTGAGAGGAATATTTGACAAGGAAGAACATAACAGTGTACAGCGCAGAACAGCCACTCTCAGCTTCCTTGATGAAGAATACCCATAGGACCTCTGGATCCGAGTCTACAAAGATGGGTCAGCACAAAATGCTGTTCGAATTGGAGGAGCGGGAGTGTACATAGAATACCCAAATCTCCCCCGATGTGTCTCCACCTTGTCGCGGTGGGGGAGCTTGTGTGTCCCTCTGACCCCATGTGCTTACCGATGGATGAAAACTACATATCGGACAGCTTATGGGATAGGGGCCAGACTAAGAGAGACACAACCCGCTGCTCTGCGGGTTAGACTGAGGTGAGGATAACAGTCAGAAGCTTAAATCAGGCGCACGAAGGCAGAAGTTCTTGGTCCGGACAAAACACGTAAGGCTCCTTGTCGAGGGCTGTGGCTGAACGCCTCTAAGCCACAAACCCTCGGATTTGAGAGCCGGGCCAATTCCCTCCTACCGAAAAATAGAGGCGTGATACTGAGCAAGCTACATGCTCAGGTCTGGTACAAGTTCGAAGGCTCTCAGCTGGGGGATATGAGAGATCCCCGATTGAGAGGGCCAGGCCGTTTCTCGTTCACTGCTGCACGAAGGTAAGGTGCTGAGCCGGCAGCTCATGTAGCCTATCTTGCGAGCGAGTACAAAAAGTCAGAAAAGTGCCTCAGTTGAAGGAAATGGTTACGAAAACTGTCTGTATCTAACTCATAGAGAGTGTTGACAAAAGTGGAAGAACGTCTCAATGACGCGAAATGGAACGCACGGCGAGCGAACCTATTGCGTTGTCCGAAGTCAAAAATAAAAGCTTACCGAGTGGATGTCGCTCGCAGTCTGACCGCTCCTGGTGTGTGCTTGAGCGATCAGTGACAAGCGAGACTCCCAACACATGGAAGTGAGGAACTAAAGCAGCCATGAGCAGGACGTGGCAACTCCTCGGGTGTGCCCAGTCTCAGAGCAATATGTGCCGGCTCTGCAATTATGGAAGCCTCCTTGGATAGCGAGGGAATGCCCATGATCTGCCCCTGCTTCCCTTGAGGGCCGACCGCGATGTCGTTGATCGTTCTATCTTGACCAGCTGAGATGTTGGCGACATCACAACAGTCTAACGTGCCTCGAAACCAGAGGAAGGCTAACCTCATTAAAAAATGCCCGCCGGAAGTCGGAAGTGTCGTCCTACGGGTGGCAAACTAAAAATTGACACTACGCAATTACGTCCGAGTGAAATGTCTCGTCCGAATGTCTCTCGTGCTAGGAACAGCTCTGACTACCTAGTTTCCGAATAGCCGCTCTTGTTCGGAACAGCTCTGACTAGGTAGTTTTCCGAATGTCTGTCGTGCCTGGAACAGCTCTGATGGGCGCAACGACAAGCACATGTCCGAAAACTCGCTGAGTGGATACCATCTGCAGACTTGTCTGGTTTGTGCAGGAATGGCCCGTGGCAAACGAAATGACCAATATATTGAAGTGAGGATTTAAAGCAGCCATGAGCAGGACGTGACGATTTCCCTCGGTGAGCCCAGAATCAGGGCGCTATGTGTTGGCCCTGCAACTATGGAAGCAACCTTGGATGGCGGATAATGCTATGGACTGTCCCTGCCTTCCTTTGAGGGAAAACCGTTGTCTTCGACCGTTCCGACTTGGCCAGCGGTGTAGCAGATGGAACCGCAAAAGTTAGTCTCCCAGGAATGCTACCTGGTCAAAAAAGCACGCTAAAGTCGATGTGTTGGCCTACGGGTTTCGGCCGAAGGGCGCATAACAGACACACCGCAATCACATCTGAAAAAAAAAAAACACTCCGGATGAACGAAAAGAAGAAGAAGAAGAAGAAGAATACCCAAATAATACTAGGTGCACAGCTAGAGTACCGACAGGAAAGTACTGCCATAACTATGATGCTGAAATTGAGGCAATTAAAATAGCCACAGAGAAATTACTAAATACCAGCAATGGTACACAACCTGTGGTGCTATTGACAGATGCAAAATCAGTACTAGAGGCGCTCAATCAATCATGTGCCATGCCGGAAAGCGTGGGCGGTCATGATTCGCCATTTCACTCGATCACCAGAGTCGTGAATCAGCTCAGTGTTCCGGTCTCGTCCATGCCATGTGGCCAAGCCATCCAGGTAATTTCCTCTCGGTCTTCCTCTTGGTCTGTTCCCTTCGATCTTGCCAGCTGTCACTAAGTTCTCCAGTCCATTTCTTCTCATAACATGTCCAAAAATTTTTGACTGTCTACGTCTAATTTCTCTAATCAATCTACGATTTTCATTTGTCTCTTGTAGTACTTGGTCATTGGTTTTTCTATCTGTCCATGGTATTCTTTGCATTTTCCTCAGAAACCACATTTCTGCAGCCATCAGATGTTTTTCAGCCTGACTGCACATTGTCCAAGTTTCACATCCATACAAAAGAACAGGCTCTATGTATCCCCTCAACACTCTTTTTCTCGTTTCAATTGACATCATTTTATTGGTCAGAATGTTTTTCATCTTGCTAAAGGCTACTTTCGCAATGGCGATTCTTGTTCTAATCTCTTCAAGGCATCTGCCATCAGATGTTATGACTGTTCCGAGATAATTGAACCGATTCACTTGTTGAAGAATATTCCCATTTACTTGTATATTACATTGTGGTGCTTCGTGCTTCCTAGTGACGACCATAACCTGTGTCTTCCTACAATTTAATTCCAACCCCAGCTGCTCACTGTGTACAACAACAGCGTCTACTAATTGTTGCAGATCCTGTGCATTGTCTGCAATCAATACTGTATCATCTGCATATCTAATGTTATTTATGTTTCGTACTCCAATGCTGATTCCATTTAGGTCTTCTACATTTCTGAAAATATTTTCACTGTATAGGGAAAAAAGATCTGGAGACATTACACATCCCTGCCTAACACCTCTCTTAATAGGTTGATATTGTCCTACTTCATTATCAATCCTTATGGCAGCTTATTTCCAATATATGTTTTTTATAAGTCTAATGTCTTTCCCATCAATTTGTAGATCTGCAAGCATATCCACAATGTTGACATGTCTAACTCTATCAAAAGCCTTTGTGTAGTCAATAAAGCAAAGATGTATATCCTTGTTTACTTCTAAAGCACGTTCAATAACTGTTCGCAGCATATACACAGCATTTACTGTATCATTTCCTTCTACAAACCCACATTGTTCTTCCCCTATTTCAGGTTGTATTTTCTTCCTCACTCTTTGCATGATAATTCGTAACAAAATCTTTGTGATGTGACTCATTATACTAATTGTTCTATGTTGATCACATTCTAAGGTTCCTGATTTCTTTGGGATTGCAATAAATACAGAATTACATAATTCAGAAGGTATATCTCCAGTATCATATAATGTGTTCAGCAGTCTAGTGACTTGCTCTAGTCCAAATTCTTCTAAAGCTTTAATCATTTCTGTTGTGATGTTATCTGCACCGGGGCGCTACTGTCTGGGAAATTGCCAGTTCTAAGGACACTACTTTCTGAACTTAGCAGTCAGCATAAAATCACCATACAGTGGATACCATCCCATTGTGGAGTACCCGGAAACGACAGAGCTGATCGATTGGCTAAAGAAGGAGCAAACGAAGAAAAGCTTGATGTGCCCATTACATACCACCAAAAGAAAAGAATGATCAAATCAGTCAGAAGGCCACCAAAACCTACTCAAGACGACTACCACATTATGGACACACCAGAACAGGTCATTACTCTGCGCCTCAGAACAGGACACAATAGATTACGCAGCAACTTCATCTCATCTCATCTCATCATGTTCCTCTTGTACCTTGCGGTGTCGAGGTGAAGTATAAACTTACGCAGCCACAGGTATACAACATTCAAGATTGGTAACTCAGCCATATGCACATGTAGTTTGGCGTCGCATACAGCAGAGCATATACTCCAGGACTGTCCCAAACTACAACATATCCAGGCGAACCTTCTGGCCTAGAGAGACAACAGTGGAAGATAAACTCTATGGACCGCTGAGTGAACTAAAAAAGACTGTTAGATTCATACAAGAGACAACATTGCAGCTATAGACATATTTCCAGCGAAAGAAAGAAGAAATCTCGTACTGTGCCTAGTTGTTCTACTGGTGTATTTTATGTGTTCTCTCGCTTTGAACTCTACCGTTGTTGGACATACGTGCTACTACTTCTAGTGCACGGGACTGATGTTTGCTTTTGGATTAGCTTTTCCCTATCACCACTGTCCCACACCATCAGGCCAACCGACTTCTGAGGTGCTTGTAATTTACGTCCCCAGGTCAAGGACGGGGAGTCAACCTCTTAGTCCAACTGACCGTCGAAAGAGATGAACCCGCTGCATCAGCATCAGCACATTGGATGTTTAAGAACGAGCAGTGTTAAACAGTTTGACTATGCTGACCTAATTCTTCTACTGTAAACATGTTCTTCCCCACCAGACTCAAGAACAACTCTTATTTCGAGTACTCTTAAATACATTGCTACATCCATTATTATGTCTTTAGCTATTAGTCCTTTATAGGCTCTCTTCAGAGTGTCTGCCTTGTCCAAGAGTATTCCAACCGCAGGCGTGTTTGAAGACAACAGATTAGCTCACACTCTAATACGACACGGACAGTACAGTATATCCATATCTGTTGCGAGTGACTGTGTTAGTTGACATTTATAAGGCGAAACTATTGCCCCGAGTTTGTTGCTTTTCCTTAACAGGACGTTGCAATCAACTCAGACATTATATTCCACTGTTTGCGATTTTCTAGGCAATTATAGGTCTAGTTGTTTGCCATTGCTTTCTAAACGACCCCCTCTCATTTCATTGTGAAAATCAACGCAAAGAAGTCTGCTTTCATATCGCTATGCGGCTAATATCGAACCTGATATGCCAGATTGTGAAACAACATCCACTGACCCCTAAATGATTTTGCTGTAAAAATGTCAATTAACCCTTCTAAAAGCTAGTGTTGGCAAGCCAGAGATAGTCCAAGCCGCTAGAACCACATGTGCCATGTTTGTACTGTAGCACAACTGTACACCAACACTGACCTCAGCTTGTTGAGCCGTAAACTGCATGCCCAGGGACATCAGAGCTTTGATTACCTGAGGAAACAATTTCAGGAGCCGGTTATTTCACTCTGTCTGTTCCATGCAACGTGACATGTGTGATTGGATATTCTTCATTTATACCTGTCTTTGTGACATGTGTGGTTGGATATTCTTCATTTATACCAGACTTTGTGACATGTGTGATTGGATATTCTTCATTTATGCCAGTCAACGTGACATGTGTGATGGGATATTCTTCATTTATGCCAGTCAATGTGACATGTGTGATGGGATATTCTTCATTTATACCAGACTTTGTGACATGTGTGATTGGATATTCTTCATTTATGCCAGTCAACGTGACATGTGTGATTGGATATTCTTCATTTATACTAGTCAATGTGACATGTGTGATTGGATATTCTTCATGTATACCAGTCAATGTGACATGTGTGATTGGATATTCTTCATTTATACCAGTCAATGTGACATGTGTGATTGGATATTCTTCATTTATGCCAGTCAACGTGACATGTGTGATGGGATATTCTTCATTTATACCAACAAATGGGACATGCGTAGGGGTCTTTAACTGTGCCGGTTAGGATTTTCTATATTTACCGATAGAAAAGCTCTATCATCTTACCAAAGATTCCAACCCGGGCCTCCTGTAATAGTAATAGACACGGCCAGTCGCTTCTATTAATATAAGAGCTGTTTGAAATGAAAGGAATTAAGACAAGTATATCATATAACCGGTTCTGTGGATAAGGGGTCACGGACGCAGTTCATAATCCCGCATACCGCGTCCGAAACACAGCTGCGGGCGATTTGGCAGCAGACCGCATTGCGTTGCTTTTTTAAAATGTAAATGGTATGAGTGCCAGTCGTTCAGAAAGCAATAGCAAACTACTGAACGTAAACTTGCCAAGAGATCACAAACAGCCAAAAAAATGTTGGAGATGACTGCTACTTCCACGGTACTGAGGAAAGCTGAATGGTAAGCATAATAGGTAAGCATAAGAAAATCAGAAATAGCCAGTAAGTGTGAAGTTGCACCCACAATCGGCGGTAGAATCGCTGGAAAAAACTAAAACAAAACAATAACAATAACAACAACAACACTCACACAGTTGAAAACCTGCCTAGAAAAAGGATACAAACTTTTTCTTCTTCTACTTATTATGCCCTTTATCCCCCATTATGGGATATGCTCTCAGCCCAATCGTGCCAGTCGTTTGCTATTTTCAGCTTCTACCATGCCCACCCTGTATTATTAATCTATTCGACTTTCTAGTTTCTTCTGCAATGTCCAGGCTTCAGCGCCATACAGTAGCGTTGAATATACATAACATTTAAAGATTGAGCACAAGCCACAACGCTGATCGTATTCCGGTACGAACCTAAGGTCTTGTCTACATCAGATTGGAAGCACTATACTCGAGTTTCGCTCTCGTTTGAGCACGTCAGTAGTGCATATCCTTGACCGGACCCGGAAACAAACCCCGGATCACTGGCATGTGACGCGGGTGTGTAACCTCTGGACCACGTGGTACACGCTGACGCAACCAAATTCTCACACTAGAATATCACATCACCCATCGTAGGTTATAGCTCAAAATTTGCCCGATCGCCGTGATTGACATCTGTCATTCGATGTGGCCTCGAATGGTCAGGTCTCCTCGGCTGGCAAGGCACACCAGGCCACCTTAAATCCAGCGAGCAATAATCAAATTGATTTATTTGATTTGGTTGTTTCGGGATTTGGTTGCGTCTAGCGTGTACCGCGTGGTACAGTGGTTACACACCCGCGTCCACATGCCAGTGATCCGGGGTTTTATGTTTCCCCGAATGATCAGGTTTTCTCGGCTGGCAAGGCACACCAGGCCGTCTTAAATCCAGCGAGCAATAGTAAAACTGATTTATTTTGTTTTTTTTTTCGGGATTTGGTTGCGTCTAGCGTGTACCGCGTGGTACAGTGGTTATACAACCGCGTCACATGCCAGTGATCCGGGGTTTGTTTCCGGGTTCGGTCAAGGATATGATGCACTACTGTCAGTCAGTTATCAGTTATCAGTTGGGGTATCTTCGTTGCACTCCGGACATGTCCATAGGTGCTCAGATCCTCCCCCCAGCATATGCATCAGCGTCCGGTGGCTAATAGTGCCAGTTCTGTGTTGGTTGACGAGGCGCTTTGTTTTCCCGATGTACTTCTCGCGTCTGGCTGTGCCGATTCTTACTCCCAGGTCTTTCATCCTGGAAAGCGATGTGGAATCACTGGCGTCAAAATCCTCTGTTCTCGCCATATCTTTAAGGGCGTTAATGACATCGGCACGATCCATGGGCTGGCCATCTACAGGGGGTGCAGAGCCAGCCAATTTATCAGCTCGTTCATTTCCCTCGACTCCCGCATGTCCCGGGACGAAGATGAAGGTGACTTTGCGGACAACAGACTTCCGCAGCGACTCAGTCCACTGTCTACGTACAGATCCAGCTTCGACCTTCTGAATCATGCTCATTGAATCACTTAGTACACACACGTTGGTATAATGCTGTGATTCCAGCCATATGAAAGCCTGTGTAACTGCCATCACCTCCATCGTCATGCTGCTCGTGGTCATAGAGTGGGCACCACTGGATTCTTGAACGGTTCGGCCCGCTGAACGGGCTGTAAATGCCCACGCACTTCTCTGCTGCTTTACAACAGATCCATCTGTATAGATGAGCACTTCGGGGCTATCTGAGTGATCATAGATGAGCGCGTTAACCTCTGCATTGACAGCGGCAGGGTTCTGCTCTCTGCACCGTCTGTCGAGTGTGATAATGCAGGAGAAGGTACACTTAAAAGCTGGAGGCACCGGCACCCATTCCTTGCCGGGGTTGATACTGGTAAGACTGCAGACCTGTCCGACGACATCTTCCGCCCGACCCATCCATGATTTGCCCCTCTTTAGCCTGTCACCCTTTTCTCTGAATACAGCGTCATGCAGAGGGTGCTGCTCATCTGCACTTATTTTTAAGTATGCACGAGCTCTCCAGATCTTGATCCTGTGTTCCATTGTCGGGAAGTCAAGGAGGTATCTCATTGCTACACAGCTGGTGTCTCTCGTGCAGCCCAAAATGATGCGCATGGCTTCGTTTTGTACCTTTTCAAGTCTTCCAATCTGTGTAGGGCTGACAGTGAGGATGGCCAGGGCATACTCGATGCGTGAAAGCACAAGTCCTTGGAACAGAAGTAATAGCAGTCTTTGTTCGATATTGGCAGTCGCCATGACTCTCATTGCTGCCAAACCTTTTCGAGCCTTCGTTATGACATAGTCGACATGATCTTTGAAGGACAGGCTACGATCAAGCCTCACGCCAAGATATGTCATTGACTGGGTTCTACTCAGAATGCTCCCATCCATTCTAACTGCCGGCAGGTCTGTTTTCACAATATGGTTGTTTAGTGAGAACCATGTAACCGTTGCCTTTGCAGGGTTGACAAGGGCATCGGCATCAGCACACCATGAGGAAATTCGATCTAGTTCGCCCTGCATATAGTTGGCAACCGCCTGTCTATCTCGACCCTGTCGATACACGAGGATGTCGTCAACGAATGATAGAGTCCTACCCCTCCCATCCAACTGTTGTTCAGTGATCGGCACCGTATACACGTTGAATAGTACTGGTGACAGTGGTGAACCCTGTGGCAATCCTGGACATATCGTTATCGGCTCAGAAGACCAACTCCCGCATCTTAGCACCACCTTCCTTTGGAGTAGAACTGCAGCTATCCATCGTACAAGGTGAGGGTGCACTTTCAGTCTGAGGAGGGTTTGCATCAAGTGCTCGAAAGATACTCTGTTATATGCGTCCTCTAAGTCTATGGCGGCCGCACATGTCTCTTCTCTGACCTGAAATCCTTCGTAAACATCTTGAGCAAAGACCGCCACATTCAGCCATGACTCTTTGTTGCGTCTGTATCCTCCAAGTGTGGGCGGGAAGCAGCCGAGCTGTTCCAAGTCCCAAGCAAGTCTGTGTGCTACAATTTTCTCCAGTAGCTTGCCAACAGTATTCTGCATCGTAATGATTCTGTAGCCGCTTATCTTGGAGTGGTCTTTGTTCGGTTTTGGCAGCGGCAGCAAGTAGCTGTGTAGCCATTCTTCTTTGACCTGACCCCTCTGGATACTGGTGTTGAATTCTCTGGCCAGTTCTTCCATGTCATCATCTGATATCACCATTAGGTCACCATATCGGATGCCGTCTGGGCCTGGGGCGGTGTTAGGTGATTTCTTGAGCATTGCACGCAATATGTCAACTGTGATTGTCCATTCTTCGTCTGTCCCGACCCCCTCGCACAACTGAGAGAGTGTTGTTGTGGTCCTATGTCTGGCGGGCTCGTCTTTCTGGTCAGTCTGTTCTATGTAGCGTGCAAGAAGGGCCTTACCTTTATCCGCATCCGACTTTTTCCATGCGAGGTCTGTGCCTTGAAAGTCTGGTATACCCCTACGTTGTGCAGCACCGTTCATGCTCTTGTGGAGGCGCCAGAATGTCGTAAGAGATTGCTCGGAGCACACCTTCCTGCAGAACTCGTCCCATTTGTCGGCCTTGGCCTGTTTGGCGCAGGATTTGAATAAAGTCGTCGTCCTAACGACCTCAGTCTTCAGGTTCGCCAACTCAACCTGTGGCATGTTAGCCTTTCTGGCCTTTTGCCAGTCTTTGACAGCCTGCCTCTTTCCCAGCCACACCTTCTCGACCTCTCCATTCCACCATGGTGGCTGCAGCCATCTTTCTTGTCTCCTACGGGAGGAAGTTAGTTTCCTTCTTCTGATCTTGCTTATGGCGTCTTGACCAGTGGTGTCGTACGGGAAGGCATTGGTCTTGTTTCTTTGACTCATGGCCCCGTCTTTCTTGATCAGGATGACACAAGGGTAGTGGTCACTATCGTGGTATCCCAGTGTGCCCCACCGGCACCTTGGTGCGATGGTGGGCGACACCAGAGCCAAGTCAATGATGCTGTCAGAGTCGCCTGGTCGAGTGGCCATTCTAGTGACCTTCCCATCATTCAGACAGATTATATGCACAGACAGATGATGCACTACTGACCAGCTCAAACGGGAGCGAAACTCGAGTCTAGTGCTTCCAAATTGACGCGGAAATGGCCTAAGGTTCGTACCGGAATACGATCAGCATTGCCAGTTGTGGGTTGTGCTCAATTTTAAATTTCAAATCCCGAAACAACCAAATAAATCAATTCATAACATTTGACAATTCTCAATACTTAATGTTAAATTACATTGCTTGTAGGCAAGTTCAATTTTTCACCCGTTTGGTACAGTATGGTGAAAAATTGACTTCGCCTACAAGCAAATCATGGCACATCAAATTATTAGTCCATCGATGCTCAGTCTCTTCTTTGTATCTCTCACAACGTATAGCGTCTGACAACAGCAGATCTATGTTGGTTAACAATTCTTTACATGTAGTGGAGGGGTATTTGCCCGGGAAGAGAGGAAGAGAAAAACCAAAGAGAAGATGGGTGCAGAATGTGGCAGATATCTCCAGATGGGTGTATCGGGCGCGGGACATCTTGCTTATGACCGAGCAGTTTTCCGGAAGGTTGTTTTGGGAGTGAGGTTCTGCAATGGACATGCTACTGAATGAATGAATGAGTATAAAGTAATATTCAACTTACCCCATTTATATGTCAGTTAGTCATAAAGGAGATATGCTGTTTGGCCCATATTTTCGGTGACTGGCCCATATTTTCGGTGACTGAATGGTATATGAGAGGTATTTAGGTTAGAATTACCTTGATCACCTTTACTTTCTCAAAGAAATCTCAAGTGCCTATTTGATGAAATTGGTTAACTCCAGGATTATACCGGATGAAACAAATGTAACTCTACCTATAGTAAGTATCGAAAGCAGGACCAACGTGTTGGTAGGCGAGTGCAGTAACCATTACACCATCATTGCGTCGTAAGATAAACAAATAAAAACAAACAAGAGAAACCAAACGCTTCATTACAAAGTCCTAACTGGCAGTATGGTTAATTGCATATCCTTTACAGGACCTAGCAGTCAACTCCAGAATTTTTTGAATGTTTGTAATTTCTGGACAAGGTTATGTCAAGAAGTTTTCCATTTCTTTCTGAACGACTGCTACTCATACCACTATATGGAAACCCACACAAGGAGGTCTGCTTCCAAATCTCCCGCGGTATGCGGAATTACTAATTGCATTCGTAATCCCTTCGATTCAGAGCCGCCAACTGACAGGACAACAGACCAAGAACGCATCTACTCTGAAGACTGTGAGAGCTGTCTCATACCTCAGAGAAGTCTAGACATTCGTTTCCATCCACATCAAATTCCTGAAACTTTGCCCAGAGTTCCTTCACCTGAAAACAACATTAACATTTTTCAATAATTGTTTCTGTCTCATCAAGTATTTGTTATATTTGCTTGCTTGCCTTCGCTGGCTGTGAACTCCAGCGTGAAGTCCTGTATGTTGGATGAAGACATCCTGTTGTCCAACATCAGTGTGATGTCATACCAGACTGAGGTATGCGTGAGTATCCGTTGTCCCATGTCTGGCTTATTGGTGTGCAGACTGGTGATTCCTCGTCATGCAGGCAGATACTCTCCGACTTCGGAGAAGTCAGCTGTCAGCGATCCTACTGAATTTAGCCAAGACCCAGATGGGACCTATTGCCCAGGACGCGCGACTAGGACGTGTCAGTAGGTCTTGGCCAGTATAGAACCAGTATAGAAGTATAGTTAGGAGGGCTGTTGAGTTGACTATAACCATTAGTGTAGGAGGGCTGTTGAGTTGACTATATAACCATTAATGTAGGAGGGGAGTTGAGTTGACTATATAACCATTAGTGTAGGAGGGGAGTTGAGTAGACTATATAACCATTAGTGTAGGAGGGCTGTTGAGTTGACTATATAACCATTAGTGTAGGAGGGCTGTTGAGTTGACTATATAACCATTAGTGTAGGAGGGCTGTTGAGTTGACTATATAACCATTAGTGTAGGAGGGCTGTTGAGTTGACTATATAACCATTAGTGTAGGAGGGCTGTTGAGTTGACTATAACCATTTGTGTAGGAGGGCTGTTGAGTTGACTATATAACCATTTGTGTAGGAGGGCTGTTGAGTTGACTATGTAACCAGTTGTGTAGGAGGGCTGTTGAGTTGACTATATAATCATTTGTGTAGGAGGGCTGTTGAGTTGACTATATAACCATTTGTGTAGGAGGGCTGTTGTGTTGACTATATAACCATTTGTGTAGGAGGGCTGTTGAGTTGACTATATAACCATTTGTGTAGGAGGGCTGTTGAGTTGACTATATAACCATTTGTGTAGGAGGGCTGTTGAGTTGACTATATAACCATTTGTGTAGGAGGGCTGTTGAGTTGACTATGTAACCAGTTGTGTAGGAGGGCTGTTGAGTTGACTATGTAACCAGTTGTGTAGGAGGGCTGTTGAGTTGACTATGTAACCAGTTGTGTAGGAGGGGCTGTTGAGTTGACTATGTAACCAGTTGTGTAGGAGGGCTGTTGAGTTGACTATGTAACCATTTGTGTAGGAGGGCTGTTGAGTTGACTATATAAACCATTTGTGTAGGAGGGCTGTTGAGTTGACTATGTAACCAGTTGTGTAGGAGGGCTGTTGAGTTGACTATATAATCATTTGTGTAGGAGGGCTGTTGAGTTGACTATATAACCATTTGTGTAGGAGGGCTGTTGTGTTGACTATATAACCATTTGTGTAGGAGGGCTGTTGAGTTGACTATATAACCATTTGTGTAGGAGGGCTGTTGAGTTGACTATATAACCATTTGTGTAGGAGGGCTGTTGAGTTGACTATATAACCATTTGTGTAGGAGGGCTGTTGAGTTGACTATATAACCATTTGTGTAGGAGGGCTGTTGAGTTGACTATATAACCATTTGTGTAGGAGGGCTGTTGAGTTGACTATATAACCATTTGTGTAGGAGGGCTGTTGTGTTGACTATATAACCATTTGTGTAGGAGGGCTGTTGAGTTGACTATGTAACCATTTGTGTAGGAGGGCTGTTGAGTTGACTATGTAACCATTTGTGTAGGAGGGCTGTTGAGTTGACTATGTAACCATTTGTGTAGGAGGGCTGTTGAGTTGACTGCTTAACCAATAGTATAAGAGGGCTGTTAAGTTCACTATATAACCATTTGTAAAGGAGGGGTGCTGAGTTGACTATATGACCATGTGTATATTTCAGTGTATTATATACACAATATACCCCAAGGTGTGTAAACGTTTTCCTTTACATTTTTTTTCTCCTCCTTTCCCCCTTTCCCGCTCCGTGGCGCAGGGTTTACGGATGCAGTTCGTAATCCCGCATACCACGTTCGAAACACAGCTGCGGGTGATTTGGCAACAGATAACCTTGTGTTGGTTGTTTATGAAATGGTATGGGGGTCCGGCGTTCAGAAAGCAACGGCAAACTACTAAACGTTAACTTGCTCAGGAATCACGAACAGCCTAAAATGCCGGGGTTGACTGCTACGTCCTGTAAAGGTTATGCAACTAATTCCCCCATCCTGTTTTTAAATAACCCATTGAGACGTAAGCCCTGAACCATCTCACCCTTATCCCTATTATCCTTAGTTATCCCATGCAGCTCCGTCTACATTCTTCCCATAGTATTTATTTTGCTTCTAGTTCGCTTCTCCGTGTATTTTTGGGTCTGCCTCTAGTCCCTTTACCCTGTGGATTCCAGGTAAAAGCCGCTGTAGTTATACTGTGAAATCCAAGTGCCAATTTTGGAAATTCCCCCAGGTGAAAGGTAGAAAATCTGGGATCCATGCAGCTTGCGGCTTTCTCCGCGTCGATCCAAGTCTCTTCCAGAAGAGCATCTCTTTCCCCTTGGTTGGCTTGGCCATTCTTTTTCCCCCCATATCAATGGAGGGGGGGGGGGAGGGGAAGACAGAGGCCGACCAAGAGAAATGATGCTGGATGGATTGAGACGATGGCATGGAGGAATATCATCAGCAGAGTTAATCCAGAAAACCAAAGACCGAGATCTGTGAAGAGTCATGAACGCCTACGCCAGCTGGCATGTCTCTTGGTTATGATGATAATATCTTAGGACTTGTTCATGCTTGGTTGAATTATTTTAGGTAAAGAATGGGAAAGCCAGCCTCACACCCAACTCTCCTTCGTTGCCTCTTACGATCTATATAGCCGGTTTCAGCGTGATAACATTCTTTGCTCCCCACAAGGGTCTCGACGTGGTGATGGCGTTGCGGACGCGATTCGTAATGCCGCTTACCCGCGTTCGAAACACAGCGGTGACCGATTTGGCAGCAGGCCGTGTCTCGCTGGTTTTAACGTGTTGGTATGGAAGCCGGTCGTTCAGACAACGATGGTAAACCACTGAACGTAAAACTTGCCAAGACATCAACAACGGCAGTAAAATGCTGGTGTTGACCGCAACGTCTTGTTAAGGATATGCAACTTTAAAAAAAAATACACTGGCGGAATTCTCCTTAGTCGACTCTTATGACATGCATGGTAGGTTGCAGTGTGGTACTATTCTTTGCTTCCACTTATTTATTTCGCCCTTTTTTCTGTATTAACAGAACTATTTGAGTGGAATAAACCTGGAGAAATGGGTGTCACAAATACCAAGTCTGCCATGTTTGACTGGTTTGTAGGAAATGGAGAATTCACCCTAATAGTGGCCAACCATCTCCGGTTTGATTTCAACTTGATTAAATATTTTGCTATTTAACACCAACATTAGATCCAATTATTAATGATGTCACGAAGAATGTGTTTTCGCCATCTCTAGTTTCTCTAATGGTCCAGCGTTCTTCTTAGCCTTCCTCAGCCTCTTGATAAGTGCCAGGGGCTGACGTTTCAAACCTCGATTCAGGCGACGACATTGACGTGCACCAAACAAATCTGCAAGCTGATCCATGAACACGTCCAACAGATGGTCCAAGTCAACTCCCCTGAATGTGAACTTGCGGAAAGTTCTTTTCTTCTTCTTTTCAGCCAAGTCTTGTGCTGTTTCAGCAATTTTTCGCGATTTCGCTTTCAGGCGATAAATTCAACACATTGCGGGAACCTCCTTAATCTTCTCTTACGACATGCACGGCAGGCTACATTGTTACTATCCATCGCTTCCCTTTAGCGTTACATTGTTACCATCCATTGCTCCCCTTTAGCATTACATTGTCACTCTTCAATGCTTCCCTGTAGCATTACATTGTCACTGTTCATTGCTTCCCTTTAGCGTTACATTGTTATTCTTCATTGCTTTCCTTTAGCGTTACATTGTTACTCTTCATTGCTTTCCTTTAGCGTTACATTGTTACTCTTCATTGCTTCCCTTTAGCGTTACATTGTTACTCTTCATTGCTTCCCTTTAGCGTTACATTGTTACTCTTCATTGCTTCCCTTTAGCGTTACATTGTTACTCTTCATTGCTCCCCTTTAGCGTTACATTGTTACTCTTCATTGCTTCTCTTTAGCGTTACATTGTTACTCTTCATTGCTTCCCTTTAGCGTTACATTGTTACTCTTCATTGCTTCCCTTTAGCGTTACATTGTTACTATTCATTGCTTCCTTTTAGCGTTACATTGTTACTCTTCATTGCTTCCCTTTAGCGTTACATTGTTACTCTTCATTGCTTCCCTTTAGCGTTACATTGTTACTCTTCATTGCTTCCCTTTAGCGTTACATTGTTACTCTTCATTGCTTCCCTTTAGCGTT
This sequence comes from Cepaea nemoralis, assembly GCA_014155875.1. NCBI lineage: Eukaryota > Metazoa > Mollusca > Gastropoda > Stylommatophora > Helicidae > Cepaea > Cepaea nemoralis. Next base: position 95,405 of record JACEFZ010019098.1, read on the forward strand.
ACATTGTTACTCTTCATTGCTTCCATTTAGCGTTACATTGTTACTCTTCATTGCTTCCCTTTAGCGTTACATTGTTACTCTTCATTGCTTCCCTTTATCTTTACATTGTTACTCTTCATTGTTTCCCTTTAGCGTTACATTGTTACTCTTCATTGCTTCCCTTTAGCGTTACATTGTTACCATCCATCGCTTCCCTTTAGCGTTACATTGTTACTCTTCATTGCTTCCCTTTAGCGTTACATTGTTACTCTTCATTGCTTCCCTTTAGCGTTACATTGCTACTATTCATTGCTTCCCTTTATCTTTACATTGTTACTCTTCATTGCTTCCCTTTAGCGTTACATTGTTACTCTTCATTGCTTCCCTTTAGCGCTACATTGTTACTATTCATTGCTTCCATTTAGCGTTACATTGTTACTCTTCATTGCTTCCCTTTAGCGTTACATTGTTACTCTTCATTGCTTCCCTTTATCTTTACATTGTTACTCTTCATTGTTTCCCTTTAGCGTTACATTGTTACTCTTCATTGCTTCCCTTTAGCGTTACATTGTTACTCTTCATTGCTTCCCTTTAGCGTTACATTGTTACTCTTCATTGCTTCCCTTCAGCGTTACATTGTTACTCTTCATTGCTCCCCTTTAGCGTTACATTGTTACTCTTCATTGCTTCCCTTTAGCGTTACATTGTTACTCCTCATTGCTTCCTTTTAGCGTCTATGTAACACATTAGGGATTGCTTTACTTATAATATAAGATGAGGTAAAGAAACAGTAGAGTACTCACAGCGTCCTGGGACATGTGTGGGAAGTACTGCATGCAGCGAGTGGAGTTGATCGTTTTGCTGATGGGATCGATCAATCGTGGGTTCTCAACTAAATTTAGATGTTGAAACATATCTCAGATTATTTCATGAAAACATAAAGTAGAAGCCTTGTTTAATAACAGATTATATATAACCGGAGGCCTGTACACAGTAAGGTGACTGCCTGGGCAAGCAGTCTTTACACCTCAGCCTGGACAATCCCCCAGACAAGCATTGACAATAGTACAAATGTCGCAAGAGCTGTGCCTGAACTGCTTGTTAGTTGCATATCCTTTACATAACGTGGCAGTCAATCCCAGCTTTTTTGGCTGTTTGTGATTTCTTGGCAAGTTTACGTTCAGTAGTTTGCCATTGCTTTCTGAACAACCGGCACTCATATCTTTGTATGGAAACCAACGCAAGACGGTCTTCTCCCAAATCGCCCGTAGCTGTGTTTAGAACTCGGTATGTGAGTTTACGATTTGCATTTGTATCCCCTTGGCTACAGCGCCAGAACTGATGTAGTAAATGCTTCTCTGGGACACATGAGTGTCATATTCTCAATAATGCTGCGCCACGTTGTAATTAGTTCTAAAGGATATCGTAGATGTATCTCTGGTCACTGGCTTCCTGCAGCCTTTGTTCATGGCATCACCTTTCACATAATCTGTCGCCTCTGTGTAGTGTGTTCATGAACCTGTACTGCATTTATGAAAATATGTTCTATAAAGGAATACATAGTGTACATAAATGTATTATTAACACGGAGATGCTGTGTACATGAACATGTTTTGTGTACGTAGACATACTCGTTAGTTCGTATACATAAATGTTTAGCGTATACGTGAAACTATGTTCTGCACATTCATGGACTGTGTATACATTAACATATGTTGTGTACATGAAATGTAATTTGTACATGGATCATTGCATATATTAATATACATTATCTATATGAACACACATATATTAACATACACTGTCCATTTGAACACACGTTGTCATTATGAACATACACACATTCTGTATATTTATTAATGTCCATTTATAATCCCAACCCCAACCAATTCTGAGGTAGTGGTTCGGACGTCTAGCTTTCTCGAATAAAGGCCAACATCTCAAAGGAACCGTGTGCAGGTTGCCAAGACTAAAGAACCTCGGCAGTTGGACATTGTATCATTCTTATATGTCCAGGGGAAATTAAAAAGAACACAAGGGCAAGTAAACAATATATTCTATTTGCATTAGTTATAGCCTGTTCGATCTGTTACAACTGGAATGTATAACAAGTAAAGTAAAATAAAACCAAGAGGTGAAGAAATGACGCGGATAATTCTCCTGTAAAATGTGCCCATTGTAAACTGACTGGACGTCTTATGTGTTAATAAGCTAACTGTGAACGCGTGGAAGAAAAGTTATAGAAACATTCTTAGAATAACATGAACCAAGAAGAGGCAAAATACCGACATTCTATAAGAAGTGAACATAGAAGAAAACTGTCTTGTCTAGAAAACCGAAATAATACTTACATTCCACAAGATCTGAACATAGAAGAAAACTGTCTTGTCTAGAAAACCGAAATGAAATAATACTTACATTCGACAAGATCTGAACATAGAAGAAAACCGTCTTGTCTATAAAACCGAAATAATACTTACATTCGACAAGATCTGAACATAGAAGAAAACTGTCTTGTCTATAAAACCGAAATAATATTTACATTCCACAAGATCTGAACATAGAAGAAAACTGTCTTGTCTAGAAAACCGAAATAATACTTACATTCGACAAGATCTGAACATAGAAGAAAACTGTTTTGTCTAGAAAACCGAAATAATACTTACATTCGACAAGATCTGAATATAGAAGAAAACTGTCTTGTCTAGAAAACCGAAATAATACTTACATTCGACAAGATCTGAACATAGAAGAAAACTGTCTTGTCTAGAAAACCGAAATAATACTTACATTCGACAAGATCTGAACATAGAAGAAAACTGTCTTGTCTAGAAAACCGAAATACTTTCGCAATATTACATGTCATAGTGGTTTAAAATAAAGAAAAGCAAACAAACAAACACAGATGAAGAAAGACGGAGGAAAATATTGACATTCTACATGCTCAGAACATTAAAAAAAAAAACAAAAAAACTAGCCAATAAACTCATCAAGTATCGGAAGCTGAAATACTGTGGCCAATGTGAATGCCTCAGTGGTTTGGAAAGAACAGTGACTGAAATCAAGTCTCCTGGAAGAAGAAGGGATCGACCAGCACGAAGATGGATACAGGACATTGGAGACTCCTTGATCACGAACATGTAAGAGGCTGAGAAACTAGCAAAGATCGTGAAACTTTCCGGCGGGCCATGATGAGAGCGATTTTCTGCAAAGGAGTTGCTGCATGATATACATGGTTATTATAATGCCGGCCGCCATTACTTCCCATTACATTCACTGGTTCCCGTTTAAAGATGGCCCAAAAAAAAAAAATAAAATCCACCTCTATGAGGATTCGAATATAGGACCACCGGCCGGCAGTCAAGCGTGCCACCAGTGCGTTACCGATGTTCCCCTTGCCACACATACGGACACGACAACAGTTCACGGACTCACCAACAGGTTCTTCTGATGTGTCTATAACCTGAAGGATGTTGTCTCTGTTGGCTTCTATGGAAGACCCTGCAGGTCCAGATTGTGGTGACGCTGACTGATATAGGGGAGACAACCTGTAGATGGCAAGATACTAATGTCTACAGTAACAGTAATTCAGTAAATCTACATGAGACATTTGGTTTTACTAATTAGTATCACATTGAGGTTCACCTGTCATAATAAGCAGGGAGCAGTAGGTGTGGGGAAGGGTGGTGGTGACATTGATTAGATAAGAAATTAAGGCACCCGTCTCTGATACAGGTAGTCCAGGTGTTTCTAATCGTGTTGATTGTGTGGAATTTAACAAACAGGGGGGAAAAATGGTACACTAACCATTAAAAACAAAATCCCTAGAGGCTTTAGAGAATTGATTTTATATAAGAATGCAGAAAATTCATTAGACAGACAAAATTAGTAATCTAAAAGTTCTGAAAGAGGCCAAGACTCAAATACAACCTATTACGAATATCAGAACGGTAGTCATCAATGTTTTTGCCACGCTGTGAAACGACAAAAAGCTGGAACATGTTGCGACAGATGAAAAAAAAAATTATGGAAAGAGAGATCGGGGAAGACAACTGGGAAAACAATTCTCGACAGTCTTGTGTTATGGCCCGGAAGAGTGCCAACGCACAAATAGATACATACCGTTGACGACAGCAAATTGTGGAGAAGCGTGCTAGTCCACGCAAGTCGGCAAGGCACTTGATAATGATACTCCTCTTAACCCACATAGGATAATGGATTTCACGTCTAGTCTTCTCGGACCAGGGCGAAAAACTCAGACGACTCGTATGTAAGCTGCATACACTAATTGATTCAGTGCCGAAGGATAATATATCGCCAAATGTGAGCTCCCATTTTGACAGAAGGACGATATATCGACATACTAGGATCATCGTGTTATTTGTTTTGTTTCGACGGTATCTTCCGCAATTTTAATGCTCAGTGAACGGAAATTTACATTATAGTACTTGTTAATTTGATTGTGTACCGAGTTTAGTCCAAAGTGACATTTTGTTTGGCACTGAATCAGACATCAATACTTCGCAGGTTGGACATTGAACAAAGCATGCCAAGCAGCCTCTAGCCGGGCACAATTTGCAAAGTAAAGTTCATCCCCTTCCCCATCCCCCTACCAAAAGAAAACTAGCATGTGTTATTCTGCGGTATACATATTTTTTATCCACTCCGCTGCTACAGAGTTCGTGCACTGTGCTGAGAATTTTCTTGTGTGATGTAAGGGAGGAGACTGAGCCCATATGGAGATATTCGTGGAGAAAAAAAAAGTGATCCTTTACTGGCAAAAACTATTCCCATATTATTTATTTCTATTTCTATTAGAATGAATACAAACAGAATATTCAGTACATCCCGTGTTAAATTAAAACAATGCCAAAAGTAAAGGAATGTCATGAATTAAAGTTTTCAACAGAAAAACACATGATCAATGCACTAAACAACATCAGATAACTATAAAATACTTACTGTGTGCGTGATAGTCTTTTGACTCTTTTAACTTTGAACTCCTGTAAATAACAATCATCAACATAAAGGTTGTCTCTAAATAATTGTTCATTGACAATAAACAATTAAAAATAGAGAAATTACATAGAACATATTCATCAACAAAAAGAAAAATATTCCCTCTATGCAATTGTTAAATAACAATTAACAAAGTCAAGGATCAATGACAATAACAATTAACAACGTAAAGGATCAATGGCAGTAACAGTTAACAACGTAAAGGATCAATGACAATAGACAATTAACAAAGTCAAGGATCAATGACAATAACAATTAACAAAGTCAAGGATCAATGACAATAAACAATTTACAAAATAAAGGATCAATGAAAATAAACAATTAACAAAGTCAAGGATCAACGACAATACACAAATACCAAAGTCAAGGATCAATGAACATAAACAATTAACAAAGTCAAGGATCATCATCATCATCTTCCACTTCTGCCGTCACGCGTGGTGGGGATGAATACTTTGTGCTACAGTGCCCGGTGGGTGGCACTGGATAGTGTCATTTCGTGTGATTGTACAATGTCTTTGATGTCGTCAATCCATTTTCTTCTTGGACGTCCTCTTGGTCTCGTCGCAGATGATTTTTGATGTAAAAACTTGCATTACTTTGGTTTTGGCTGTGTTTATACTCATATTGTACCTGCTGCAGGTTGAACTCAGATTAGTATTATGATTTTGTAGTCTGCCCTCATCGCTGTAAAACAGGCACTGATCGTCTGCAAATAGAAGTTCATTTATTCCCTGTGGGTCAGTTGTTTCATCTGGAGTAAAGAGTTCTAAATTTTCTGAATCTGTTCTGTCAAGACTTGCTTCTTTGGATATTCTGTCCATGTAGATATTAAATAGCAGAGGAGAAAGCACACATCCCTGTCTCACTCCTGTATTGACTGTGAACATATCTGATATACCTTCTTGTGTTCTTACTGCACTTCGGCTCGAGTGGTACATGGCTATGATGTTTTCTAGCAATTGCCTTTGTATCCCATAGTCTTCAAGGATGGTCCATAATTTGTATCTGTCTACTCTATCGAAAGCCTTTTCCTGATCTACAAACACAATATTCTGCTGCTCACTATATTCGATAATTTTTTCCCCACATATTTGTCCAAGTGTAAATAGTGCATCAGTGCAACTTTTACCTTTCCGAAAACCGAATTGTACTTTGCTTAACTGTTGTTCAAATATGGGTCTAGCTCTTTGTCAACTAAGAAAGTCAAGGATCAATGACAATAAAACATTATCAAAGTAAAGGATGGATGGCAATAAACAATTAACATAGCTAAGGATCAATGACAATAGCAAGTAACAAAGTCAAGGATCAACAATAATAAACAATTAACAAAGTCAAGGATAAACAATAATAAACAACTAAGAAAGTCAATGATCAACAACAATAAACAACTAACAAAGTCAAGGATCAACAACAATAAACAACTAACAAAGTCAACGATCAACCACAATAAACAACTAAGAAAGTTAAGGATCAACAACAATAAACAACTAAGAAAGTCAATGATCAACAACAATAAACAACTAAGAAAGTCAAGGATCAACAACTATAAATAACTAAGAAAGTCAAGGATCAACAACAATAAACAACTAAGAAAGTCAAGGTTCAACAACAATAAACAACTAATAAAGTCAAGGATCAACAACAATAAACAACTAAGAAAGTCAAGGATCAACAACAATAAACAACTAAGAAAGTCAAGGTTCAACAACAATAAACAACTAATAAAGTCAAGGATCAACAACAATAAACAACTAAGAAAGTCAAGGATCAACATCAATAAACAACTAACAGTAAAGGATCAACAACAATAAACAACTATGAAAGTCAAGGATCAACAACAATAAACAATTAAGAAAGTCAAGGATCAACAACAATAAACAACTAAAAAAGTCAAGGATAAACAACAATAAACAACTAAGAAAGTCAAGGATCAACAACAATAAACAACTAAGAAAGTCAAGGATCAACAACAATAATTAAGAAAGTCAAGGATTCATAACATTTAGAAATGTGAATACTGTGGTGGTAGATGACAGCACTATCTGCCACTATAAAAACAGTAACTGACTCTTTTCCACACATTGAGGAGCTCTGGATATATGGCGTTACCGATATATGACAATATGTTTATAGACAAATCGGCACTCGATGGTTGTTGCGGTCAATATCCGGTTGGCCACCTTTTAATATCCGGTTGGCTACCTTTTATTATCCGGCTGGCCACCTTTCATTATCTTTTTGGCCACCTTTCAATAACCGTGTCGCGGAAAAACTTGATAGTTTCGATCGATGACAAACAAGACCCGACATTCGTCTGCAAACACAGGCAATCCTTCGATGAGCAGGGGACTGAGGAACAAAATACGTCGCGAAAATTGTCTGCACACGGTCGGCATTTCTGTATGATGTGGGTTGTTCGAGAAACGTACAATGGCGCCGTCCGTCTACAAGGCGGGAGTCAGCCTTTGAAGTGATAGACGGAATGTCTGGCCAGACGTCGGATGGAATCTTGTGATATGGAGAAGGTTCTCTAGATCACAGACAGGAGACAATTTCCCAGATGAAAGGGGACACCAGCCAGATGTTCACATTGAGTTGGGAAAAATAAAGGGAAAAACAACGTCTCGACGCCTCTGCGTCTAGACAAATTGGTGACGTCACTCAAGCCCCAATATAAAACCCAGTTGAGGTAAACAAGTTGGAGGAGTCGACCAAAAATTCTGAAGTGTTAAAGATCGGCGCAGTATTCCGAGTTGTGTTAATTTGAAAGAGACTATAGTGTCAAAGTGTTGATAATGTATCGCGGACATAGATCCAGTCTGTGATTGCATAGTCTCAATCATTAACCGGAATAGGCATATGGTAGTCTATTAATCATAGAGTATGATTAGGAATAGAGTACAGTACTGTGCGGTGATATAATGTATTATAGGTGTGGTGATACAATGTATTATAGGTGCGGTGATAGAATGTTCTATAAGTGCGGTGCTAGAAAGTATTATAGGAGCGTCGGCACTAGTGTCCTATTGTATGGCTTTAACTAGCTTGTGTGATATATCATTTTACTCGGGGAGTTGAGGACAATGTAGTGGGATAATAATTAGAGAGATTGAGGATGGTTGGGAGGGAGGAGGGGAATGTGAAAAGGTAGGATCTTCCAGTAGGGCATCTGCTGGGTTTCTACCCGTTCCTTTATTCTTTCCTGGTGTTACCATGTCTAAGACCAATGTGATGAGCTATGTGGCCGTATGACAGAGATCGGATCTCTGTTATAGAGCTGAGCGCTGCTATTGGCCTACACTGACCTAATTCCGGTCAGGATTGAGTTGCTCTCACCATGATGTTATCTACTCAACAGGTTCCACTTGAGTGTGCGATGATTTATTACGAAGAAGCAGTTTCAAAGTTTTATACAATGATGGCTCACGGAATGAAGACAGAGGTTACTGAGAGGCCTTTACACGGGGCTCAGAACCTAGTTGGTCTGCAGAAACCTGGCTTCTGCTGAGCCGGACTTGATGAACATAAGTGTTGTGTTTACTGAGTGATAAGCTTCACCACCGAAGATTCATAACTCATATACCAAGGACACACACACACACACACACACACACACACACACATATATATATATATATATATATATATATATATATATATATATATATATACACACACACACATCTACCTAGAAACATTAAAAGGTTGGGCACTCTTCCGAATTCCGGTCCCAAATAGGGCGGCAGTGAATAGGTCAGGGGTTAAGGGTTAGAGTCAGTGTTGTAACACTGACTCTAACCCTTAACCCCTGACTTATTCACTGCCGCCCTATTTGGGACCGGAATTCGGAAGAGTGCCAAAGGTTGTATTTTAAAGATGGGGAAAATTTTATAATCAGAGACTTGTGAACAGTAGATTTTCCCAAGTGACATTTCAGTTAATTGAAAGAATCTCTGTTCAACAAACATTATTAAACAGAGTAACTTCACAGTGTTTGTTAGAGTGAAGACCAAGATCGAACAATGTCTATCTGATGACCAGCATCCTGTTTGTTCGAGCGTTATCGGAGAAAGTCGTCACGTGGACGGAGAAACATCTTCTAGGTGAGGTTCACTGTTCCGCAATACATGGTGCTCTGTGTGCTCAGCACAGTGATGTAACAGACTTTGCTCCTGATTCACTGGTCTGATTCTACATACACAGAATATTCGACACACATTCTACACATTACACATATTTCTCACACACATACTCTTTGTTTTACTAAATTAATTGTTGTATTTATTTGTTAAAGCTAGAGTTGTTGAGTATGTTGTGTTGGGGAAGAATGAGAGGGGGCATGATCCAGGGGTGAGTGAGAGTAAGAAAGAGGTGTCTACAGACTGAAGGAGTTTTGTGGACGGATTCTGGTGGTTTCTCTAGGACAATAATATTGGGTTAAGAAAAATGTGGGTGTTGATTTCCCTCACTCCAGGGACGACACTAAAGTAATAAAGGATTACTACGACAAACCAGTTGGCCACCTTTCATTATCCGGTTGGCCACCTTTAATTATCCCGTTGGCCACCTTTCAAAATCCTGTTGGCCACCTTTATCTGCCAGACGAAGATAGATGGACTTAGGTCTCCGCTGTGATGACACCTGGCGATAACTAAAACTGTGCACTTTGTGAGAATGCAAGTGAGTCACAGATATTCTTGACAGTCTTGCATTCCCACTCGGAGAGATCACGGGCATGATTATTATGAGTGTGTGACTGTCGACCGAGAGGCAACTATGTCGACAGCAATCCCCAGTTCAAGGTCATACAGGAGTGAACAACTAGATTTGACAGGGCTCGACCACATCAACTTCAACAAGGGACGCAGAGGTGTTTCCAAGTCACGAGGGCCATGTTCTATACTGGCCAAGACCTACTAACACGTCCTAGTCGTGCGTCCTGGGCAACAGGTCCCTTCGGGGTCCAGGCTAACGTAGTAGGATCGCTGATTCTTACGAAGTCGGAGAGTGTCTGCCTGTACAGCGAGGAACCACCAGTCTGCACACCAATAAGCCAGACATGGTACAACGGATACTCACGCAAACCTCAGTCCGGTATGACATCACACTGTTGTTGGACAACAGGATGTCTTCATCCGACATACAGGACTTCACGCTGGAATTCACAGACAGCGAAAGCAAGCAAGCAAGCAACTTCAACACCAGCGACAACAACAACAACAACAAAATCAACAACATCAATAATACCATTAACAACATCATCACCAACAACAAAATTAACTACATTAACAACATCAACAGCGACCTCAACGAGAAAACAGGAAAAAAACAACGAGATCAAGGAAGATCTTACGTTTGGAAGATAAGAGTAATGTGGCGGAAGTGTTTTCAGTGTCTCAGCCAGGTCCCCGTCTAACATGGCCTTGAAGATGTCCGAGGTGGCATCACACAACCGCACAAATTCTTTGTACTTTGACTTAGGTACGTCCTGATTGGCCAGCTGGTCACTGATGATCCTAACACAAGCATAATGTCTAAATAAACATTGCTTATGTAAATAAAAAAACATAAAGACGACACAAATGGTGTGACTGGAATATCATCATTGACAGGATAATGAACAGAGAACAATTTGCTTTGACTTTCTACAACTGGTATGATTAATTAGAAGAAAACAGAGGACAGCAGTGAGAAGCAATTCTAGGTAGTCATGTCGATATTGTTATACCATAACAATGTAACTAATTAAATAAGTATTTCTACAACACACTATTTTGACTCTCTACATACATTTAGGATTTCTACAGCACAATATTTTAACTATCTACATAAATATGGGCTTTCTACAACACACTATTCTAATCACTTACTGCCAGGATGTGTCTGGGACTATCTGCATGAGGCTACTATCGATAAACTTTTGTAGCAATACTTCTCGTGTCCAACAAGGGATGATTTATTCTCCTCTTCTTCTCCAGTCAGCACCCTGGTCATCTTTCAGCATATGACTTGCTGATGGTTACTTTAACAAACTTCACACATTACCCACTCGAACTCCAGCTAACTCCAACAAGAGTGAACACAGAGACTGTTATAAGTTTCCTACGTATAATCTACACAATCACATTATCAAATATACAATCACTTATCCGACAGTCACATCACGTTACACTACATCACAATCTAAAAGCGTGGCTCAATGTAGAGCCATAACGCTGTATACTTTTCACCATGTCCACACAGGACGATGGATCAACGCCGACTAACTTGTCCCGAGCTCACTTCTTATCACCTGGGAAGTGAGTTCCAACGTTTTCACGTTGTGTGGAAAGCCCCTGCTTTCCACGTTCTCGTGTTCAATTCTGAACACAGTCGTAACCTATACAATGTGACCTAGGCTATAACTGAACCATGCCATGACGTCGTCAGGCTCATGGCACTTACACACACATGGGATTTCTACAACACAATATTTTAACTATCTACATTAATACGAGATTTTTGTATCCCAACATTTTAACAACTTACATACCTCTGAAATCGAAGGGTGTTTGCCTGATAGCGAGATATACTAGTAACAGGGAAAGCGAATCTACACGCATAAATCAGCCCAGTGCACAAGAGTAGTAGCACATGTATAAAGTACGCTTGAGTTCAAAGTTAGCGAGCGCACAAAAAAAACAACCTATATGCATATGGGATTTGTAAAGGGCAACATTGTAAATACCAACCAAAATACCAGATATCTACAGCTAACATGTTAATTACTTACAAAACTATGGGATTTCTATAGCACAGCACTTTGACTTCATATACAGTAACAGTATGGGATTTCTAGAGCAGAGACATTTAATTACCTATATAAATATGGAATTTCTACAACACAACATTTTAACTACTAAATAACACTTTTACTACGTATAAAAGTATGGGATTTCTACAACACATATATTTAACTACCTATATAAATATGAGATTTCCACTTATACAACATTTTAACTACTAAAATAACATAGTTTTTAGTTTTGGTAAAGGATTACTTACACTGGACTCGGATATCCACATAAGAGCCACAGTATCCCCCTTTCCCAATAGATCACACATTGAGAATTTCAGTACAGTGCACGCACTCCCTAGCACCGATGTATAACATGTCGATAACATACCATTTTAACTACTGACATAAAAATGAAAATGCTAAGTTAAATATCTACACGAGAACATTCTCCAATAAAACAACAAGTATTGCACCAGAGTATTTAGAGCGCTCGCTTACCAGAAGTCTTAACACACCAAATCTTAAGACCGACACTTGCTTTTAGCGAGACCAGGGACTGGTCACTTTATCTCCAGTATCTATGACACAATGTATATGACACCTTTTCAAGTGTGCAATTTCATGTTTTGTCCGCCCTCTTTTCTCTCAAGCGTAGTCCATACACGAACTACTATTTCTGGGGCACTGGACTGATTTTTGCATGTGGATTAGGTTGTCCTATTACCAGTGTCCCTCGATATCAGGCGAACGCATTTCGACTTCTGAGGCACTTGTAATTTACGTCCCCAAGACAAGGACGAGAAGTCAACATTTTAGTCCAACTGATCAATGTAGGAGTTGAGTTGAGTTGAGTTCAGTTAAGAACCGACATCCTGCTCTCAGGTCATCCCCATATGCGCTCCGTCCCCTTGTTCAACAACCAGCGAAGAGTCACACTACGAATCGTTCCCACCGCTATCTGATTGAAAGTTCTCCTGGTCTTCCCTCTCAGTACAGGAGCTGAACCGCTACCTCGGCATCAGCACACCAAAAGTTTAAGAGCGAACGTTCTTATCCATTCGGCCATGCTGACCTTCTTTCATGTTACAACCAGGTGTCAATATCATCTATGGGGTGGACTTTATCTTAGAGTCACGGATACTTACAGCAAGTCAGTCTTCTACCATGTCACAACCAGGTGTCAATATCATCTATGGGGTGGACTTTATCTGAGAGTCACGGATACTTACAGCAAGTCAGTCTTGAGTCCACACAGAACGGTGGCAAAAGTCCGTTGCTGCTTGTACAGCTGCTGCTCCAGAAATATCACATCCTGAAATAACATCAGCAATGTGTCCGGTAATCAAGCCAACGCGTTGGTATAGGGACGTTACACTGGCAATAGCACGAGCCCGGTAGGAGAGGTACTCGATGCCAGCTCTCGTCGTTCGCTATACGGGGTGGGGGGGGGGGGGGAGACTGGCTACTGATTCCAGCATGCACTCAAGCCTACACAAAATGTGATGGTCCCAGCACTTTAGATGCCCACAGTAGGTTCTTGAGAGGAGACTTGGTTTGGTGGTCCAATAATACAGTCCTAGATGGCTATGATTGTTTAATCAAGTATCACTTTCATTGCACCAGGATATCCCCATAGGTGGGTAGCGCAGTGGCTAGCTCCCTGCATATCGGCCCAGTGATCATATGTTCAAATCCCCACTGAGGCCTGTACTCCCACGTTGACTCAATTTGAACTGAGTATCAAGAAATGTCTTGGGAAAATAAAGTCGGCTCGCATGGTATTGACCGCATTAAACATCTAGTGCCGATAGGTGTAAAATATTGGTCGGGCACCATATACGCCTCATGGTTACAAAAGGGCGTCCGTTACTTTACTTACACCCACAAGTGTTTTATTTCACGAGTTTTGAATATGGTTCCATTTGTATTGAAAGGATCGTGACCTCCATTGTGAACCCAAAGTCAGGTTAGTAGACAAAGGACAAACGTTGGTAGAGTAACATTCCACCCGCTTGCACCCTGGTGAGTTTTTCCTGTTGATTTCTTTGGTTCACGACACAATTCGGACTAATCAACATTGTGGAAGAATTATTGCTCTGAAAATAACTGCCCTATCGTCAAGTTGAAAACCGTTGACTTGTGTTTGTTGTAGGTTTCTTCTGTGTGGTAAGTTGCTTGCTTGCTTGTGTTCGTTGGCTTGAGCTCCAACGCGAAGTCCTGTATGCCGGATGAAGGCATCCTGTTGTCCAACATCAGTGTGATGTCATACAGGACCTGAGTTTTGCGTGAGTATCCGTTGTCCCATGTCTGGCTTATTGGTGTGCAGACTGGTGGTTCCTCGCCGTACAGGCAGACACTCTCCGACTTCGGAGGAATCGGCGATCCTATTGACTTTAGCCAGGACCCCGAAGGGACCTGTTGCCCAGGACGCTCGACGTGGACGCGTCAATAGGTCTTGGCCAGTATATAACCCGGCCCTGGTGCCTTGGAAACACCTCTGCGTCCCTGTGTGGTAAGTAAAATCCAGGATGTTTTACATGCCTTAGATTGGTATGCATACGGTGCTAGATCAACATATTTCATTGGCCAGTCGACACTCCAGGGGTCATGGGGTCAACATAACATCGGACACAATCACTTCCTAAGACAATTCCTGGTGCCCAGTTTTAGGCCAGGTCGGTCTGGGAGCCCCCTGAGGGTTCGAACCCAAGATCACTGGTCCGACAAGCATGCCCCTAGCCGCTACACTAAAGTAGCTTCATATTTTGTGTGGACGGGAATTCTATTACATTATTTCGGTTGGAGAAAGTGAAGTGTTGTTAGCTGTAAATTGTTTTTGTTTACATATATTCATGCATACACACTCATCTTTCATCCAGTGCCTTGCCGGTTGGCGTGGGCGATCATACATCTCCACAAATTACAACCTCCATCGTCATGGATCCATTCCTATGTTGAATCTCTTCCGGGCAAGACACAAGACTGTCAAGAATCTCCTCACGCTGTCTTCCTCTATCTTTATTACCGAAAATCTTTTCGGTTCTCACAACATGTTCCAGTGTTTATCTTCTCAGAACGTTGTGATATTTGTGATAAGTTGTCTTTGCGACTTAGCGACATACACACTATTTGTTTGAAATTATGAAATAAACCGAAACAGGGTAATTGCAGTAAATTAACGATGTCATCCTTTATGTCTTCAATTACTAACCTTTTCTAGTAAATATATGGATCTCTTGAGTTCTTCATTGCTCTTATCGCTGTCATCTGCAAGAAAATGAAGAATGCAGGTGTTCTCTTTATCTTCAAGATAACTTTATTGCCTTATTGAATATGTAAGTAAGTCATAGGAGCCAGCGTGGCCGCTCGCGTTTATGTTATTGTGATTAAACTTCGGGTGCGGTGACGGCATGGTAGCGGGATCAACCCCTACACAAGTTAGTTGGTCTTAAACGTTGACATCTCGTTCAGAAAGAAGTAAAATTGCCAAGTACAAGGGAGCTACAAATGGAACCCTTAATTGTTTTGTTGTTGTTGTGTCCTGTAGAAAAAAGAAAATTCTCAGGGGTCTCTACTCGGTGTGCCCGACCCAGTCGTGAACAGTCAGTCTCAGAAGTCACACCGTTTTGAAACTTACTACTCCACTCATACACTTGCTGGACTGACAGGCATGCATCACCAAACTGGATCTTCATTCACCGACAATTTCTATAGGTTTGACCCCTTCACTTATCAGAAAATGGATAACAGAACGCTGCTCCTCTTTGGTGCAGGTCAAAAGTGGGGCGGCCATCTTTAAACTGTCCCTACGACGTCACCGTGTTCGTCTGCACCGTAATGTCACGTGCTACACAAATGCAGGCCGAAGAAGGACATACTGACCACAGAGTTAAGTCTGAGCTGAGACGCGACTCTCTACTTTCGAAAGAGAACTGAAGTAAAATAAAGATATCTAAAGGTACACGTATCTAAAACAAATGTTGCCGATGGCGTGTGAAGCATTAGACCTTCAAATATTCTAGGTCACAATATACTTGACATCCTTAACAACAATATTGACAGGTTACAACACAACGGCATGGTTATGGTAATGTCTATTGCACTTTTAAGGTTTTCATGTGAAGCTCCCTCGTATATCAACCCGGGGTCGGGGGTTGACCTCAAAGTCCTGCACAGGGCATGCAGCATTAAACGCCAATCAGTCAAATAAATGATGCTTTTACATACAGGGTGTGTGCAGTGTTTGAAAATATTGCCTGTCCAAGTTTTGTATTCACCTATTATGTTGCATGCACTTTACAGAGGGTGAATACAAAACTCGTCAATATTTTCAAACACTGCAGTCATTAAACATATACCCTAAAGCTTCAAGTCTATGGTGCATATGCTGCCTGACCCACATGTTCATAGAGCAATTGACATTCTATGGGCGACGTAGTCTACATCTCGCCAGCCGCCTTTACTCCTCGGGACATGTTCCTGGTACCCATTATACAAAGAGCCCGGGGTGGCGCAATGGTTAGTGCGCCGGCCTACCAAGACAGTGGTTTCAGTTCAAGCCCGAGCGGAGGCAGGATTTGTATTTCAATTAATCAATCAGATGTCGTCTCCACAAAGAAGGTTGGCTGCAATGGATCTCCTACATTATCTGTCTCTCACCTTGATTGTACATTCTGTCAGACTGATGTTCGTCCATCTCTTGATGTTATCTTTCCACTTGTATCGTTGTCTACCTCTTGCTCGGTTCCCCCCAGCATAGTTTTTATAAGAGTGTTATGTCTTTTAACGTGGCCGAAATATTTCACTTGCCTTGTTTTTATTTCCTTCACCAACTCTCTTTTCATTCCCAGTTGTTCTAGAACCTCTGTATTTGAGTCTCTCTGTTTCCATGAAATACGACATATTCTTCTGTATATCCACATCTCCAGGACATCTATTAGACTTTCTTGTTGCTTGTTCAATAAATGTTTTGTTTTTGTTTACCCGACAAGTATAGCTCTGGTGTAGACCCAGCTTATAAACATGGCCACCAGACAATTGTTATGATTTCCTAGAATTGTCTGGGAAGGAGAGGCGGCGGGAAAGAGCACTTATCACTCCACCTTATATGTCGGACCTGGATTATGCGAAGGCCTAACACTTCCCAATCAGGCGGAAGTATCTGCAGTAAGACTACCTTTACCTGACCATTTTAGGCTTTGTGGATCTGGGAGTCTAAGTCACGTAAACAAATATCAGCCTCAAACTAGGGATTCGAACTCATGCTCAAGCGTGGTGGCCACCGCGCTACCGTGAATATGTGCTACTTTCTAATACTATTAGTAACAGTTAATTATTATTATTATCATCATCATCGCGGTCAAGCGTCGTGGGGTGGAACAGTTGGCATTTTAGCGCCCGATGGATGCTATACTTCTTATACAGGGTGTACTTTTAATGACTTAGGGGTGTTTGAAAATATTGCCTTTCCATGTTTTGTATTCATCCTCTGTGGAATTAATGCAACATAAAAAGTAAATACAAAACTTGTAACGGCAATATTTTCAAAATCCCCAGTCATTAAAAATACACCATATACTACACCATCACCACCTTCACCATCACCACGACCACTTCCACTAAGCTACCACTACCACCATCACCATCACCACCACCAACAGTACACTACCACCACCATTACTACCACTTCTACTACACTACAACCACCACTACCACCACCACTTCCACAACACTACCACCACCACCATTTCCCGTGCCTCCACTTTTAGCACCATTAAATCCACGGCCACCACCACCACCATATTTATCACTAGCACATCTATTACCACCATCTCCACAGCCGTTTCCGCCACTTCCACTGCGCTTTCATCATCACTACCGCCAACTACATCACTAGCTCCATCATCACCACAATTTTCAGCTCCACCACCTCAACTACCATCACCACCATCATCACAACTTCCATCACTACCACTTCTACCATCGCCCCCATCACCTCACTAGTTTACACACGTACTCCTGATTACAAACAGCACCTAATTACCTACTACCTACCCGGCGACAGCGTCCCTTTAGTCAGCTCCCGTCTCATACGTAGCAGTTTGTTATTTTCATCCATTTGCTGTTGAAGACAAGGGGCAGGGATACGAACCCACAAAGTGAGAAGGCAGAGATCATGCATTACCATTTAATGAAAGCAATTTTTGATGGAAATTAAAAACAAACAACAAAACAAACATGACTACTACTACTACTACTACTACTACTACTACTACTACTACTACTACTACTACTACTACTACTACTACTACTACTACTACTACTACTACTACTACTACTACTACTACTACAGTAGTATACAATGTCCTAACTACTTCGAAAATATGGTGCAATACGTCATCGATGACGTCATTTTTTACTATACGCAGGGTATAGCACCAGATTATTTTACGACCACATTTTCAAATTTTGGCGGTTATTTTCTAGGGTTTGGGTGACTACTTCCGGTTGTCGTAATGACTACTTACGGTTCCTGGGCACCCCCTACCGTCCGCCTCGCCCACAGGTATCTCCGCCGGCCGCCTCAGCTTCCCCCGACCGCTTCCGAAACCATTCAAAGACGGCGAGGCAAGCCCCGTGCATGTGGATTACTTATATAGATAAGTAGTCCAAATAGTTGCCGGGTTCGAGTCCCAGTGTGTAGGTGTGTGTGTGTGTGTGTGTGTGTGTGTGTGTGTAGGGGTAGGCCGATGTGTGAGGGGCGGGCTGGAATAGGCCCCTACCCCGGATATTATCCTTTGCTCTCCGCGGAGGAGAGCCATCAAAATTCACATTGAAATGTGAATAAGTGATGGTCAAGTGAGGCCTTTGGATAGACCAAACGGTGTATATATATATATATATATATATATATATATATATATATATATATATATATATATATATATATATATATATATATATATATATATATATATATATATATTAAACCTTTATTGAGTGTTAAGAAACATTTGCATTTGTATTGTTAGTATTTTAACAGGCGTGCTGTGTGTATGGTATTCGTGAAGATCTGTTTAAACATGCGTTTGTGCGTGTCAAATTGGTGTACAAATTCGCTTCAACATCAAATTACAAAGTATACGTACCTAATATGCCTAAAGTAGTAGCAGTAAATTAAGACAAGAAAGTATGGCTGACCAGGATTATGGATTTTCGCATACTCTGCCAATCATCTCATCTTTACATGATTGATGGTAAAAAGGTGGTGATGATGGTGGTGATTTCGATAATGGGGACAACAACGACCATAATACGGTGATTATTCCTTCCCTTATTCGTTCTAAACCCATTCCTGCCTTTTCATACACCATGCACCCTCTTTCATACCCATGGTATATAATAAGTTGAATTGTTGA
This sequence comes from Cepaea nemoralis, assembly GCA_014155875.1. Lineage (NCBI taxonomy): Eukaryota > Metazoa > Mollusca > Gastropoda > Stylommatophora > Helicidae > Cepaea > Cepaea nemoralis. The sequence goes on from JACEFZ010019098.1 coordinate 114,605, forward strand.
TGTCGCCGTTGAACGTAGCCACGCCCAGTGACTACAGTTAAAACACAAAAATGCTGCGTTTGACCACCACGTTCACAAAGGGCGTGCATCCATCTCTTTCAGAGCATGCATATATATATATATATATATATATATATATATATATATATATATATATATATATATATATATATATATATATATATATATATATGTAACAGGAAAATTGAATATAAAGGATAGGAGGACATAAGTTTCCTATTCTTGGGTGCTCAAAGAAAAAGAAGCGCAACACTGACTTTTAGTAGGCCAGAGAAGAAAAGATAATAAGAAGAAAGAGAAAAAGAGCACCTTATATATTCCCTCCAGTTAACAAAAGAAAGGGATAGAAAATACTGTTGTATACCCCAGACAAAAGATCACACTGTTGGACTGTAACAACATCAATGAATGGGACCGACAATAACCAGCGTTACTGGGACAACAAAGACTAAACATAATACAACAGCAAAGACTAGATAAACAAGGTAAAACAATACGCATCAGTCTTTATTTTGTCCAATACTGTAGCACATATTCATAACTATGCGGATGACAAAGTGTGGTTACTTATGGACAAGACAATCAACACTCTACATCACTGACATTCATATAGGCAGTCTGCCGCATATAGCCAGACCTCTGCCTGTTGAGGCCGAGCCTACAGAGTACTCCTAAGACTCTGCTACGATACCTATACAGCCGGCTGACCAGGACTGGACAACAGAGAGACCATTACTTGGAAAATAGAAAGTAACACAACTCTAAATCTGAGTATGAGCCTTACAGTGCGGAGACGGGACTTGCCATCCTGAGACACACAACACAACGCTATGGATCCCTGTAGTACACAGCGGAAAATCAGTGGATTGAGCTCCATATATTACCAAACCCCTGTGCCTCAACCAAATCCAATATTGTGCCTAATGCCGCCAGTGAAAGTCATGTCCCCAAACCGATTGGGACGCATTACTATAACAAGACCACAACTTCAAAAATAGAAGTATAAACATGAGTGTGAAAGGTTGAACCAGGAACTACACCTTTAACCACACAGTAACACACTAAGGTATGGAAAGCTTGACTATGGGATCAGTTGGAAGGGGAGGTGGAAATTGTGAGGTAAGGGAAAATAGGGGGTAATTAAGGACCCAGGGTTGTTCCCTTCGGCAGGAATCACATCCTGCAATCAAAGTAAACAACCAAAAACATATTTAACAACTGTTAAATATTACTACTATATTAACAGCAACTTAAAAACTATAAAATAACTGCCTATGAATTAATAATATACCAATACACTCATTCAGACACAGTCTGTCACATTATTCACACTGGCCAAGTTAAACCCTGCACCAGCAACATACATGGGGACAGTTGAACATCACATCTCAACATCAAGTGACACAACAACAACAACATCATGATGCATGTGACAGCCAGTCACATGCTGTATACATGGCCTCAATGAGACAACATTATTTGAACCTACCCACACAGTTTTTACATATAACATGACATGTCAATAGAATGGTAGCAAATCAATAAATGGTCAGAATAACTAACAGCATATTATTTCTCATGATGGCCAAACCCAACATTCAATATGTCAGAGAATACTCATGCAGCCTTATGATGAGAATACTGCACCAGCTACCAATTATTAAACTACACATCTGTCCACATTTAGAGGCTATCTACACATAACACACCCTATTGATCTATAGTTACAGCTCAAAGGCACTTCCGAGGTTTACTTAGCAGCATAACACCTGATTTACCCCATTTTAAGTGAACTCAGCTGGCCATCAATAATTAAACTACACCAACACATATTCCTGTACATATAGAGGTTACTTACACCCAACAGGAACTTCTTATTTTAGCTAAAACACTAATCTTGGCCTTTGTTTCGTAATTATCTTTCCGTAGGCTTTTAGTGGTCCATATATTCAGCCCAAATACCCATGAGTTTTATGTGAGAATAAACCTTAGTCTTTCACTACCTACAAAGTCCTTAACATCTATCGCTTCTTTATCTATACTAGTATTAGTATACCTTAGCCATAACACAAATTAAGAACCTTATTGTGAACACATATGTTTAACTAATATTATTATCGCCTATTTCCCGACGCGCCGCCTACAGCCAACATTAAGTATTTAACCATTTACCCGAAGATTTGAACTCGTTGCCTGTATCCCGCAAGGCCAGCCTTTCGCCACCTTAACTACACAGCAGCAGAAGCGCGACCTCCTTTCACCCCTGTCTAGTCGGACAAAAGACACGCATTCTTTCCTGTGCCCGCCCCGTCTCTGGCCAATGATCTCACCTGCCCCTATTGTCTGGTTGACCTAGTGATCGCGAGTGCCTTGCTATCTTCTTCTGCCGTCTGCTGTGTTTGGCCGCTGTGTTTATATTCTTGCAATACGGCCATCTCTTCGTATTTACATGCCGTGTTGACCCGCCTAGTTATCATTAATCTTTTAGTCTAATTACTTAATTTACATGCACCCATATAGTTTATCCACATTCTGCCCATCTAACCGATTAATATGACTCCCAACACTATAGACCAGCCATTTAAATATAGGTCATTTACAGGACTTCCAATCCTGCTCCTTGTCGGGTCGCGGTAAGTTCACCTTCGGTAGTTTGCTATAGCTCTCTAAACTAAGATACTTGATTATAATATACAATTAAACTAATTAGGTCTAAGTCTTATGTCAACTTACATTCAACTTCTGCCGTCCAGTTGATCATCTGGGTCCCATATTTGAAATACGATTGCTCTCTTCAACCTCATTTGCCATGGATCCCACCACCGGTTTCCAGTTGTATTTGACATTAGTCTCCTGTGTGGTTCCAACCGCAGTGTTCCTGGCTATGGTCGTCCTGTCTGACGTTTAGCCATCTACTGCAACTAACGAGCGGTCTCCTTAGCTGGCGGTCCTCTTAACTCAAGTGGCTTTCTTGCACTTTAACGACCCTCGGACTCTGCGTGTCTTTCCCTTCTTTGGCTTATCTGCCTTGGGTAGGTTCCGTTCACAGATCCTTAGTCGCTCTCACTCCTATCAGTGATTCAGACGAGTTCTAGCATGGGCGCTTGTCCGTCTTCCTTCACTTCCTCCTCCTACAGATACTATACAGACTTGGGCACGGATTAGCCACAATTTCTGAAGTCCTGTTACTATGTTCCTTGGGCTGCCCCAAGAGGGCTCAGGCCCCCGCCGCTCCCGGAGTCCACTATTAACTGTCCTCTCTCCTGCTCGACTCTTTTTCTACTGACTGGATCCTCAAGTATATATTACTTCTCGAGTTGACGCCTTTCTGGAATCACGTGACCATGCTCTCTCCTTGTCGTGAAGGGCTACCCAATCAGCATACAGCACGCAGCTGGGCTGATCTGCATGTTTAATTTGCATCTCATTATCAATCTAACTCTCTCCACCTCGCTACGACCTTGTTTATGAGTTCATAGTCCTTGTATTAGATTTTTCAGCTCAAGCACGTTCCCACTGCCATAAATATACCAGCCTACGGTACCTCTTTTGGTCTCTAGACAACCTTCGTTTATTTCAGATCTCGAATGCACCTATAAACTATGTGGCCTGTGTTGTTTTCTGACAGCTCGAACCTAAAGTATACATTACATCTGGCATTCCCCGACCCTGAGAAAGCTACAGAACAACGAAAGTTGAGGTAGAGGTTTAGGAAACCGAAACAATTCGGGTTCAGAGCTTGACCTTTCAAGCTGTTTACAAATATCTTGGCCGATGAACTTAGATACTTCCAAATTCCACTACTGGTTTTGTTGACATCACTATCTAGTGCCCTGTTATCCCATTTTGTGACGCATCAGGCGTTCATATATATATATATATATATATATATATATATATATATATATATATATATATATATATATATATATATATATATATATATATATATATATATATATATATATATATATACATACATACATACATACACACTGACATATGTATATCCGTGAACACACCAATAAGAACAGATTTTTTTCCTTTTTTCCCCCTTCAATTTTTACAACCTTTATTACAACATTTTTACATTGAAATGGGAGGTGGGGGAAGGGGGTGTAAAAGAAAAGAAAACAAAATTATAGTTACATAATATAAATTATGAGTAATAAAATAAAAAGTTAAGCATGTATTACTTTGTAGGGACAGTGATTGATGATATTTATATTGATGATGTTGATGATGATGATAACTATGATGATATAGGTAACAAACAAATTTTGGTGAGTTGATGATTTCTTCCCTCACACACCCTAAAAATCTCCTTTCCTCACTCTTAACATCTTACCATACCCTCATACTATTATATACCCATAAAATGAGAAGTTGGTTTCTAAGGTGGAGCCACAAAACAGTTCACCTCTCGCCGTCCACACGGGTCGCAACGGTGTGGGTGTCAGTAGCCTAGGAAGCGATGCAGATTATGTCAGTGTGTCTGTGAATATTTGTGTAATTTTGTTTTGAAACCTGTGCAGTATTGTCATCAAGCGATGCTTCAGGCATTACGGGATAAACTTTTCTCGCACCACACAAAAGATTGTAAGTCGTACGAGAGGCATGGATTACACATTTTATTGCCACTGGCTCTTTACACTACATCAATGCACAAAAACGGTCGCTAATAAATCACACAATAAGACACAGAATTGCCTATCACTAGTCGTTTTCCTAACCCTACTTCTACTCTATCTACTTGGCTAAAGAAACACGCATCGACGCTAAGCGATGCGCTCACTATGAAGTCAGTCCCCAGTCTGATCATATTCCTCGCGTGGCTACACAGCACGCGGAAGGACCTTGTGTGCCCTTCGGCTTGTGCGTGCTGCATCACTCAGCACGCTTAGAGTAGCCGTCTCCTCTTGAGTGGTATTCCACTTCTCCGTGTCTATCACGTAGGCGTGATTGCGCCGTGACCAGAGTGCTTACTCTCTGGTTGACACCTCCGTGTCTCATGAGAGAACTATTTAATAGTTCCCCTTCCTATCACCTACCCTGCCCTCATGTAGGGGCACTGAGTTACCTCTAATCTACTTGAGGTAGACCACTCATTCAGGGTGGTCTTCACTACTGCCTAACTAAGTCTTTGACACACACCCTCCCCTCCTGTGTTGCGTTACAAACTTTGACTCATGGTTGTGACGCAAGAGGTTTCTAAAAAATTAGTGTATCTAATTTTTGTCAAAGACTACTGATAACCTGGTTCTGGGTAACCCAATAGACTTCTACTGACTATTGTCACAATGTAGTATCACTTTACTTGGCTACTGGTGATCGCCACAAACTTGTCTGGTTGGCGTGAGCCCTCTTCTCATTCGCAATATTATATTAATTAGAGGTTTGTCTGAACCGGACCATTGTCTTATAGACCTGCCCTCAAATAGCAAATTAACTCACTACCCATACAAAGTTGACTTTCTTAGGGTCAACACATGAATTGCTTCATGTCCCCCATATAATATTAAACAACCCTTACACAAGCTGTGTGCGACAGGCTTTACCTATCTCGCTTCCGCGTGTAAAGTTATCTTTCACTGTTAAGTTAGTGTTTCGTTGTCTATTGTGTCCCCTGACCCGGAGTTATCTCCCTTTGTTCTGAAAAATGTATGTACTTTATATGTTTGTTTTTCTGGTTGTTTGCGTGTTTGGATCTAACCTATAGTATAATTTAACGCCTAACATGTGTGTCTGTCTACAATATGTATGTAAGTTAGTTTTCAAGTGCCATAATTCGGTTAAATGTGGCCACAAACAAGTGTATAACACTAATTCGTGACTACGTTTCCGTCTTATGAGACTTAAAATACTTTATCTAAGATCTACACTAAACTACACATAACACACTCAAGACAGTACATTTTCAACATTGAAAGCAAACGCTTGACGCAGACAAAAAATAAAAAGTCGCGTTGAGCGGCAGAAAAAATCCGCTGGTTGTCCTCACTCTCCCTTGTATATTTTCCATTTACTCTCACTTTCACACTTCTGTCACACATCTTTTATCCTCACAATTATTTAAAAACCTTGAAGTGACACTGTACAAGTTTGGCTCAGTTTGAAAAAAGTTGAGCTTAATGACTGTGCGTAACTTGCTGCACGAGTCATGTATTTACAAAATATTTACATGTATGAAAAAGGGGTTGATGGTTGTACCCTGATATTATTAAACTGTATGTTCTACTTGAAATCCTAATACTAATACTACTTCTATAACATATTATTAAAGTTGTTACACCACTTTAATCTAATTTAAGGGAAGTAATCTAACTATCTAAAAAGGAATGACATTAATGTGAGATGAGTTATATACCTTTCTGAAATGGGTGATGTGAAATGCAACAAATTTCTGAATAAAGTTTTAATGTTTAAATGCACAAATATATGATTGATATTCTTACTCTAAATGGTGTAAATGATGTATGGTGTAAACTCTGTATAATCCTATAAGGTATAACCTAATTTTAATCCTAAATGATGAGGTTGCTAAAGTGTTCATTAAGATGGAATGAAAATAAAGTGAAATAAAATGAACTAAATGGTGCTGTTCCTATCATACACTAAATGGTACTGTTCCTGTCTAAACTTTTTATCCTAGTCTTTAATTAGCTGTTATTAAGTTTAAAGTACTATACTAATCTACTTTTAAGCTAAGTAAGTGGGTAAATTAATGATTTATTTACACTACAATAAAAAATAAACATCTATTATATTCCCTAAATCTAATCTAAATCTATATTAAAGTAAGCTAATCTAACTCTAATTTATCACTATATTAAAAACATGTTATAATACATATCACATTAAATAAATATATATACATGGTATTCAAATACCCCAGGTTAGTGGTTGCCCTCACGTTTAGAAATTCCTTTCGTTGGCATAGTTTATATATACACACTTATCCTGGGTATACTAAATACACTACACAGTCATACATGTGTCTTATGGGTATTCTCACACTCGTAGATTTCGCTGGTGTCGTAGACAAGTATATTCGTGTCTGTTATTTATGTATTGTTCTGACACTGTTCTTCCATGATTAACACAGGTGATTCACCGGAACACAAATGGAGCATAGTAAATAACGAGCTGTCTATGTACACACGGTGATTCACTTGTTCTTGGAGCACAGTTCTTATTCTGTTGTCTACGGACACATGGTAGTTCACTGTTCTTAGCACACAGTCCTGAACATGATGTCTATGTATTTACATAGGATATTTTACACAGGATAATCTAAGTGTACTAACTAACCATTCCTTAAACTACCTATTCATGTGGAATATCAGGTATTTCTACCTCAGATGGTCGACTAAGGGTATCAGCCAGAATGTTGTCCTTACCCTTAATATGCTCTATACTAAAAGTATAATTCTGTAATATTAATGACCACCTGTAAATGCGGTCGTTACGATGCACCCCACTTTGTATGACCGTGATCGGGGAGTTGTCGGTCTGGACCACAAAGTGAACACCCGCTAGAAATCGATGTAACTTTCTCACCGAATAGATAACGCTTAGGGCTTCCAACTCTGATATGGAATATCTGGACTCAGCAGGTGTGATCTTGCGGCTCACGTAGCAAATCGGATGGAAGATGCCATCATAAAACTGGCCTAGTACTGCAGCGATGGAGATCCTGCTGGCATCTGTCCTAAGATAATAAACGAGCCTAGGATTAGGCAAACGGAGGATTGGTACATTGCTAAATAGGAGTTTCAATTTTGACAATGCAGAAATTAATAATGCATCTTTAACATCTAATTTTACTGATGCTTTTAACACATTTGAAAATACACTTGTAATTTCAGCTAAGTTCGGTATGAACTACTGTAATAATTTACTACACCCAAAAGGCTCCTGACCTGCTTCTTTGTTGTAGGCATGGTCAGGTTCATAATTTTAGTAATAATTCTATTGTCAGTTTTTAGCTGTCCTTGTGAAATGACATGACCCAAAAAATCAATTTCTTTTAGGCCCAATTCAACTTTGCTCGGTTTGACCGTGAGACCGAAGAGTCGCAACCTATCGAAGACATGTCTGAGTTTCAGTAAGTGTGTTGTCCAGTCGTCTGTATGGACACAAATATCATCTATATAGGTCACTGTATTCGTCACTCCATGTAGTAAATCTCTAGTTAAGCGTACGAAAGTGGCAGGAGCGTTACGAAGTCCGAAAGGAAGAAACCGCCACTCGTACAGACCTAAAGGTGTTGAGAAAGCAGTAAGATGGATGGATTCAGTCTGCATAGGGACCTGCCAATATCCCTTAGTAAGATCTAATTTAGAGAAGATTTTGGAGGTGGACATATCTAGAATAAGATCTTCGCAGGAAGGAATTGGTTCTGCGTCGATCTTAGTGACATTGTTGAGTTTCCTATAGTCCACACAAAGACGAATTGTGGAGTCTTTTTTCTTGACTAGGACGATTGGAAAGGAGTACTCAGATGTAGATTTCTGAATGATCCCACTAGCTTCTAAATTAAGAATTTCCTTATTTAGACTTTCTCTATAGCTAAGTGGGATAGAGTACGGCCTGCATTTGATAGGCTTAGAGTCCGAAAGAAGGATGGAGTGCTCGATCCTGTCCGTCCTACCTGGAATGTCGGAAAATATGTCCTTATATTCCGTTACTAATTCTATTGTCTGTCGTCGTTGCTCGTCTGTTAGTCCCGTTTCTAACCGTATGCACTCTAATGTGGCAGTCTTGTCTACAATTGGAACAGGTAGTTCCATCCCGTCGTCGTCTACCTGATTCAGTACGGTTGTGGTGCTAAGTGCGTTTTCTGTAAACTCACTAGGTGTGTGCATCTCGTCGGCTTTGCCAGTCTCGCTAACTAGTGTAGTTGCGTTTTGTATGTCTGTCGTCTGATCAATAGGTGTGGGTGCATTGTGTTCGTCTGTCTCTAATTCTGTCTCTTGTCGTGAAAAGTAGGGTTTCAACATGTTGATATGAAATATCTCTAAGTGTCTGTTTATCGATATTTCATACTCGACATCCGAAAGTTTTTGTATCACCTTGAATGGCCCTTGCCAAGAAGTTATCATTTTATTATGCTTGTCTGGTAGTAGCACCATTACGTCTTGATCAGTTTCAAGTATTATGGGTCTAGCACTTTTGTTAGGACTGTGATGTTTGAGGATATCTGAGCTGTTCACTGGAGTGAATCCATTCTTCTCCTCCCAGACAGATATTTCTTCATCAGTACAGTGCCTTAGCTGAGGTAGACACCCAAGAATTAAATCAGTACAAGGGTTGTCTAATATTGCACATGTAAAGGTACCAGAAAGGAACGGGGTGTTTATACGGGCTCTTGCCAGAGGATAGGTTTCTATATTACCAGAAAACGTACGGCACTTTACAGAGTCACCAGTATAATCCTTTGGATTAACAAGTTCCTTTTTAATACCAATAATAGAGCTCCCACTGTCAAGCAAACATCGGCATGGCTTATCATTGACCAATGCAGAGTGAAACAATAGATTGCCTCTGGAGGCTACAGCTGCGTTTGCATTCTCAAAGGAGGATGTTACAATATGTCCACATGTAAGTTTGCCGTCTGCATGAAATTGGTGACATTGCTCACAATTGTCAAAGTTTAAAATATCGTTTACACAACAAACATCTTCACATTGGTTGGATGGTAATACATTCTCGACTTCACACTCAGTCTCACTACCGCTATCAGAAGATGTATCAATTAACACTGCATTGTTGGCCTTCATACGTTGGCGGCCCAGGCACTTATTTGAATAATGCCCGTAGCTAGAACAGAAGAAGCATTTGACTGCACGCCTGTATGCAGTTCTCTTGTTTTGTTGCTTCTTAATGACCGTCTCAAGATGTGCAGGATAGTTTGGTGATTTATCACACATAGAATAAGTATCATGAAAAAGTTGGCAATACACACATTTAGGTAATTTTTGGTCTTTCTTGTCGACTCTCTGAAATGGTTTTTTATTGCTACGATAGCTTTTAGGTTGGTCCTTAACAAAAGAGACTATTTCAGAGTCGATATTTGATGTTTTAAAAATATCCCTATTCGAGGAAAAATATGCAGAGCCTTTCTTTTCAAATTGTTCTATGGTCTCGATGTCTGACTGCTGAAGGAATTTAGCGAAAGGAGATGGTATTGTGGATATGACTTTATCCATGGCTATTAAGTTTTTAAGTTTCTCAAAGTCTTTTCCTATGTTTGCTGCATTAAGCCATCTATTTAGTACGCTTTGGACATTCGAGACATAATCGATGAAAGTCTCACTTGGTTTTGGTTTTAAATTTGAAAACTGTACTTGATACCCAGGGGCATCAAGTAAGAAAGTGTTGCATTATCCTATCATGGATGTACTGATAGTTAGATCTAAGATCAGTTGGTATTGATTCAATTACTTTAAGGGGCTCCCCACTCAGGTTCTTCATGTAAATCATAGCCCACATATCTATTGGTACTTGGTGGTATTTAAGCTGATATTCGACATTTTCTGTCCAGGCTGATATGGAGTCTTCTTTACAGAATGGTTTAATAATGTTTTTATACTTATTAAATTTATTTTCTTCTTGCTGACTCTTTAGTTTTGTAGCGGAGATCTCTAAGTGTGAATCTACATCCATACCTTTCATCTTTAACTGTGTCTCTGATTCAACCTGTATTTGTTTTTCCTTAACTCTTGCCATTTCATCTATCTCTTTTTGCTTTAGTTCTCTCTCCTGATCTAATTGCTTTTGCTTTAATTCTAATTCTTTTTGTTTAATTCTATCTGTTTAATTCTTAATGTTCTAACTGTTCATGTTTTATTCTAATTCCTTTGTTTTGTTATCTCAGCTAGTTCCTTCTGTGTTGTCTTTCTCGTGCACGTTCATCTCTCTCAGCATCTTTTGCTTCCTTAAATTTTTGATCAGCATATTGCTCTAATTCCTTTCCTGTGTATTCTAATTCCTTGCCTGCTTTTATGAAATCAGCTAAAGTTGCCATGTTGTTGGGTAATTAGCTAGAGCTGACAGGCACTCAATTATTTACTCACTTATTTATATTATATATGTTAAGTTTTTAACTCCCTGTGTACAAAAAATATACTCTTAGATTATGCCTCGACAAATGGATCACAACCAAAAAAATATACTAATACATCACACGCTGAAAAAGAGATGCATTATTAATCATATTGCATTCAAAATACTTTGGGTATACTCATCTTAACAATCCAGATCAATCAGGTACAATCGTTTGGCACCTCAGGTCCAATCGTTTGGCACTACGACATACACCTTGTGTTACACTTCTAAACAGCTGTTGTTCTCCTGGTTTACAAGAGCATCAACAATTAACACATTGTAAACGACATATGACTTTAGAAATTTTGTACAATCACATGCCCCCGGACAAAACAATGTAGTCTAATTAATATTAAATGTCAATGTCCTGTCTTCGTTCTAACGTCATTCTGCCTTCCTTACCTAATCTTGTTTAATCTATGGAAGTGTTGTGCAGACCGAGTTTTATTTGCCTAGCAAAAGTAGTGCCATCGTGACAGTAACAAATAGAAAAGGTAAAGAAATAATTAAATAAATGCTTTGAAATAAATATAAAAGTAATAATAATGTTTAAATAAATAAATATATTAAATCTATAACTTATATAAACCAATAATCTTTGATATAAAGCAAAGATTCAGGCGAGCAGCCGCTTTGCGATTTGTAAACAATCTCTCGCTGATTGCAAATGGCGTAACGCAGCTGTTTGTCAGTCGCGATACGTCACAGGCGCAGCGCTATTTTTAGATTGGAAAAATCAATATTGTCGCCGGCTCACTTTTCTTTGTGTATCGCTCCGCCATGAATCATATTTGACAAATATTCATAAATAAATAAGTAATTATAACAATAAATGATAGAAAACTATAATAATAATACTTACAAATCAGAAAACATGTTCATAGATCACAAAACATTTCAATAAGCATAAATAAACACGATTGATCACGATGGGCACAGCTCAGCTCGCAACTTGTTCTAGTCTGCACACGTCATTATTCACTAACACAAATTAAACCCTGTTATTAACTGACAGTAATGCTATTTTAGAGCCGTGGGTGAGTGTTTTAGCTTGAACAATTGTCCAAGCTACACTTCTGACACCACTTTTATCCTTGCCTGTCATCAAGCGATGCTTCAGGCATTACGGGATAAACTTCTCTCGCACCACACAAAAGATTGTAAGTCGTACGAGAGGCATGGATTACACATTTTATTGCCACTGGCTCTTTACACTACATCAATGCACAAAAACGGTCGCTAATAAATCACACAATAAGACACAGAATTGCCTATCACTAGTCGTTTCCTAACCCTACTTCTACTCTATCTACTTGGCTAAAGAAACACGCATCGACGCTAAGCGATGCGCTCACTATGAAGTCAGTCCCCAGTCTGATCATATTCCTCGCGTGGCTACATAGCACGCGGAAGGACCTTGTGTGTTCTACGGCTTGTGCGTGCTGCATCACTCAGCACGCTTAGAGTAGCCGTCTCCTCTTGAGTGGTATTCCACTTCTCCGTGTCTATCACGTAGGCGTGATTGCGCCGTGACCAGAGTGCTTACTCTCTGGTTGACACCTCCGTGTCTCATGAGAGAACTATTTAATAGTTCCCCTTCCTATCACCTACCCTGCCCTCATGTAGGGGCACTGAGTTACCTCTAATCTACTTGAGGTAGACCACTCATTCAGGGTGGTCTTCACTACTGCCTAACTAAGTCTTTGACAAGTATTAAAAGTGAATTGTACGTTTTAAATTTATATGAAGCTGCATTTCTACAGGACCACACTAGGTACCTGTATTCTGCCAGTGAAATTAGCAATTTCGTGTGGTTGTCCTTGGTAGTTTTAGGAATAGTATTTAAAAAGATTGCTTTATACATATCTATTTTCTGTTTAGTGAATTTTTCAATGAGTTGTCTAAGTGTGTCTAGTGCGGCTTGGACTGTTGGACATGTGTAATAAATGTGATCTTCAGTTTCCTGTATGTTATTCCTGCAAAGTTGACATTGTGCTATTTGTTTTGACATGTGTGCTTGTTTTTCCGTAGTTGGTGACATGTTAAAGATTAAACGATACATAATTTCTCTGGCTTTGGGTGTGATGTATGGGTTGTGAAGATTAGAGAAAGTACACGTGTAGTCTTGTATGTAGTATGTTTGTCCTCTTTTTATTCTAAGTCGTAGTGGGGGTGCTTGTTGTTTGACTAGATATTTGTAAATCTGATGTGTTGTCTGGTGTATTAGATGCTCGCGTCCTTGAAGTGGATGCATACATGTCTTGTAGAAAGATGGTAGTGTTCCAAAATGGTGTGGAGAATTGAGTTGCATTCTTCTAAGGTGTTGTAGTCTGAGTTCTATGTAATAGAGTGCTAGTGGGTGCTGTTCTGGTTGATTGAGGATATGTCCTATGTGTTGGATTCTAAGCGCTTGTATTTTGGTGTGTATTACTTGTAGTGCTAATTCCCCCTTGTCTTTTGTCCTGTATGAATGTCTTATCTTTGATGGAATAGATTGTGCTGCCAAAGATGAAACGTCTGATGTGTTTGTTGATGTCTGTGATTGTCCGTTTAGGTGGGTCTAGCACTGTGACTAAATATATAATTTTGGGAATGATTAATGTGTTAACTATAGTGCTCCTACCAAATATTGTGGATGTCTTATACTTGTATCTGTGCAGCATGTCTATAATTTGTTGTGTGAGATTTTGCCATGTATGTGCATGTATTTGTCGGGAGTTGTTAGGGAATGTTATCCCATAAAGTCTGATGTTGTCTGTCGCTATTAAGTCGGGAGGAAAATCTGCTTTGTTCCGCCACTTACCGAGACCCATTATGTGTGATTTGTGTATATGGTAATACTACTCTTTGATCTGAACCAAAAAAGACCCAAAAGTATAGTATACATGTGCTTGGTGGCTCCGCTTAAGGTAAAAGTCTGTTGGGGTCATCACACAGCTGAATGTAGCTGGGTTGATAACTGGTGGTATAGTATACATGTGCTTGGTGGCTCCACTTTCGGTAAACGTCTGAAGCCAGAATACGGCAAATAAATCTATATATGGTTATATTGCCACAATTAATAAACACGTAATACCATATAGATAGTAATTAGTTCTAGAGAACGTATTACTAGAGAGAGACCTGTCTCAATAGTAGACATTCAATTATCTTAACATAATCAGTCAAAGCTCCAAATTATTCATTAAAATAATATTTTTAGAAAAATGTCCAGTTATTTCCCTTTGCGTAATTTGGAAATATTTGTGTACCCTTGAAACTGACAAAACATGTGGCGTGTCATCTGCGCTTATTGTAATATCTCAGTAACCGATTAACGCACGATAGTGAACTTTTGAATATAGTGGTTTTAAATGGCGCTGAATCGCGTGAGCACATCACAAAATGTATAAACAAATAATCTGAGGCACTTTGCTTGGGTGCCAATGAAGTAATCTCATGAAAAAGCTGTGTACATGGTAACACAAAACTACAATTTATATCAGCAACTGTACATCTCGAAAGGTAAAACCTGTCGGTATATGTGGATGGTGACAAATATACTTTAGTTTGCAGTAATCTCACAAAAGCGGTAAAAAACTGCATCAGCGAGGCAAGCCTCGTGCATGTCATGTGAATCAAGCTCGGGGCATGTCTTTAGCTCTATAATTTAGTGTACTATCGGAGAATACCACGCAAACATTAACAAGGTATCTTACGTCATGGTCAGACGCAATACACACCTGTGAAGATAAATCGAAATCATGCGAGGCAAGCCCCGTACATGTCACATGAATCAAGCTCCGGGCATGTCTCTAGCTCTAAAAATTAGCTTACTTTCACAGAATACCACTCAAACATTAACAAGGTATCTTACGGTATGACCAGACACAATACACACCTGTGACGATAAATCGAAATCATGCGAGGAAGCCCCATACATGTCATCCGAATCAAGCTCCGGGGATGTCTTTAGCTCTAAAAAATTAGTGTACTAGCGCAGAATACCACTCAAACATTAACAAGGTATCTTACGTCATGGCCAGACGCAACACACACATGGAAACCTGAACTACACGTCACATAATGAATTAACAGTACATATCATTGGATGACTTCAATGGAATGAAACTCAGACGCCACAACTCCTACGTCACCATATACATTAACAAACCATTAAATCGATGAAACACCACACATCGTTTTCCAAGTATGGAAACACACAAACTACATTCAAAGTGGAAACATAAAAGAGAAATTTAATTGTTAATATTTGTACAATTTAATTGTGGAAGTTTTATTTTTTCATTCAACCATAGTGACTTATTACATGAGATACATTTAATTTTCTGAAATGCAACTGTTGTTTGCCTAGGGGACAGACGAATATCTCTAGCAGGTTGGGTATTTAAAATGACAACGTGAGATATTTTTCCCTTTTGGTTAAAGCATTGTCCTACTTTTTATAAGTTTTGGCTGAAATTTGGCTTAAATTTTTCCTATTGTGTTAACAAAATTTCCTACTTTTTTATAAGCTTTGGATGAAATATTTCTTCACTTGTCCAAAAAAATTTCACATTTGGTTAACAAAGTTTCCTACTTTTTTATAAGTTTCAATGAACTTTAGCCAAACTTTTCACATTTGGTTAATAAAGTTTCCTACTTTTTATGAGTTTGGGTGAGGTTTGGTCAAACTTTCCACAGCTGGACAACAAAATTTCCCACTTTTAATAAGTTTGGGTGAAAGTTGGTCAAACTTTTCACGTTTGGTCAACACCTTTTCTTACTTGGCCAAGATATTTGCCATTTGGTTAACAAAGTTTCCTACTTTTCACGAGTTTGGGTGAGCTTTGGTCAAACTTTTCACATCTGGACAACAAAATTTTCCACTTTTCATAAGTTTGGGTGAAAGTTGGCCAAACTTGTCACGTTTAGTTAACAAATTTTCTTATTTTTCATGTGTTTGACTGAACTTTTTATAAGTTTGGTTTGAAATTTGGCTAAACTTTTCACATTTGGTTAACTCATTTTCTTACTTGGCCAAGAATTTTACCCTTTAGTTAACAGGGTTTCCTAATTTTCATAAGTTTGGGTGAAAATTTGGTCAAACTTTTCACAGCTGGACAACAAAATTTCCCACTTTTCATAAGTTTGGGTGAAAGTTGGCCAAACTTTTCACGATTGGTTAACAAATTTTCCTACTTTTCATATGTTTGAGTGAGCTTTATATATGTTTTGTTTGAAATTCGGCTAACCTTTTCACATTTGGTTAACAAATTTTCTTACTTGACCAAGATTTTTGCCATTTGGTTAACAAGTTTTCCTACTTTTCATAAATTTGCTTGAGAAGTGGCTAAATATGTTTTTCCCTTTTGGGTAACAGATTTTCCTACGTTTTGCAAAGTTTCCTACTTTTCATAATTTTGGTTGAGCTATTTCAAACTATAGGAAAGAGAAGGTTAGCTAGGTTAGATTTTTAAGTCTGAATTAAAGTTTAAGGACAACTATCCTAGTACAGGTTTTTCTCCCTGACTGCTCCTTTCCTTGGTGTGTAAGTGAACCCCCACCAATGTACACACACAACACGTATGCACAATTGGAAAAAAATATAATGACAGAACTATGAGTTACAATACTACAACATTTATTTGCTAATCATAACGATAGACATCGGATGATTGTCAATATGAGGATGATAAAATCATATAACATATTGTGATGAGAAACATTACGTAACTTTACTTGTTACTTCATCTAACTGGAACTGTGGTCCAGATCCCCACTCTCCAGTAGACTCAAAAAAGAAACAGCTTGCCGGTATTCTGACGATCCTGTCAGTCCTGACACTCCTAGTCAGTAGTCTCTAGTCTTGAGATCTATAACATAGGGCTCCTTGTGAGAGCTTGATAGAAAGTCAAGAATGTGTTATATCAGTTCTACATCAGCGCAATCCTAATTAAAACATATCATAACACAAACATATACAATGACCAGTCTGGCCAAGTTTATCTTCCAGCTTTACTGCGTTCACCATCCTCCTTCTCCCTACTGTCTTTAGTCTGGGACGGGCTTTTCAATTGTCTCACACGCCTGTAATGATTACATTTCTGCAGCCCCATGTCCATGTCGCTAATACAGAAATTCTGTGTCATACAGCCGCTCCGTCCAAAGTTGGGTTAGCAGCTCACATGGTCGGTAAGGGTATTATAACAATGCCTGATCATCCGGGCTTGCAAGCCGTGACCAGTAGCTGTGCCAGGTTTCCATGCATTACCGTGGACGCACGCCCACAATACACTGAGAAAGTTTAGCACCATATACCCTATACTACCAATTGTGGGTAATGTCTGTACCATTACACCTCTGCTTCCAACACAATCATTGGCCAATGTGCCAATGCGCAGACAATAGCATAACACTTCATATTGGTAAGTTTGCATATGACAAATCAATATATCAAACATCCAATACACATAAACATATTGATTAAACTAGACATATTATGATACTTTAACATCATAGCATAATGCACTAGTTAGTTACTGCTGTTGTAAGAATTAAATAAATAGTCAGTTGACTATAATCTGTACAACAAATGCACACACCAAAAAGAGACTAGTCTAGTTTAGAAAGAAATGGCAAGCATCTGCTACGACACCTCAAGTATATCTAGACCAGACCTGCCTTCCATAAGTTTCTACTTCTCAGAAGAGTAATACATGAAGCACGATGATATTGAACACAGAACTTAGAAAGAACACTCAAGTAACCTACGCCAAAGATAGTTCTTGAAATAACCTAGATCAGATATAGACTGAAAGTTCATATGTCTAAAAGACTGTTGCATAGTTACTAAGAAATCCTACATATGACTACAAACATTGAGCTGGCTGCCTACCTGTTCTGAAGTCAGACTTAATCTAACGGGGAAAAGTCTAGCAGGGGTTTTTATACCTAGCCTAGCAGTAGACCCTTATCTCCCAGGAATTCAAGTCATCAATTCTTCCTTTATCTCCCCCTTGCGTTAATTGCAATTATCACTGCAATTGGCCATCGCACCTTGCTCCTCTCTGTCTGGTACACAGTCCACAGGCCCAGTGTTAATTGCCTTATCAGCTCTGGTTTCACACATTCCTGAGTCTGCCAGTCAGAGTGGACGGGGCTTGTTTACCGCCCTGGGGCTATTATCTCTCCCTGTGTCAATGTTGTTCACACCTGAGCGATTTCCTAGCTATGCTTATCAGGTGTCATGTCAAGGGAACAATTAGGTTCTCATGGTTAACAGCCAGTTTACAACTCTGTTGGTAAACCAGGTTTGCTTGCGTCATGCCTGGTTGGTTTTAATTACTATTCAGTCCCCTGAGTCTGCCCTCCCGTCTGGCTGGATTGATAACCTCTGGGGGTGACTGGTACTGGTGTCAAATTAACTTCCCAAATAGAAAGCCATTCATGGTGGTTTGTCTACTTGCAGGTTTTGCAAGCTTACGTCAAGACAGTATAGCCATGAATATAGAGAAAACAGTTTTGTTCGTCTGTTGATCCTCTACATGGCCCATCAAAAGTGAACCAAAAATTGTTCTGGGAAGTAAAGGCTGCAAATTCGTGACACTTGGCCAAGAATTTTACCCTTTAGTTAACAGGGTTTCCTAATTTTCATAAGTTTGGGTGAAAATTTGGTCAAACTTTTCACAGCTGGACAACAAAATTTCCCACTTTTCATAAGTTTGGGTGAAAGTTGGCCAAACTTTTCACGATTGGCTAACAAATTTTCCTACTTTTCATATGTTTGAGTGAGCTTTATATATGTTTTGTTTGAAATTCGGCTAACCTTTTCACATTTGGTTAACAAATTTTCTTACTTGACCAAGATTTTTGCCATTTGGTTAAAAAGTTTTCCTACTTTTCATAAATTTGCTTGAGAAGTGGCCAAATATGTTTTTCCCTTTTGGGTAACAGATTTTCCTACGTTTTGCAAAGTTTCCTACTTTTCATAATTTTGGTTGAGCTATTTCAAACTATGGTCAACAGTTTTTCCTACTTTGGTTAACCCGTTTCCTTAGTTTTGTTGAAATATTTCTTGAATTTGTCACCAATATGTATCATTCTCTCATCACATGACAACTATATACACCGTAAACACTAGCAAAAATTCAACAACCAAGACGTAATTATAATATATGCCTGTTTATTTTACAGTATTTCAGTACATTTTACAGTATTTCAGTACATATTTCAAAAATAAAAATGGATAATGTCATTATATGAAATGGATTATGTGATATGAGGTGGTATACATAGTATCATCACAACATTTTATTTTCACAGATAGAGCTATACACATTGTATGTTGTTTCTGGGTTTCTTCACACCACTGTCTGAGTAGGTTGGTTTTTCCGGCTGGTAGCCTGGTATGTATATGTCACTTGGCATGTAGTCATAAGACTGGTCTCCTGCTTGGTGGGGTGACATCTGAGTATTGTAGACAACCGGTCCGTCAATCATTTGAGTGTCGGGCACATCAACTATCTGGTTGTTGGGCTCTTCACATAGCTGGTTGTTGGGGTCATCACACAGCTGAATGTAGCTGGGTTGATAACTGGTGGTATAGTATACATGTGCTTGGTGGCTCCGCTTTCGTGTGTCTGAAGGTGTTTTCGTTTGCATGATGAAGCATGAGGGTGTAGTGCTCGTAGTTGTTGAGGTTGCAGGGAGGAGGGAGCAGGAGGGAGGAGGGAGCAGGAGGAGACAGGAGGAGGGAGGAGTTGGAGGGGGAGGAGGGATTAGGAGGAGGAGCGAGGATGGAGAGGGAGGAGGAGGGAGGAGGAGGGAGGAGGAGGTAGGAGGAGGTAGGAGGAGGAGGGAGGAGAGGAGGAGGGAGGAGGAGGGAGGAGGAGGAAGAGCGAGGAGGAGGGAGGAGGTAGGTGGAGGGAGGAGGAGGGGGAGGGGGAGGGAGGAGGATGGAGGAGGAAGAGGGAGAAGGAGGAGGAAAAAGGAGGGAGGAGGAGGAGGGAGAAGGAGGGAGGAGGAGGAGGGAGGAAGAGGAGGGAGGAGGAGGTGGGAGGGGGAGGAGGAGGGAGAGGGAGGAGGAGGAGGAGGAGGAGGAGGGAGGGGGGAGGAGGTAGAGGGAGGAGGAGGAGGGAGGAGGAGGGGGATGAGGAGGGAGGAAGAGGGAGGAGGAGGGAGGAGGAGGGATAAGGGGGAGGAGAATGAGGAGGTGAGGAGGGGGAGGAGGAGGAGGAGGGGAGGAGGAGGAGAGAGGAGGAGGAGGCGGAGGAGGAGGAGGGAGAGGAGGAGTGAGGAGAAGAGCGAGGAGGGGGAGGAGGTAGGAGGAGGGAGGAGGGAGGAGGAGGATGAGGGAGGAGGAGGAGGATGGAGGAGGAGGAGGAGGAAGAGGGGGAGGGGGAGTGTAGGAGGAGGAGGGGAGAGGAGGAGGAGGAGGGGGAGGAGGATTATAACGCATATGCCTGTAGATAACTGCAGCGAAAAGGTCCACCTATTCTAGACTAGACAGTAAAATATAGATAAGAGACACCATTGCAGATGTAGACAATAAATTTCAAGCAAACGACAGAAGAAGAAGAAGAAGAAGTAGCTCACACACATCAGTCCACTTTCCAATTCAGCAGAAGAAGAAGAAGAAGAAGAAGAAGAAGAAGAAGAAGAAGAAGAAGAAGAAGAAGAAGAAGAAGAAGAAGAAGAAGAAGAAGAAGAAGAGGAAGGGGGAAGAAGAAGAGGGGGGGGGGGAGAAGAAGAGGAAGAAGAAGAGAGGGCTTTCGAAACGCAGCTGCAGACGATTTGGCATCAAACCGTCTTGCGTTGGTTTTTTACGAAATGATATGGATGCCGGTCGTTCAGAAAGCAATGGAAAACTTCTTAACGTAAACTTGCCAAGAGATCACAACAGCAAAAAATGGTTTTGATGCGACGCCCCATAAAGAATATGTAACTATGTTTTTATTCTTATATTACAAGGGAAATAATTTCATCTGGTGAAGTCATATTTCGGCTTTAGCAATCAAGGGGAACAATTATAGATTTGACTATACTTGTACTGATAGCTATTTTGCAAGAGAAGTATATGTTTATTCCTGTAAGCATTTTATTCATATTTTGGAATGGTATCACTTGAATGTTACCATTATAAAAACTTTACACATTTTTGATTATTATTTGAAATTTCAGACACTAAATTGTTGTGTAATAAATTTTGCTAAGTACATTATTTCTTTCTTTATCTGCTAGGCCGCGTCTGTCCAAACAGAAGTTAGTCTCACACTGGTTTCTCTTCACAACGTATAAATCTATTTTCGTTGAATTTCCGAACGAGACGTTGTAAATGATCGCTCTCGGGGTAACCGCCAAACCCAAAATAAAAATAATAAAAAATTTCCGAACATTACTAAAGGAAGTAAAGAAATATGCTGCATTTAGCTGTTCAGTGCGTTTTGGACATTCCCGAGTTCTCTTCTTCTTCAGTGTCAGTGGTGATAAATAAAAGTCCCTTTTAGGACGGAACAACATTGGGCCAAATTTAGGTTTCCCTCTGAAGAAGACGGAGCCATTTTTTTGGAGTACAGAAATGACTGAAGTGACAAGTTTATAAATTCAAAAAAAAATATTAGAAACCTATATAGGTATATACAAGTATATATATTCTTAAAGAGGATATAGTAAAGTTTATTTCTGTGTATGATTGAAGTTATTTTGTTCATGTTTACGCAAATTTGATAACCTCATTTGTATTTTGTGAAAAATAAAATATTTCATACCACAATGTATGAATTGGTACTAAATATTTAAAAAAAAAATGGTACTCACCTAAAATTTCCTCATTGAATACCTACACCACTTTAGAATAATTTTAAACACTTATGGTTAAATAAACAACACCTATGAAGTCCCTATTGACATTTGTAATAGGTTGGCTATCAACTGGTGACATGTTTTTTGGTCCGGCCATTGCCATGAAAGGGTATAGATAAAACGATCTTCTTATTCCCAACACACAAAACTACGGGGAAACGAGGTTGAAATCCTCATGGGCACTTTCTGTATCACTAAAGTTATTATCTGACAGTCCTGAACTAACAAAATCGCTACTATCAGAGCTAATTAATGCTAGTACGTCTTCAGGTTCAAAGCTGGCCATTTTAGAACTCAAAAATCCACGAAAAAATGGGTTACTTCGGAAAAAACTGCACAAAATCATGTCCACATGTCTGAATCACGCTAAAAACGGAAATGTGGCGGCTAAAATGGCTGACGATTGCAAGGAAGCATTTGATTGGTCTGTACTATTAAAAGCAAACCAATCAAAGCAGTTCTTACAACAGGATCGGCCCAACTGGCCCAACCGGGTTTTTCACTATGACCGTGTGGTGACGTCACGGCCACTATATCGGCCCCGCCGTCTTTAAAGGGACTAAAGGAAGTAAAGAAATATGCTGCATTTAGCTGTTCAGTGCGTTTTGGACATTCCCGAGTTCTCTTCTTCTTCAGTGTCAGTGGTGATAAATAAAAGTCTTAAGGATATGTTGTCCTCTTCCTGTGTGTTAGCCTTACTGTGGGGCTGTCCGGTTTGTTTACTTTTTTTGGTGTGGCAATAGGAGAATCGTCGTCTTCACTATCGCTGTTTTCTGCGTTTTTCTGCATTCTATTGCGCTTCTTGTTATGAATCACTTTAATGAAACCATCTTTGTCTACCTCTTTGTCATTTTTAATGGGCTCCCGTTCATCTGAATTGTTTTCCTTGGTCGGGGTTGGGGATGGGTGTGTATTTGGGGTTGTAGGTGATTTGGATTTCTTTGTGTTGTAATGTCGTTTGTGGCCAAGGTATTAGCGATTTCAGTCTCGAATGTTGTTGTTACTGGCGTGGGTATTAGTGCTGTCTTCGGGGCTGTGGTTTCCACTGTGGTTTCCACTTGTTCTCGTTATTGTGTCGGTGGCTGCTGACTCTTTGCTTCTACCAGCGGTGGAAAGTTTTCCACCGTGTTTACATCAACCTTTGGCCGCGGTCTTCGGCTCGGGCACCTGTTGGCCCGTCTTCCAGACCACAGTTTGGGCACGTTGTTCTGCGCCCTGGCATCGTGAAAAGGATACGGTGGTTGTTACCGGTTACTCCAGGGATGTTTAACCTAGCATAATGCGGCACTTCTTGAGTTGGGTTGCATAAAGCACCCCACTTCCCCGCACAATATTTCAGTCTGAATACTTCGGCGTCTTTGTCGCCTGTTGCCATTCCGACCAACTCTTTGACTGCCTCGCGGCTCATGGTATTCGGCAACCAATGGATGGTCACCCGCTCTTTTTCCTTTTCCACGTGCTGGATCTCTATTTCAAGATCGCAGCTCGCGACCTTCAGTTTCAATCCATGTAGTTCTTTATGTTTTTGGTTGTATGCTACCTGTGTTAGGTTCACAAACCAGCGTGTAGGTATTTCGAAGCGGTAAATGTCCGTTATGCCCCCCCCCCCCGCGCGAACACCAGCTGGGCCCAACAAAGAGCTGGCGATTAGAGTAGGGGTGCATATTACTGCCGCTCCCGGCCATGTTACAGACAGCACGAGGGTACCTGAGCTGTGTAGCTTACCGTGTACTGCGCTGGATGTAAAGTTATAAACTGGTTGGTCCATGTTCTCAGGAAACACAGGTCACGTCCAGTTGAAATAAACCACACCCACCGCACAATTTTATGTTGGTCTAATTGTATATCAGAATAAAAAAAATGTTTACGTTGTGAAGAGAAGCACAAATAAAGTTTATTCTGCCTTCTTGAGATGTCAATTGTCATTTGCACGCAATATAATTTTCTTTTCTCTATATACTTGTTTTTTTTTTTACTCTTTCGCTACCAAGGGTCCATCTGGTGCCACATTTGATCCGCTGTGGTGGCAATTGGTGCTTTTATGGCCACAAAATGATCAGTGGTTTATTTGATACATTTCTGCTCCGTTTCGGAATTTTAAGTTACAGTAAACTGAAAATTTACATGGCCGGTACATATCTTTATCATCATTGTGCGGTAAAACATTTGTATTTCATAACATTATTGAGACACACCCCTACATCCAGTTTTCTGCCATTGTTTTTTTTCCATTATTTGTGAAAGAGACATGGTTCAGAATATGCAGCAAAACTTCCTTTTGGGTGATTTTAATGAGTAATACTGTTTATATTCTTGAAGACAAGTGGTGTTTGTTTGATTATTCAGTAAATTAAACATGATTAGCAGTATAGGAGTGTAGAAAACACCTAATAAGAGCAGTTTTTTAAATAATTTTTACCTCTTTAATTTCAGTTGTTATTATTAAACCTCTCATTATTGTCATAATATTTGTAACCTATCAATTAATTATTAACACTATCATGTTCCTTGTGCAATCCTCTTTAATTTGATATGTAATACAATAGATCTGCTACCATTTTAACCATTTTAAAATCATTATTGTAACACACCCCTACTTCCAATTTTCTGCCATAAATTTCTGTTTGGTCACAGCCCAATTTTTGTTTGGTAGTGAAAGAGTTAACATCAAGCAAGGAGTCCGTCAGGGCTGCGTGCTGTCACCCTATTTGTTTAACCTGTACGATGAAAATATAATGAGAAATGTAAGAGATGATATAAACAGGGAGCTATATGATGCCCTAAATATCGGCGGTCATGACATACCGGAGATTCGATATGCTGATGATACAGTA
The DNA here is from genome assembly GCA_014155875.1 of Cepaea nemoralis. NCBI lineage: Eukaryota > Metazoa > Mollusca > Gastropoda > Stylommatophora > Helicidae > Cepaea > Cepaea nemoralis. The sequence continues at coordinate 139,411 of JACEFZ010019098.1, forward strand.
TTACTATCCACAACACAGAATGGCATGGAAAACCTAATAGCCTCAACCCAATTGAATAGTGAAAATCACAACTTATATCTTAACATAGCAAAAACAAAGATAATGCATACAGATAAAACTACCATGGAGAAAGAAATATACATTAATGGGGGAAAATTGGAGGTGGTGGAAAATTTTGAATATCTTGGGTCATTGATTACCAACAACGGGGACACAATGAAAGAAATTAAACGGCGACTATCAATTGCTCTTCAAAGACTAAAACAGCTGAATAAATTATGGAATGGGACAGACAGAACTACAAAAATTAGATTTTTAAGAGCATGCATCTTTCCCATTGCAACATACGCCTGCGAGACATGGACACTTAATAAACAAGCTGAACAGCGCATAAACGCCTTTGAATATAAGTGTTATAGACGAGTTCTAAAAATATCTTGGGTAAAGAAAAGAACAAATGCATCCATACTTCAAGAGTTGAATATTGAGGAGGGATGGCTATTAAAGACGATAAAACAAAGAAAATTGACGTATTTTGGTCACTTGAAACGTCACGACAGTTTGGAGAGAACAATCATGGAAGGGTATATGCCTGGGAAGAGAGGAAGAGGAAGGCCAAAGAGAAGATGGGTGCAGGATGTGGCGGATGATCTCCAGATGGGTGTATCAGACGCGGGACATCTTGCTTGTGATCGAGAAGTTTTCCGGAAGGTTGTTATGGGAGCGAGGTTCTGCAAAGGACATGCTACTGAATGAACTGAATGAATGATATACTTGTGATGGGTGACGACATAACAATAATATGTTTAAATATATCTGGTATACGCACAAAACAACAACAAATTTGCACACTCATACACAAATACAAACCAGATTTCATCCTGCTACAAGAGACAAATATTCATTCAGATATACATGGCGCACAAATTACAACACAATTAGGACTAAGACATGCACACTTCAGTTTGGCAGTCCAAAACATAGGTTCTGGGACAGCCATAATACAAACATGAGATAGGTGGAACATTTTAAAAAGAAATCGGGATAGCCAGGGTATAATCAGCATAACACAGATAAGTAACACCTCACACACATATACCATTGTCAACATACATGCACCACCAAATTACAACTACCAGCCACAATTTTATGAAGAACTAGACACACTACTTACACACACATACAGAGGACAGAACATCATACTCTGTGGAGATTTCAACTGCGTCTTACAGGCATTGGATATAATAGGCGGAGAAATGAAGACACAGGTTAGGAGAATGGAAGGAGAAAGCACAACACAGTTAGAAACACTGCAAAACATTTTAGACACACACAATTTAATAGACACATTCAGACACGAACATCCAAATAAGCGAGAAACAACCCACACAAATAAAACACACCACACAGCAAGAAGATTAGATAGGATATATATATACCTGCAACACACCACATAGTAAACACAAGGCACCTACAAGTCACATTACAGTACACAGACCACAAAGCCATATTAGCACACATCAGTACAAGCAACATAAACACACAGATAAACAAACGTTCACAACATTGGAAATTTAATAACACACTTCTAAAGAATACAGAATATGAGAAATACATGGTACAACTTTTACACACATATACCGACCACATACCGGCTGATAACATCGGACAATACTGGGACCTACTGAAAAATACAATACGAAGCAGAACACAACACCTAGCATCCATCATACACACAGACAGATTAAGACAAGAACAAATTATACAAACAGCCATACAACTAACAAAACAGATGGACAACAAAGCACCACATTTAAACACACTAGAAGAACAATTAGAGCAGCACCAACAATACAGATATCTAGGTGCTCTCCTCAGAACAAAACTCAACACAATCACGCAAGAGACCCCGAGTAAACAATATTTGGCAATTGAGCAGAATGTACAACACAGCAGAAAGATAAGTAAAATAATAGACATGCAGGGTAACACACAAACAGACCCAGCACATATAACAGAGGCTTTTAATCAATACTACACACATCTATTTACAGCAGAAACAGTAGATACACAGATACAAGACAACTTTTTACGGTATAGTAAACAGTTGTCAGATGGAGACAAGGACATATTAGACGCTGAATTAACACTGACTGATATAACATGCGCACTCAGTAAAATGAACAAAGACAAAACACCAGGACCAGACGGCCTGACTGTAGAATTCTACCAACATTTCTTTCCTATCCTAGGTGGCCTTCTTTTTAAAGTATTTCAAGACGCCTTTGACAAACAACAACTACCAAACAGTTGTAACATGTCATACATAACACTAATACCTAAGGAAAATACAGATAAGACACACATGAAGAACTACAGACCCATATCGCTACTCAACACAGACTATAAAATACTTGCTAAAGCATTGACCAATAAATTGAGACCCTTTATGTCAACACTCATACACACAGACCAACAATGCGGGGTACCACATAGGAACATCCACCAGCATACGCATTTTATTAGAGACATCATCACATACACACAGGAGAAAGACTGTCAGGCCGCCCTTTTGTCCTTGGACCAGGAGAAGGCCTTTGATAGAATTTCCCACTCCTACTTATATAAGACTTTAACACGCTGCAACTTGGGCCAGTACTTTAGGCAGTGGATAGAGATCTTATACCGGAGACCTGAAAGTAAGGTGTTGGTAAACCATGCGCTTACTGCTGGCTTTCGGCTCACAAGGTCAGTGAGACAAGGATGTCCCCTATCACCGCTGCTTTATGTGCTGACCCTGGAACCACTACTCGAAGCAATCAGACAGGACACGAACATCAAAGGCATTTTTATTCCTGGGGGAGGAGAGAGGAAGTTGCTCGCGTACGCGGACGACACCGCTTTCTTCCCCATCAACAACAAATCCATCACAAATATACTCCACACTTTTACACGATTTGGTAAGGGGAATGGAGCAAAATTAAACATACACAAATCACACATAATGGGTCTCGGTAAGTGGCGGAACAAAGCAGATTTTCCTCCCGACTTAATAGCGACAGACAACATCAGACTTTATGGGATAACATTCCCTAACAACTCCCGACAAATACATGCACATACATGGCAAAATCTCACACAACAAATTATAGACATGCTGCACAGATACAAGTATAAGACATCCACAATATTTGGTAGGAGCACTATAGTTAACACATTAATCATTCCCAAAATTATATATTTAGTCACAGTGCTAGACCCACCTAAACAGACAATCACAGACATCAACAAACACATCAGCCGTTTCATCTTTGGCAGCACAATCTATTCCATCAAACATAAGACACTCATACAGGACAAAAGACAAGGGGGGGGGGGATAGCACTACAAGACATACACACCAAAATACAAGCGCTTAGAATCCAACACATAGGACATATCCTCAATCAACCAGAACAGCACCCACTAGCACTCTATTACATAGAACTCAGACTACAACACCTTAGAAGAATGCAACTCAATTCTCCACACCATTTTGGAACACTACCATCTTTCTACAAGACATGTATGCATGCACTTCAAGGACGCGAGCATCTAATACACCAGACAACACATCAGATTTACAAATATCTAGTCAAACAACAAGCACCCCCACTACGACTTAGAATAAAAAGAGGACAAAAATACTACATACAAGACTACACGTGTACTTTCTCTAATCTTCACAACCCACACATCACACCCAAAGCCAGAGAAATTATGTATCGTTTAATCTTTAACATGTCACCAACTACGGAAAAACAAGCACACATGTCAAAACAAATAGCACAATGTCAACTTTGCAGGAATAACATACAGGAAACTGAAGATCACATTTATTACACATGTCCAACAGTCCAAGCCGCACTAGACACACTTAGACAACTCATTGAAAAATTCACTAAAAAGAAAACAGATATGTATAAAGCAATCTTTTTAAATACTATTCCTAAAACTACCAAGGACAACCACACGAAATTGCTAATTTCACTGGCAGAATACAGGTACCTAGTGTGGTCCTGTAGAAATGCAGCTTCATATAAATTTAAAACGTACAATTCACTTTTAATACTGCACATGTTTCAAAACAAAATTACAAAAATATTCACAGACACACTGACATAATCTGCATCGCTTCCTAGGCTACTGACACCCACACCGCTGCGACCCGTGTGGACGACGAGAGGTGAACTGTTTTGTGGCTCCACCTTAGACACCAACTTCTCATTTTATGGGTATATAATAGTATGAGGGTATGGTAAGATGTTAAGAGTGAGGAAAGGAGATTTTTAGGGTGTGTGAGGGAAGAAATCATCAACTCACCAAAATTTGTTTGTTACCTATATCATCATAGTTATCATCATCATCAACATCATCATTATAAATATCATCAATCACTGTCCCTACAAAGTAATACATGCTTAAATTTTTATTTTATTACTCATAATTTATATTATGTAAATATAATTTTTTTTCTTTTCTTTTACACCCCCTTCCCCCACCTCCCATTTCAATGTAAAAATGTTGTAATAAAGGTTGTAAAAATTGAAGGAAAAAAAAATATACACCTTTTGGTCTATCCAAAGGCCTCACTTGACCATCACTTATTCACATTTCAATGTGAATTTTGATGGCTCTCCTCCGCGGAGAGCAAAGGATAATATCCGGGGTAGGGGCCTATTCCAGCGCGCCCCTCACACATCGGCCTACCCCTACACACACACACACACACACAAACACACACACACACACACACACACACACACACACACACACACACCTACACACTGGGACTCGAACCCGGCAACTATTTGGACTACTTATCTATATAAGTAATCCACATGCACGGGGCTTGCCTCGCCGTCTTTGAATGGTTTCGGAAGCGATCGGGGGAAGCAGAGGCGGCCGGCGGAGATACCTGTGGGCAAGGCGGACGGTAGGGGGTGCCCAGGAACCGTAAGTAGTCATTACGACAACCGGAAGTAGTCACCCAAACCCTAGAAAATTACCGCCAAAATTTGAAAATGTGGTCGTAAAATAATCTGGTGCTATACCCTGCGTATAGTAAAAAATGACGTCATCGATGACGTATTGCACCATATTTTCGAAGTAGTTAGGACATTGTATACTACTTACTACTACTACTACTACTACTACTACTACTACTACTACTACTACTACTACTACTACTACTACTACTTCTACTACTACTACTACTACTACTACTACTACTACTACTACTACTACTACTACTACTACTAATACTACTACTACTACTACTACTACAACAACAACAACAACAACAACAACAACAACAACTACTACTACTACTACTACTACTACTACTACTACTACTACTACTACTACTACTACTACTACTACTACTAAAACTACTACTGCTACTGCTGCTGCTGCTGCTGCTGCCTCTATTGAGGTTTGAACACTCATGAACTGAATGGTTCGATGTGATGTCAGGATAATCTGCCAATCAACCAGCCAGCCAACCAGCCAACCAACCAACCAACCAACCAAAACATCAACCAACCAACCAACCAACCAACCAATCAACCAACCAACCAACCAACCAACCAACCAACTAACTAACTAACTAACTAACTAACTAACTAACTAACTAACTAACTAACTAACTAACTAACTAACTAACTAATACTAACTAACTAACTAACTAACTAACTAACTAACTAACTAACTAACTAACTAACTAATCAACGAACGAACGAACGAACGAACGAACGAACCAACCAACCAACCAACCAACCAACCAACCAACCAACCAACGACCCAACTAACTAACTAACTAACTAACTAACTAAATCAACGAACGAACAAACGAACGAACGAACGAACGAACGAACGAACGAACGAAAGAAAGAACGAGCGAACCAACCAACCAACCAACCAACCAACCAACCAACTAACTAACTAACTAACTAACTAACTAACTAACTAACTAACTAACTAACTAACTAACTACAAGGTTATGTTACTTGTTTACTTACCGTCAGTCGTCGTGTTAGATTTTCAATGATTTTCTTCTGATCATCCAGTTCCTTTTCCAAATCTTTGATTCTCAAAGAAACAAAAGAACAATGAGTTGTACACAACTCAATACCAATTGTAAAATAACTTGATGTATTAACTGTGAGTTATGCAATATTCTGTTAGCTGTGAGTTATAGGGAATTTACTGTTAACATTAAATTATAGAGAACTTAATGTTAATGAGTGCTCTCCTCTGGACATTAGACTGGAATCATTGACAATGGGTGCCTAGTGGCGCAGTGGCTAGCCCACTTGCCTGCCAGCCAGGTGCTCATGGGTTCGAATCCGTACCGAGGCGAATGTTTGAAATGGACCTGGGCACCCAAGCGGACACAGCCTGAAATGAGTACCAGGAAATGTCCTGGGAAGTAAAGGCAGTCAGAGTGACACTGACCGTATCAGCCACCATGTGCCGGTTGGTCTATACAAATACAGGTCTAGCACCATATACCCAATACACCTTCAGGGTGGTAGAAGGGTCCTTTGCTTGACTGTTTACTTTATATTTATTTTCGTTCGCTCGCTTTGAACTCAAGCGTAGTCTAAAGACACATACTACTACTTCTTGTGCACTGGACTCATTTTTTGCGTGCGGATTAGCTTTCCCTATTACCACTATCCCTCGCCATCAGACAAACCCACTCTGACTTCTGAGGTGCTTGAACTATACGCTGCCAAGTCAAGGACGAGCAGTCAATATTTTAGCCCAACTGACAGGTTTAGGGGTTTAACCCGCTACCTCGGCATCAGCAAACCGGATGTTTAAGAAAGAGCGCACTTATCCATTCGGCCAAGCCGACCTCCACTTTTGCAATGAAATGGATCAATTGATGTCTTTTTTTTCGCATGCCAGTGTATTGGTCTTCACAGTTAAAATTCAATATTCAGGGGGAGTTACTACCAACGAACATATCCAATTGTAGGATTTTTTTTTCTTCCGCATATCCTTTCCAGGACATTGCTGTCAACACCAGCATCTTTCAGCCTTATGTTGATTTCTTGGCAAGATTATGCTCAGTAGTTTGCCATTGCTTTATGAGTGGCCGGCTCACATACCCCGTAAGTTACCGATGCGATTCGAACCACTGCTGATTGTCAGCGTCATCACGTCACCAACGAGAGTATACGAGATTACGGAGAAAAGTCATAACCTCTAAGCCACGAAGCCGGCTAATTGTAGGATACGGCTGTTTATACATCTCTGTGGCGAAGTGGATATGGGGGAAATTCGTAATTCCGCTCACCGCGGTCGAAACACAGCTGCGGGCGATTGGGCAGCAGACCGCCTTGCGTTGGTTTTTATGAAATTGTATGAGTGCTGGTCGTTTAGAAAGCAATGGCAAACTACTGAACGTAAACTTGCCAAAAAATCACAAACAGCCAAACAATGCTGGGGCTGACTGAAACGTTCTGTAAAGGATATGCAAATGACTAACTGTTTATTATGAGCAAATTTGTAGATAGGCAAGACAATCTGTTGAATTCATGTACATGCAATGTTGCAGAAGATTGCTAAATATTCAATGGACAGAAAAAATGAGTAATCTGTTTGTAAAAAGCCAAGACACAAAGAAATCTTCAATACAAACACCAGAAGGAAACAGGCGACATGTTTTGGCCATTTGACGCGAAGAAAAGTGCATATTGTAAAAATTGGTAACATTGGTGAAGAAGAGATAGAAGAAGGTGGAGGGAGAGGATGATTAACATTCTTGCAGCATGGCAAAGGAGTATATCAGCCGAGGCATTGACACATAGTGCAGGGGAATGGGTTGCATTTGCTTAGTCGTTCACACAAGGCACTGAACTCCTTAACAGAGAGCTGTTGAGACCTGTGGACTTTGATGCCTGTGAATACACTTTATTGTTTAAAATGAGATGATTTGGAAATACGAATTGGCATGGCCAGACACGAGAGGCACATTAGGAGAATGAGAGACCCCGTTAACCAACATTATCAGCTGGCATTATTAGCTGCTGGACGTCGATGTATATGTTGGGGGAGGATCTAAGCACCAATGGACTTGTCAGGAGTGCAAGGATGATACCTCAACAGATAACTAACCAGTCAACGAACAAACCCATCCACCCACCCACCCACCCACCCACCCACCAACGAACGAAAGAACGAACGAACGAAAGAACCAACCAACCAACCGTCCGACCGACCGACCGACCGACCGACCAGTTGGTAACTAACTAACTAACTAACTAACTAACTAACTACCTACCTAACTAACTAACTAACTAACTAACTAACTAACTAACTAACTACCTACCTACCTAACTAACTAACTAACTAACTAACTAACTAACTAACTAACTAACTAACTAACTAACTAACTAACTAACTAACTAACTAACTAAACTGCAAACATGATAGCTATAATACTGTTGGTGATGGCTATGAAGAACCAACCCATCCACCCACCCACCAATGAACGAAAGAACGAACGAACGAAAGAACCACCAACCAACCAACCAACCGACCGACCGACCGACCGACCGACCGACCAGTTAGTAACTAACTAACTAACTAACTAACTAACTAACTAACTAACTACTAATTACTAACTAACTAACTAACTAACTAACTAACTAACTAACTACCTACCTAACTAACTACCTACCTAACTAACTAACTAACTAACTAACTAACTAACTAACTAACTAACTAACTAACTAACTAATTACCACTAATTACCTACCTACCTACCTAACTAACTAATTAACTAACTAACTAACTAACTAACTAACTAACTAACTAACTAAACTAACTAACTAACTAACTAACTAACTAACTAATTACCTACCTACCTACCTAACTAACTAACTAACTAACTAAGTAACTAACTAACTAACTAACTAACTAACTAACTAACTAACTAACTAACTACCTAACTAACTAACTAACTACCTAACTAACTAACTAACTAACTAACTAACTAACTAACTAACTAACTAACTAACTAACTAACTAACTAAACTAACTACCTAACTAACTAACTAACTAACTAAGTAACTAACTAACTAACTAACTAACTAACTAACTAACTAACTAACTAACTAACTACCTAACTAACTAACTAACTAACTAACTAACTAAACTAACTACCTAACTAACTAACTAAGTAACTAACTAACTAACTAACTAACTAACTAACTAACTAACTAACTAACTAACTAACTACTAATTACTAACTAACTAACTAACTAACTAACTAACTAACTACCTAACTAACTAACTAACTAACTAACTAACTAACTAACTAACTAATTACCTACCTACCTACCTAACTAACTAACTAACTAACTAACTAACTAACTAACTACTAACTAATTAACTAACTAATTAACTAACCAACTAACTAACTAACTAACTAACTAAACTAAACTAAACTAACTAACTAACTAGCTAGCTAACTAACTAACTAACTAACTAACTAACTAACTAACTAACTAACTAAATAACTAACTAACTAAATAACTAACTAACTAACTAATTACCTACCTACCTACCTACCTAACTAAGTAACTAACTAAGTAACTAACTAACTAACTACCTAACTAACTACCTAACTAACTAACTAACTAACTAACTAACTAACTAACTAACTAATTAACTAACTAACTAACTAACTAACTATCTAACTAACTAACTAACTAACTAACTAACTAACTAACTAACTAACTAACTAACTAAACTTAACTACCTAACTAACTAACTAACTAACTAACTAACTAACTAACTAACTAAGTAACTAACTAACTAACTAACTAACTAACTAAGTAACTAAGTAACTAACTAACTAACTAACTAACTAACTACCTAACTAACTAACTAACTAACTAACTAACTAACTAACTAACTAAACTGCAAACATGATAGCTATAATACTGTTGGTGATGGCTATGACGAACCAACCCATCCACCCACCCACCAATGAACGAAAGAACGAACGAACGAAAGAACCACCAACCAACCAACCAACCGACCGACCGACCGACCGACCGACCGACCAGTTAGTAACTAACTAACTAACTAACTAACTACTAATTACTAACTAACTAACTAACTAACTAACTACCTACCTAACTAACTAACTAACTAACTAACTAACTAACTAACTAACTAATTACCACTAATTACCTACCTACCTACCTAACTAACTAATTAACTAACTAACTAACTAACTAACTAACTAAACTAAACTAACTAACTAACTAACTAACTAACTAACTAATTACCTACCTACCTACCTAACTAACTAACTAACTAACTAACTAAGTAACTAACTAACTAACTAACTAACTAACTAACTAACTAACTAACTAACTAACTACCTAACTAACTAACTAACTACCTAACTAACTAACTAACTAACTAACTAACTAACTAACTACCTAACTATCTAACGAACTAACTAACTAACTAACTAACTAAACTAACTACCTAACTAACTAACTAACTAACTAACTAACTAAGTAACTAACTAACTAACTAACTAACTACCTAACTAACTAACTAACTAACTAACTAACTAACTAACTAACTAAACTAACTACCTAACTAACTAACTAAGTAACTAACTAACTAAGTAACTAACTAACTAACTAACTAACTAACTAACTAACTAACTAACTAACTAACTAACTAACAAACTACTAATTACTAACTAACTAACTAACTAACTACCTAACTAACTAACTAACTAACTAACTAACTAACTAACTAACTAACTAACTAATTACCTACCTACCTACCTACCTACCTACCTAACTAACTAACTAACTAACTAACTAACTAACTAACTAATTAACTATCCAACTAACTAACTAACTAACTAACTAAACTAAACTAAACTAACTAACTAACTAGCTAACTAACTAACTAACTAACTAACTAACTAACTAACTAACTAACTAACTACTAACTAACTAACTAACTAACTAACTAACTAACTAACTAACTAACTAACTAAATAACTAACTAACTAAATAACTAACTAACTAACTAACTAATTACCTACCTACCTACCTACCTAACTAAGTAACTAACAAAGTAACTAACTAACTAACTAACTACCTAACTAACTAACTAACTAACTAACTAACTAACTAACTAACTAACTAACTAACTAACTAACTAAATAACTAACTAACTATCTAACTAGCTAACTAACTAACTAACTAACTAACTAACTAACTAAACTTAACTACCTAAATAACTAACTAACTAACTAACTAACTAACTAACTAACTAACTAACTAAGTAACTAACTAACTAACTAACTAACTAACTAACTAACTAACTAAGTAACTAACTAACTAACTAACTAACTAACTAACTAACTAACTACCTAACTAACTAACTAACTAACTAACTAACTAAACTGCAAACATGATAGCTATAATACTGTTGGTGATGGCTATGACGAACCAACCCATCCACCCACCCACCAATGAACGAAAGAACCACCAACCAACCAACCGACCGACCGACCGACTAACTAACTAACTAACTAACTAACTAACTAACTAACTAACTACTAACTACTAACTACTAACTAACTAACTAACTAACTAACTAACTAACTACCTAACTAACTAACTAACTAACTAACTAACTAATTACCTACCTACCTACCTAACTAACTAACTAACTAAGTAACTAACTAACTAACTAACTAATTAACTAACTAACTAACTAACTAACTAACTAATTAACTAACTAACTAACTACCTAACTAACTAACTAACTAACTAACTAAACTAACTAACTAACTAACTAACTAACTAAATAACTAACTAACTAACTAACTACTAACTACTAACTAACTAACTAACTAAATAACTAACTAACTAACTAACTACCTACCTAGCTAACTAACTAACTAACTAACTAATTACCTACCTACCTACCTACCTAACTAACTAACTAAGTAACTAACTAACTAACTAACTAACTAAACTAACTAACTACCTAACTAACTAACTAACTAACTAACTAACTAACTAACTAACTAACTAACTAACTAACTAATTACCTACCTATCTACCTACCTAACTAACTAACTAACTAAGTAACTAACTAACTAACTAACTAACTAACTAACTAACTAACTAACTAACTAACTAACTAACTAACTACCTAACTAACTAACTAACTAACTAACTAACTAAACTAACTACCTATCTAACTAACTAACTAACTAACTAACTAACTAACTAACTAACTAACTAACTAACTAACTAACTAACTAACTACTAACTACTAACTAACTAACTAACTAAATAACTAACTAACTAACTAACTACCTACCTAGCTAACTAACTAACTAACTAATTACCTACCTACCTACCTACCTAACTAACTAACTAAGTAAGTAACTAACTAACTAACTAACTAACTAACTAACTAACTAAACTAACTACCTAACTAACTAATTACCTACCTATCTACCTACCTAACTAACTAACTAACTAAGTAACTAACTAACTAACTAACTAACTAACTAACTACCTAACTAACTAACTAACTAACTAACTAACTAACTAACTAAGTAACTAACTAACTAAGTAACTAACTAACTAACTAACTACCTAACTAACTAACTAACTACTAATTACTAACTAACTAACTAACTAACTAACTACCTAACTAACTAACTAACTAACTAACTAACTAACTAGCTAACTAACTAATTACCTACCTACCTACCTAACTAACTAACTAACTAACTAACTAACTAACTAACTAACTAACTAATTAACTAACCAACTAACTAACTAACTAACTAACTAAACTAAACTAAACTAACTAACTAACTAGCTAACTAACTAACTAACTAACTAACTAACTAACTACTAACTAACTAACTAACTAACTAACTAACTAAATAACTAACTAACTAAATAACTAACTAACTAACTAACTAATTACCTACCTACCTACCTACCTAACTAAATAACTAACTAAGTAACTAACTAACTAACTAACTAACTACCTAACTAACTACCTAACTAACTAACTAACTAACTAACTAACTAATTAACTAACTAACTAACTAACTAACTATCTAACTAACTAACTAACTAACTAACTAAACTTAACTACATAACTAACTAACTAACTAACTAACTAACTAACTAACTAACTAACTAACTAACTAACTAACTAAGTAACTAACTAATTAACTAACTAACTAACTAACTAACTATCTAACTAGCTAACTAACTAACTAACTAACTAACTAACTAACTAAACTTAACTACCTAACTAACTAACTAACTAAGTAACTAACTAACTAACTAACTAAGTAACTAACTAACTAACTAACTAACTAACTAACTAAGTAACTAACTAACTAACTAACTAACTAACTAACTAACTAACTAACTAACTAACTAACTAACTAACTAAACTGCAAACATGATAGCTATAATACTGTTGGTGATGGCTATGACGAACCAACCCATCCACCCACCCACCAATGAACGAAAGAACGAACGAACGAAAGAACCACCAACCAACCAACCGACCGACCGACCGACTAACTAACTAACTAACTAACTAACTAACCAACTAACTAACTAACTAACTAACTAACTAACTAACTAACTAACTAACTACTAACTACTAACTAACTAACTAACTAACTAACTAACTAACTAACTACCTAACTAACTAACTAACTAACTAACTAACTAACTAACTAACTAAGTAATTACCTACCTACCTACCTAACTAACTAACTAACTAAGTAACTAACTAACTAACTAACTAACTAATTAACTAACTAACTAACTAACTAACTAACTAATTAACTAACTAACTAACTACCTAACTAACTAACTAACTAACTAAACTAACTAACTAACTAACTAACTAACTAACTACTAACTACTAACTAACTAACTAACTAAATAACTAACTAACTAACTAACTACCTACCTAGCTAACTAACTAACTAACTAATTACCTACCTACCTACCTACCTACCTAACTAACTAACTAAGTAACTAACTAACAAACTAACTAACTAACTAACTAACTAATCTAACTAACTACCTAACTAACTAACTAACTAACTAACTAACTAACTAACTAACTAACTAACTAACTAACTAATTACCTACCTATCTACCTACCTAACTAACTAATTAAGTAACTAACTAACTAACTAACTAACTAACTAACTACCTAACTAACTAACTAACTAACTAACTAACTAAACTAACTACCTAACTAACTAACTAACTAACTAACTAGCTAACTAACTAACTAACTAACTAACTAACTAACTAACTAACTAACTAACTAACCAACTAACTAACCAACCAACCAACCAACTAACTAACTAAACTGCAAACATGATAACAATGATACTGTTGGTGATGACTATGATTTGGATGCGATGATAATAACATACTTTTTGTCAGACTGGGCAAAAATCCGTTCCTTTTCTCTCTCCCAAAGCTGGACGTTCTGTTGTCTCTGCAGCCTGTATTGAAGGAGAAATTTCTCGTCAGGTTGTCTCTAACAGTCAGATTGTATGGCCAACTCGTCAGACATTAGATTATTTTCTCTAACAATCAAGTTGTATCACTAACTAGTCAGACTGTATATAATTTTCTCTGACAATCAGACTGTATAATACATTCGTCAGATAATTTTCTTTGGCAATGCGATTATATGACACACTCGCCTGATTGTAGGTCACCTGTTCCAACAATGAAATTGTCAGACTGAGGTAATTTTCTCTCAGTCAGATTGTATGACCAATTCTTCAAAATTCTATGTCATTTCCCCTAACAATCAGGTTGCACTTGTGAGATTTAAGGTCAGTTTTGTTTAACAGTCAGCGCGTATGACCAACTCACCAGATTATAGACAATTGTCTTTAACTATCAGGTTGTATAACCAAGTCATCAAATTGTAGGTCATATTTTCTCTAACAATCAGTTTATATGGCCAAATTGTAATATTGTAGATAATTTAGTCTAACAATCGCCAGATTGTAGATATTTTTCTCCAGCAGTTACACACAATCAACTTGTCAACCAAACAATCAATCAACCAAACAATTATTTAACCAATTAATCAGTTATGCAACCAACTTGTCAATCAACCAACCACTCACTCATTTAAACACACAATCAATCAATATATCAACAACAAATCAACGAATAAACCAAAAATTTAACCAGTCAATCAACCAAGCAACAGAAAAATCAACACTAACAATAACCCCAACAAGCAATCAACCAGCCAATCAACCAGTCAACCAGCCAGTCAATCAACAATCAACCAATCAGTCAATCAATCAGTTAATCAACCAGCCAATCAACCAATCAACCAACCTGTCAATCAACCAGTCAACCAACCGTTCAATCAACCAATCAACAACCTAACCAATCAACCAGTAAACCAACTAATCAATCAGCGAATTAATAAATTAATCAAAAAATAAACCAAGAAACTATCACTCCAATCAACCAATCAGTGAATCAAGCAATTAACCAATGAACCAATCAACTAACCAACAAATCAATCAATCAAGCAAGCAAGCAACAAAACAAACACTGCCACCGTACTTCACAGGAACACGAAATCTAAACTAGGTACGCGGACATTACTCACTCTGCAATTTTATCACTTTTGGAATTGACAAGTCCCTCCCAAAAGATGAGAGATGATCGAGCATTCCTGAGTTCCAGCTTCTCTTGGCTTGTCAGAGATCGCTCTTGCCTCAGACGGTTCTCAGCCTTTGATAAGGACACTGCAGACAGAATACATCCTTGTAACTCTTTCAGTCATATGTGCTTTGGCTTGTTCCATCATTAGAAGGTGGCCCTTTTACAAATGTTCGAGTTGTAAATAAAGATGTTGTTACTTCTTTAAACTAATAAATGTTTGTCCGAAGGAGTTTGGACTATGAGACAGAAGGGGTTAAAATAACAATTACCATATGTCCTGTCTCCCTCCACCTTACAGTGGTAGAGGAGAGTCCGTGCTCTGTTGATACCAAGAGCTATGCCAACTGTAGCACAGCTACTGGTAGGGTCACCCATGTCGGACAGGTCAAGGGATAGGAACCAGACGAAGAGACACACAAACCTGCTGTCTTGTAGGTAGACTGGGGAAATTCAAAGGCTAGGGAAAGCAAACCGGAAAAAAAATACTGTCGACGTCGGATGTACTGAGCTATGGGCTATAGGAAACAGTACAACGCAACTCACTGTATGATGTAAACAAAAATACTTGGGGAGGCGTGGGTAAGTGCAAAAACTGGATGGGGCTCTTAGTTAATAAAAGTATATCCTATAAGTAGAGACCAACAGACGCTGTTTTATTGTGCTAGGTCACTAGTTAAAATTTTTAAAAATGGTTTAAGCTATATGCCAGTACTTTAAATGACACCGCAATCAACCCCCATCATTTATTGGTGTTTTAAGATTATCTTTGCAATTTTACGTTCAGTAGTTTGCCATTGCTTTCTGAACAGCTGTGGCTTATACCATTGTGAAAATCAACGCAAAAACGACGTGCTCCCAAGTCGTCTGTGGCTGACTTTGCACCTGGTATGTTGTAATTGTGAGACTGAGGTCACTACGAAGTTTATATTAATATGTTTATGTTGTGTTCTGTAATAATGAAGTCAGGTCTTAGTCAGATATGACTGAGCTACCGTATGACAGTAGACGGTACTACCTGCTTTCTGTAAGCGCAGAATGTTGGGCGGCGCTCACCAAATCCGACACCCCACATTGTGCCAACGGCTTTGGGCGGAGGAGTGCAATTGGGAGGTACAAGCCTTATCCTAGTGTAAGGAAATGCAACTTAAAGACTAAATGTCATGGCAGAGCAGGCCAGGCCCTAAGCCTTGGTCGGCAATTGGTCTAGGAAGGAAGTTCCGATAGGTGGACAGTTGGAGCATTTCTTTGCTGATCCGGCAGCTTCTGAAGCTTGTCTTGTTCAGACATATTGGTGTCACCTTTCCTCTGGAGTACACTAGACAGGTCGAGAGAGGGATTATGCTGCATGGGCAACACATGGTCTCTAAATTCAGCCCAGGCTTTTTGTTATGGAGAGGTATAACTCCATTTTACAAACTATCCCCTGTCAAGACGGCAAGGCGCCAGCCAGTTCTGTCATAAGGTACATGTGATGTTAGTATTAATATGTTTATAATTTTTTCACTTTATGTATTGTTCTGTCGTTAGCTAAATGTGATGTTAATATTAGTTTGTTGTTAACTTTATTAATTTTATTTGTAGTCTGTCTAGTACCTATTTTTTCTGATGTTTCATCAAGGCTTATATTCAAATCTCGAACAAGAAAACGTTTGTTGAAACTCTTGGTAATTCCTCTTACGACAGAAAAGATGTGCCTTCTCTTTCAGATTCCTGTAATAAATTATTGATATTCCTGTTGCCATCTGAAAATGAGTTAGTCAGGTCACCGCAAATGAAGAGGGTTACTGAAAACTGAATGTAAAAATCGACATCACTGCACTCGGGGCATTCCTACACACTTCTTTGAAAAAATAAACACTGATGAGCACCCATGTTGCTTATTCCTGTAGTAATTTGATTAAAAGTCCACCTGGCTTTTATTCTACGCTTTGAGTATGGTCCAACCCTCTACATACTCCACTCTGAGCCAGTATTTCCAGGTATGAATACTCCATCATTCCAGAGATCATTCAACACATCACCTTTATCATAAAGTAGCTCTCTGTCCAGCAGGGCAGCAGCAACTAATCAATCAACTTGCTCATTGTTCCGCACACTTGCGTGCCCTGGGCAGGAAATCCATGATATGCTCGCAATCCCCGTCCTGTCGAGCAATACTAGCCACTCCACTTGGAGAATGTCAGGTTCCACTCTTTCAAGTATACTCTGAGCGTCCGTTACATAAACAGCATGCCTGACTGTACTGCCTTACAGCCACTGCAAGGCTTCTTTCACGCCCTCAACGTTGCATTTTCACGCAAGATGCTGCAGCAGCATATATCATACTCGCCTTACTTAAACGCTGACCACTTGTCTTTGCAATAAAACCCCACCCACTCTTGTTACCTCTTACCACAGACGCATCACTGTACATAATTACATCCCCGGAATACAAGTTGTCGTTTCGCAGCTGTTGCACGAACACTTCTTTGTCACTCGCTGCCCATTCTTCGGTGTTAGGGGACGCAAAGATCCATTCTTCTCTACGCGGTGTCTTGCTCATCCCGCACACCTGACCATGTCTTCAGCTAGCTCACCTCACACACCTGACTGATTTTGCCTTCCGCTTGCTCATCCCAAACACCTGACTGATTGTACCTTCCGCTGACTCATCCCACACACCTGATTGTCTTCAGCTTGCTCATCCCACAAACCTAATTGTGTCTTCAGCTTGCTCATCCCACACACCTGACTGATTGTGTCTTCAGCATGTGCCATCCTAGACTTGCTTCTCTACAACCCATGTCTCTTGGTATCATTTAAAGCACCGAACAGGGGTTGCTTCAAGTCTGCTGCAATTTTAAGTGTACATCTTGGCCTGAAGCACCTAACACCCGCCATATAGTATGACAGGACCAGTATATATACTTGTACTCCTGGCGCAGCCGACAATGGCTCACATTGCCTCACGTTGTATGTGTTCTAGCTTCACAAGCTGCCAATGAGTTATTGTGAACATTCCCAAATTACACTCTTATCACTGAAAAGATCAGATGCCGGTAAAGTGTGAACAACATTCTTTGCTCCATCTTTGCCACTGCCATCACTTTGAGAGAACTGGGTCCTTTCTTGGTTCTTTCCACTACCAAGTTATAATATATTAAGTTGGTTTCACCACGGTAGCGTTGGTTTTACCAAGTTATAATATATTAAGTTGGTTTCACCACGGTAGCGTTGGTTTTACAGTCAGGACGTATGGCAGGTGCTACGTCGGCCAATGTTCGATGCCAGATCTCGTCCTTCGTTAATGGGGGGAAAGAAACACTATCTATTCTTCCGTGCAGTCATGCGTAAAAATGTGATGTACCTAACACTTCAATACTCTCAGTAGGTTTCAGCTACAGAACCATTTGGTGTGTTTAGTATGGCAACGCCAGTTATACATGTTTAGATCAAAACAATGTTTATATTAAGTTTTCTCTTACCTTCCAAATCAGATTTCTCCTTTGCCAGTGTCTTGACAGTCTTCTGATAGTGCTGCAAATGATATAAAACAGCATGTTCTCGAATTCTTACTATACTGTGCGCCATCTGAAGTAGCTTAAAATTGCCTAACATTGACCAAACTTCATATAAAGAGGATTGCTGGCGCGTTGGTGTAACGGTTTGGACACTAGGCTGACAATGCATGAGCTGGGTCGGACGAAGGTTAGATGCCATCTCTCAACGCTCGCTACGAGAGGAAAAGACTGTCTTGCAGCCAGGCCTACAGACTTTGATGGTCCTATCACTTCACATACCCACAGAGGACTTACTAAAGGACTTAGAGGACTTAGACTAGAGGACTTACTACTTATTTAAAAATATCATCTTCATGTGCTGGATCCCTGTCGATCTCTGGCCATGTCCCCAGCCTCCAGCATCCTGTTGCCAAAGGTGACTGAATGCCCTGTATCCATTGTCGTACTAGTCAAGCCAAGCGGGCGGTGTCTCGCTGGTCGCGAGATCCGCACTGAAGACAGTGTCAGGCGTGGAGTCTGACAGTAGTACATGTTTTACATGGGTCCAGACACTTACGATTGACAGATGTACACGCTCATACAGGTACAGACACTTGATTCAAGGCACTCAACTGAGGCATATGGCTGAACGCTTCTAAGTCAAATCCCCCGGTTGTGAGGGTCTGGCCGCTACTCACCTTCTACTGCATGGAGGTTTAATGCTGAGCTGGCAGCATCTGCAGCCTACCTTGTTCCAGATGTAATAGTCACTCTTTCCTCTGGAGAAAACCAGACAAGGCCGAGAGAGGGATCATGCTACATGAGCAACACATATTCTCTTAATCCAAGCCCAGACATTGTGCGATGGAATTCTAGCTCTAGTTCCAACCCACATACTTTCGTCTGTGAAGACGGCAAGGTGCCACTCACTGGTCGTCACCTATCACTTCTACCAGTAACCAGGCCTTCCATGGCCGTTCTGTCCTAGCCACGGGACCTTTATTATGGCCAAAGTATTACAGTTTCCACCGGCTTCGTGGCGAAGGTGTTACGGACGCAGTTCGTAAACCTGCATACCACGATTGAAACACAGCTGCGTGCGATTTGACAGCAGACCGTCTTGCGTTGTTTTATTTTTACTAAACTGCATGGGTGCCGGTCGTTCAGAAAGCAATGGCAAACTACTGAACGTAAACTTGCCATGAGATCACAAATAGCATTAACAATGCTGGGGTTGACTGTAAAGGATATGCAACTAACTTATGACAGTTTCCCAGACAGGATGCTGTGTGTGAGCATCTTGGATGTTCAGATCTGGTTTACCTGTGGTTACACAGTGGAAATAACATCCCAATAAATGGCAACATTCTTAAATAAGTGAATCGCTAGAGCTAGCCCGGAGCAGTCATATCATGTGATGTTTTACACCAGTTAGTTGTGATTTGAGCATCGGTTCGGTAGTCAACTATTTATGTTGTTAGTTTCTCTTCTGTACATTGGTTCAATCGTGTACATTGTTCTAACCGTGAACATTGGTTGACCCATGTACATTGATTTAACTGTGTGCATTGATTTAACCGTGTACAATTATTCAACCGTGCACGTTGTTTCTACCACGTGCAATGGTTTAACCATGTATATTGTTTCAAACCTGAAAAGTGGTTCAACCGTATATATTGATTTAACTGTGTACATTGATTTAACTGTGTACATTGATTTAACCGTGTACATTGATTTAACCGTGTACATTGATTTAACCGTATTCATTAGTTCAACCGTGTTCATTGGTTCAACCGTGTACATTGATTTAACCGTGTACATTGATTTAACCGTGTACATTGGTTCAACTTTCGAATATTGATTATACCGGCGTTTCATCCGTGTACATTGAGTCAAGAGTCGACGAATTCTGTGAATTACAGATAACACAATGAAACCAACTAATCAAGTCTCTTCTTTATATGTTTGTAGTAAACCAGACGCAGCTATCACGAACGAGTGTGTCTCGTCTCCTGGTCATGTGACTCATATTTGGTTACTAACTGGCGCTCCCGTGTGTTGCTGGGGCCCATAAGGGAAGCAAAGAATAGCAACACTGTAGCCTACCATGCATGTCGTAAGAGGCGACTAAGGAGGCTTGATGGTTCCGTCGCCCTGCTACTGAGTGAGTGCTTGGCGCGACACTGTGAGCTGTGAGTTTCGTGTGAATTACTTTTGAATCTGTCCGAGGTTTTTGGAACGTGACTGCATCTTCGGAGCGATAGTAGATGGCTATGTCCCAGAGTTGACCGGTTTTTGCCTTATGCAGAAATGCGTGGCTGCTGGGCTTCTGGTTGACTACCACTGCCATCGACGATGAACTGTATTTTCGTGGACTGTGTGGGTGAACCTATGCGGGCTGTTGTTTGTCGAGACTCCTGTCTTTTCCACTTTTCACATTGGGCAGTGGGGGGCGTTTTGTGCGATATTCACTGGCACAGGAACGGAGCATAATGGGGACAACCCGTTGCTATGAGGTTGGAACTACGACTAACTAACTAACTAACTAACTAACGAACGAACTAACTAACTGGCGCTGTTGTATAGGGTATAGTGAACCATAGTTTCGTAATTCCCCATCTTACCGAGTCCACGGTTCGAAATCAGCTGCTAGCGATCTGGAAGCAGATTTGCGTTGCTTTTGATGGTAGGAGGTGTCAGCCGTTCAGAAAGCAATGACAAACTACTGAACTAACATTTCCTAGTAAATCACAAACAGCCAATGAATGCTGGGGTATATTGTGACGTCATGTTGAATTAAATTTATGTCACCTGCAGAATAATTAGGGATCCGTGATAGTGCAGTGGATAGCTCGTTTGTTTGCCGGCCCCGTGGCGTGTGTTCAAATCCCCATCGCTGCTGGTACATGTTTTTTAAAAGGTACTTGCACTCCTAGGATGACTTAGCCTGTTTGGTACTTCCTAGAAGATTTAAATAGGTGACTATGATATTACATGTGACGAGTTCACCTTGGGTAGTGAGAGTGAACCACACCCGAGGTGTCTCTGGCACTCCCGTGTATTCTAGCCCCAGGGGTTGGACAAGCAGATACACATTTTTACTCTGTGGTTGATCTCATATTAGTTAGTTACGTCTACAAGCCCCTCCAGATTCTAGACCCCCACTAACTACCTACACCTGTGGAACAATGAACACTTAGGCATCGTCCGAGACCACACTCAATCATTATACAAAGAGCAAGTCAACTTACATAAAGTTTATTCTACCCTTGAGAATATAGAACTGAAATGAACATCCTGATAGAAGAATCTATTTACACAAATAGAAGATAGAGTAGAGACAGAGTCAGAGATGTAGGTGTCTTCATCGAGTTGAGAAGTAGATTGGATGCAGATGTCCCGTCCAGTCGGTCCGCCACTCACCCGGCTTCCTTCCAGTGAGATGACTAGAACCTTGGAGACCACTCCGTCTCCAGAGCGTGGATCCACAACAATAGAGTCACTGCTGGACCACACTTCACTGGACCAACTGCATCTATATCACTCCCACGGAGTCACTGTTAATACAGTTCTCGAACAATACCGGTTGGGAGACAATCCTCCTGGACTTGACTCCAAGTACTCGTTACTTCGATGAACTTAAATAGTCACTGACCAATCGAATGGTCTGTCACTCATAGCACAGTCCCACTGCAGAACAGATCTGTCATTGACCAATTCAATGGTCCCTTCATCACATCACAGGAACATGGATGAACAAATGTCACTGACCAATTCAATGGTCCCTTCATCACATCACAGGAACATGGATGAACAAATGTCACTGACCAATTCAATGGTCTCTTACAGTCACACTGCTTGTAGAATCAGATATGGCTACTGAAATGTTACTGAGTCCTACTCGAACACAGTTTATAATCTTCATACTGAGACAGTACATTAATAGAATCAGACATCTATTTCACGGAAACAATTCAGGTTGGACTATAATCCATAGTCCCTTCCACCGGGTTACACTTGCCACATGTCAATAGCTGGTGTAGTTCTTCTCAAGACCTGCCCTTAGAGCTGTCCAAAGAACCATTCAAGTGTCTGAAGATCAGTTACTTCTGCGTTTAGGCAGAACCCCCGTCATAATAGACGGACCGGTGTTTCCTTTCGTTGAGCATGATTACTCAAAATGCTGAAACGTTCCTAGCAGAAACAGAGTGTCTTCTATTATCTGAAAACGATCACAAACCATCACTTCCCCCACGTGCACCTTCAGGGCAGTTGTATTTCTTGATGCAAACTTCACGCATGGTGAATCACATTGGGTACCTGGTGTGGTTGAGTCTGGCGTGATAAGTAAAGAACTGAACCCTTCGCTGTGTCACACGAAGTGGTTTCCTGCCAACAACAATTATAGTTGACTGGTTCCTCAACAGGCAAACTCCTGAAAAGGAAGAGCGACCGGTGAGAGTATACTGGCCCAAACATTAGTCCACATGCATCCTACCAATAACTACTCAACCCTCAGTCATGCTACTTAGTTATGCATATAACCAAAGCATTATCTCTATATGGAGAGTAGTAAAGCATGGGTTCACAAATGTCAGCTGGCCTCACAGAACAGCCCGTCAAACAGAGCAAGAAATCAGAATGACGAGTCTGATCGTAGGTCTCACCTATCCCTAATCATCTACCAGTCGTCGCTAACGTCAGTAGTGATACAAGGCTGTTATTGTTCTAATTTAATCGAACTAAACAAATAGGTAAAGAGTCCCTGGACTCGTTCCTAACATCATCAATGTACATTAAGAAACATAATCTTGATCAATATACCATCCCTCGGGATATAGGAATAGGACATGATCACATCCACTATGTACACAAGCCTGTTTGCTGGTGGGACCACCTGCCCCTGCCATAGCAAACTCTTCTTATCAGACTCTGCCTTAGAGTCAAGAAGCCTTCTTGAGAATACATGTTCCCCACATGTTCCAAGGGTAATGTTCCAGTTCTGTCCTCCCCAAGTGGTTTAGCCTTGGCATGGACTGAACTTCATCGTTGGTTTGGTCTACCAACTCATACTTTCATAACTTGCTTTCACTTCCCCCATATCCTATATTTCCCCAGTCTCATACAGCCTCCTTGCATCCTTCCATACTTCCAGCACCTTAGCATTCACTCGCACTAGCGCCAGTATGAAAGAACCAGGATAGCTTAGACAAGATTTCAGACCGCATATTTATATCGCGACGGCACGCAGTGTTATCACGTCTCGAGCTATTCGGCGTTCGGAATTACCCCAGGAAGTATCACATGCCATGACCTAATATATATACACACAATGTCACATCATATATATATATATATATATATATATATATATATATATATATATATATATATATATATATATATATATATATATATATATATATATATATATATATATATAGCACTAAAGCAACTTACCTTTCCACAGAAATCCGCTGTTCCACACAATGAATTCACTATTAAGTTATTACACAATAGTTACATCATTCCTGGTGGCACAGAACTAAGTTCTTCCTTTACTTAGTAACTAAGCACAATTTTGTCTGAATCTCCACCTACCAACTTACCTGGTTTTCTAACCGTTCTTCTGGCTTCAGCAACTGACTGACATAATCTAAGTTTCCATCCGGCACAAGTAACTATGTTTTATTCTAACACAGCAACCTAATAGATGCAACGATTGGTAATATATGGTACATATATTTGGAACCCAAATCGCCCACATCACATTACGGCGTTTCTAACAGCTGATTCGCGAGCACACGGTAAACAAACCCACGATTTACTGTCACCTGCGTTATCGATCGGTTTGCTAATTAGTATGCAAGGACATCCGCATAGGTAATGAGGTTAGAACAATGGCGTGTGGAACACACGTACAAAGTTAAATGATTTAAACAAATATCTACCTGAATGACAAGAAACCAGATCTCCAGTCAGCTTCCGAACTGTTCAAGGGCTTCTCAGCTTCCTTTACATAACAGTCAGCCGAATCATGGTTGAGGTGAGACGCAACACAAAAATTGGCTCACATCAGGCCTGCGTCTGTTCTGTTCGAACAACAGTAAGTGAATGACTGGTTTAGCCACATTCCCGCTTCGTGCCAACTCAATGCGCACTAGAAGCGAGTGCTTCTTGAGAAAAGATACTTTCTCGGGAAACCGTCATTCCCCGCCTAGAGTTTCTAGATCTCTCTGCACGGGAATTTAGAGCGATACCCAGCATCACGGGTTACTCGAATTTCGGTGTTTCGAGAAGATTATAGATAGTAAGTCCTCCATCGGCTTCCCTCAGTCTATTTTTAGCTGGGAAAGTCCCCGATGACGCGCCAAAATAGTGCGGGATCTTGACGACCCAAGACAGATAAACGCGTTTCGTCACACATGTGCATTCTGGCGGATGACTTGACTAATGAAGACATCTTTTCCTTGGGATATCTAGCTGGTATTAGTCGAAGTACGCTTGTTTCTACAGGGAGGAGCTGTTGTTAATTGGAAGCAGGAGGTTCGAATCCTGGTGTGACCATATTGTAGTTTTCAATTCGTCTATTGCCCAGTGTATCGCATAATCTCTATTTATGGGCGCGACTTCTATGAATGCAGATTAACAACTATGTCCATGTTTCTTTTGCTATATCTATCCTTTCTAATGAAGACTTTTTGGAAAGTCATGTCAATGATGTATTCATTAACCGCCTTTATGATTACTCGCTAGCTTGAAGTCACCTCTTACTATGTTGCTCTCTGCTGTGGTGATCATACCTCGCACTCTCTCGGAGAATATCCAGCCAGACGCACATTCTGCACTAAAAGCACTAGTGCATTTTACAGTCATATTGAATATAAATATGAAATCAAGAACCAACATAATTGTACTAGGGACATTGCCCGCGTGCTAGTCCCCTTGTTCAATAACCGACAAAGAGTTCCAATGGTGACGGCACCAATAATGGTCACATCTTATATGCGACTTAACGACTTCCCTATGAATTATTTTTAGCCTAACATTGTACTTTTCCGTGATGATGGTAATGATGATGATTATGATGATGATGACAATGATGGTGATGATCACGATAATGGTGATGGAAATGACTGTGCTGGTTGTGAGGTTGCTGTTACTAATGATGATTATGATGATGGCCGATGACGAAAAATCACCTCAAGAGTATTTCTAAGATCCGTGCCCACTTGATCAATGGCCTTCACAAAATCTAGCAGGATCTTGGCCGGGGAGACCATTTCGTCTGGCGAGAAGTTGCCATTGCTGTAACCCAGGAATGGGTCGTGGAGAAGAATGTTGTAGATAGACCGCCACTTGTCTTGGTTCTGATGATAAAATGTGAATAGAACATATTCATCTATCTTATACAAAGTTAACTTGCATATGCCTTTTCAAGACGTCGCAGTAAACAACAACATTCTTTGGCTGTTGTAATCCCTTGGCAAGTTTACGTTCAGTAGTAATCTATGAAGACCAACAGAGGCATTCTGCTTTTTCTCCTTCTTCACATTCAGACGCCAATATGAATATATTCAAAGAAATCAACATTTAGCTTGAACTTCTTGACATCTGCATACAGTTTGACCTTAAATGGAACAGGTGTCTGCAGAAATAGTTTTTTTTGTTCTGAATATGTTGAACAATCTTGCAGCAAATGTTAGGCTGTTATTTTACCAGTCCGACAGCTACTTTCATCAGTTTATTCTATTTTTAGTTGATTAAACATAAGGTTGGTGTCAGGTCTTAGATATGACTGAGCTACCGTATGCCAGTTGACGGTACTACCTCCACCAAACCCGACACCCTACATTGTGCCAACGGCTTCGGGTGGAAGGGGGGGGGGAAGTGCAATTGGGAGGGTGGAAGCCTAACTCTAGTGCAAGAAAATGCAACTTAAAGACTAAATGTCACGACAGAGCAGACCAGACCCTAAGCCTTGTTTGGCAACTGGTCTAGGATGGAAGCTCCGTTAGGCGGACAGTTAGAGCATTTCTTTGCTGATCCGGCAGCTTATGCAGCTTGTCTTGTTCCAGACGTGTTGGTGTTACCTTTCCTGTGGAGTAAACCTGGCAGGCCGAGAGAGGGATCATTCAACGTCCTGCAAGGGATATGCAAACCCCTCCCCCCCTCCCCCCCCAAAAAAAATGGAAGTAATCCAATCAACAGCATGGTAAGACGCGGGTTGGTCGCATGAGCTCGTCGCCTACGAAAGGGAGAGAAGGATTGGCCACCTATTCCTCCGTGCATACAGGCCTACAAAATGTGATGACGTTTTCACATCACAGACCTGCAACAGGAAACTGCTCCAGGGCACACAACACAATGAACATCAGACGGAGACGCTGTTGTGACACAACCCCGGTGGTTAGACCACCGAAAGTAAGACCAGCATTAGTTGTAACTTATTCACTACATAATTACCTTTGGAACTGTTACTGAAAATTCGAACTATTATCTTTTGTTTGTAATGGTGTTTGGCTATGTCTAACAATAATTGTACGGTAAGATCTCTCAAAAGACTTGCCTGGTTTGGTGAAAGATTACTTTTATTGCACGCGTATGTCTCATTAAGTGCTGCAGTCTCCTCCCATAGATCACAGACACGAGACCCTTAACACAGTACACAAACTCAGTAACACTGACGGAAATCGGAATTTCATGTATATCATCATCATCATCACCATTGTCCATCGCTCTTATCACGGCATATCGAAGAGACTCTCGATCCCATGCCATTTCACCTAACATACGCATGTTCATGGCCCAGGTGTCTTCAGTGTCCCGTGTCTTCGTGCTGGTCGACCCCAGCTTCTTCGCCTAGGCCCTTGCCTTCCTCCACTGTTCTTTCCCAGCCACTGTGGTGTTTAGTTTGGCCCAACTATTTCAGTTTTAAACAGACACGATTTCTGGACATTGAACAAGCAACTAGAAAGTCGAATAGATGCCCCGGAGATGTGGATATACAGAAGAATATGCCGTATTTCATGGAAACATAAACAATCAAATACTGAGGTTCTAGAAAAAAACTTGTCAAGGGGTTAACGTCATTGTTCGTAATCCCGTATATCCACGTGGGGGAAACAGCAGCTGCGAGAATCGGCAGCAGTTCGCGCCACGCTGGTAACTCACAAGGGTATGTGAGCCGGTCGTTCAGAAAGCAATGGCAAACTACTGAACGCTAAAACTTGCCTAGTACATCAACAACAGCGGAAAAATGCTGGTTTAGACTGCAACGTCCTGTAAGGGATATGCAAAAAAAAAAAAAAAAAAGAAAACAGTGGCTGAAAAGAGAGTTGATGAAAGAAATAAAAAAGAGGCAAGTGAAATATTTCGGCCACGTTAAAAGACATAACACTCTTATAAAAACCATACTGGAGGCTAAGGTTGAAGGCAAGCGAGCAAGAGGTAGACAACGATACAAGTGGGAATATAACATCAAGAGATGGATGAACATCAATCTGAAAGAATGAACAGTCAGGGCGAGAGACAGACAGTGTTGGAGATACATTGCAGCCAACCTTCATTGTGGAAACGGTACCTGATTGATTGATTGATTGATTGATTGATTGATATCAGACATGATGCTTTTTATGAGTCAGTTGTCTTCGATGTTCATATATGAAAATAACACATGCTTTCAATATTCGTTTGTGGGTAGGTTTTCTGATATTGGCATTCATTCATTCATTCAGTAGCTTTCCTTTGCAGAACTTCGCTCCCATAAAAACCGTCCAGAAAACTTCTCGGTCATAAGCAAGATGTCCCGCGTCCGATACACCCATCTGGAAATCATCCGCCACATCTTGCACCCATCTTCTTTTTGGCCTTCCTCTTCCTCTCTTCCCAAGCATATACCCCTCCATTATTGTTCTCTCCATACTTTCATGACGTTTCACGTGACCAACATATTTCAATTCTCTTTGTTTTATCGTCTTTAATAACCAACCTTCTTCAATATTCAGCTCTCGTCGTATGGATGCATTTGTTCTTTTCTGTATCCAAGATATTCACAGAGCCCGTCGATATTATTTTATTCAAAGGCATTTATGCACTATTCAGTTGTTTAGTAAGTGTCCAGGTCTCACGGGCGTATGTTGCAATGAGAAAGATGCATGCTCTTAAAAATCTAAGTTTTGTAGGTCTATCTGTACCAAGCCGGTTTCCGTGGTCTAGAGGTTATACGACGTTCTCCGTAATCTCTATACTCTCGTGGGTGGCGTGACGTTGCGCGAGAGTTGGTGGCGGTTCTCTCTGCGTCGGTACTTACGGGGTATGTGAGCCGGTCGCTCAGAAAGCAATGGCAAACTACTGAGCGTGATCTTGCCAGGAAATCAACAATCAGCTGAAAGATGCTGATGTTGACAGCGAAGTCCTGTAAAGAATATGTGAAAAAATAATAATAATCTGTCCCAAGCCACAATTTATTCAGTTGCTTTAGTTTTTGAAGAGAAATAGATAATCGTCTTTTAATTTCTTTTACTGTGTCACCAATATATTCGAAATTTTCCACCACCTCCACTTTTTGCTTATTAACATGTATTTCTTTCTGGCATAGAGAGACGAAATGGCTTGAGGTAACGACGTCCTTTTCTAACTATGACAGTTATTGTTAGACATGATAATTTTTAACAGCCAATAATCTTCGATGTTCATATATGCGAATAACACACGCTTTCAATATTTTTTTGTAAGTAGGTGTTATGATGTTGTAGTATAGCCTGGGAAGCAGACTGCACGACCTGCCATGGAGAGGGGAAATGGCTAGTGGTAACGACGTTCATTTCTAACAATGGCAGTTGTTGTTAGACAAGTCATGGACATGACAAGGAGTAGACATGCAACACTTACGATTGTCTCCAGCCTTCCAATGATGTCATCGTGAGAGAAGACCACCTCGTTCTCTGGCCGAGTCTCTAGAACTTCAGAAAATATGTCCATTAAAGCGACTAATCCTTCTTTCAGCTGTCGGACGTTTTCTTTGTTGAACACCAGCTGAGCCATCCTGTCCAGTCTCTGTTAGCAATAATAATAATAATAATAATAATAATAATAATAATAATAATAATAATAGTCATTATCATCATCATGGCTTGATAATATAATGTCTATTACCTTACGCTCGGGTAGCGGGGTAGAGGTATCCCCTTATCGAAGGAGAAGTAAGGCACCTCCTTTCCTCCCTCCGCTAGCCTACGAGACACCCTTGGGCAAGATACCCATTTGCCCTCCCCCCACCCTATCAGGGTCACGTCCCAAGTTCAAGGTGTATCTTACGCGCCGAGGAACTGCATGGTTGTGGGGAGCACAGTCGATAACGGAGGCAGTCAAGCTGTTGCAGGGGCGACGCTTGCCTGATGGACACCTTGTCCCGGGCCCCTTCCCCAGCATGAGGGCACTACTAGGGGGTGACGGTGAATGAACTCTCACATACACTACATCAAATATGGTATTAAACTTCCTTTCTAAGAATCATCGCTGGAGCTACGGAGTACGTGCTCTGCACTTGATATCATATTCAGAGGTCATTATAGATGGAGTGAAGAGAAGAAGGCGAGGGAATGGAGAGAGAAGAGGGCGTAGAAGGACGGGAGCCAGGAGAGTAAGGAAAAAACACACGGCCTGGGATTCAAATATATAAGAGTGGGCTATTGGAATTGTCGCAGTGCCAGGCAGAGAGGGCCTGTACTTGAGAAGCTGATTTATGACTTTGATGTCATCATGCTGCAAGAATTGAATGGAGATGATTACCAGTGCCATAAATATGTTAGCCACATAATCCGACTGGACAGGGGAGACATGGGCAGGGTCTAACAGTGAAGGGGGATTAAAGCATGAGGTTCTAGAGTGAGGTGCAGGGTATAAAGATAGAGATTGGGGATCTAAGCTGGAACTTAATACATGTCTGAGCCGCGGATGATTCTTTTGTCACATAGGAACGATGGGACTGGCTTAAGGAGATGGTGGAGATCCAAGGCAGAAGGCTTCTCATTGTTAAGAGAATTTAGTGCACGAAACAGAGATTGGAACAATACTGGGGAAAACCGACAGGGAAATGCCTTTGCAGAAGCTATGGTGGATTCAGAAGTATTCTGCATAACGAGAATGGGAATGAGGCCTGGTGATGCAGACACGGCTATTGACCTTGCAATTGTTACACAGTCGGCAATATTGGATGTCAAATTGACTATCCTTGTTGTGAAAGGTTGGCCCACCTCTCAGATCGTTTTTTATTAGATGGAGATAGCCTTCAGTAAACCCCTCTATGTATCCTGTATTCTTTTTTATTTTTATCTATATTTTCAAATATTAGATAAAATCGTCTTTGGTTAGTGTATTTATATACATAAAACTATAGAGAGAGTTAAATACTATTTCTTCTTATAGTTAGAAGTAGATGTAGTGTAGAGTTTGTTTACACGCCAAGAAATCAAGTCAGGCTGAATTGTATATTCAAGTTTGGCTGAGAATTTTAATTTGGCCACAGGAAGGGAACTCTCCTGGATGAGAAGTTAACTTCCGGTAGCACCCTAACATCTGCCATTTTTTGACAGCAGGATGGAGGGAGCAGGAGCTAACTATCGAGTCAATTGGCTAAAATTGAACACCTGTCTGTGTTTAGACATTTTTTTTTCTGGCTCTTGTTAAGCCGAACAACCCACTAAAACATAGAAAAGCCAATGATAGTCTCCACTCCCGATAGGCCAGTCAAAATCTAGTTGCAGGGTGAGTTAATAATAATTTTGTTAAATATTTTTCTGTGTGTCAATATGCCGGCAAAATCTAAAGGCCATGCCGATCGATAATAGATACTATTAATTAAAACTAGTGTTAGTTAACTAATATTAGAATTAGGACCATGTTTGTGCCATGTGGCTTGCCGACAAGGGTAAAACGCAAAGCTCGTCACATGTGGCATCAAAAACATGGATAAATTACACTACGTGATTCTCGAAATTAGGTATCCGCCTGCGGAAGGACACATGAGTTAGTCAGTAGACGATTAGAGTTAAGATAATTTAATTATGTGCTTAACTTCGGAACTAGCGTATTTCTCTAGATAATATACTTATTAGTTGAAGGAATTAGTTCAGAGAGTGAATAAGTTACAATTAATTATTCTTTATTAATCTCTATCTTGCCCATAGTCAGATTACTACCATGTGGTCCAATATGGCCCACTTAACAAAGTTCAAACCTTGGGGGAATTCTCCAACCCTAATATTGTTCTTGTGTATAGTGAAAGTAATCTTAAACCTAGCTAAGAAATCTTCTAGATAATTAATTATGTTTTAATTAATATAAGGAAGACTTGCTAGTAGTACAACTCATAACTCTTTAAATGAACTTGGGGTGTTTCATGGATTGAATGGTTCACTCGTGTACATCGTGAAGTTATAGTTGTTGAGTGTGATTTCATTTCATTCGATGTAATTCATCAATATGTGATGTTAATTCATCGTATGGAGTGTAGTTTGTGTGTTTCCATACTTGGAAAACGATGTGTGTGGTTTCATAGATTTAATGGTTTGTTAATGTATATGGTGACGTCGGAGTTGTGGCGTCTGAGTTTCATTCCATTGAAGTCATCCAATGATATGTACTGTTAATTCATTATGTGAAGTGTGGTTCATGTTTCCATGATTAATCATGACTCAGAATATATATATATTGGAATGTGGTCTTTGAAGTAGAGCATTGTGATTGTACATGTTTGATCTAAATATCAGCAGAGAGAATAGAATATCATTTGTGTGCTGTTTCCATTAGATCAGTGTGCTGTTGTAGATTTCAGATAAGGAATCAAAATATGTAAATTAAGATAGTACATGCTATCAAAAATTATATGAGACAAGCATGCCATGCAGGAATATGACATGGCCAAAAGAATTTACAATTTACAGCTTTAGAAGGATTATTCACCCCTTCTCACTGTCATTCACAGAGCCTGCACCCTGATCATCTGTAGCCGTAGTCACGACCGGTGATTGAGCTACGAACCACTCACTTGATGCAGCAGAGAGTGGTGTCCATACCACTATCCAGTCAGCACTGTCAGCTTACCACCCAGGAGGCCAAGAATTATCAGATGAGTGGCTTACCACCCGTTTGCCACTGCACAGCAATCACAATTTGTCCGCTATTGGCTAGGAGTCTG
Organism: Cepaea nemoralis; assembly: GCA_014155875.1. Lineage (NCBI taxonomy): Eukaryota > Metazoa > Mollusca > Gastropoda > Stylommatophora > Helicidae > Cepaea > Cepaea nemoralis. The sequence continues at coordinate 172,890 of JACEFZ010019098.1, forward strand.
TGATTACATCCTCTAGCTGAATACTTTGTAGAAATTTAGTCTACCCAGGGATCTGCGTATCTCTTATGTGTCAGTGAGTTCCCAGTGGGGCTCACGTAGTGTTCTTTAGAATTAAACAAGCTATGTTATATTTGTAATTTTAACAAACTGCGTCTGTCATGATAGAATTAGATTATAGCATCATCAGATTGTGTGACGAGTGAAAGGACTATATCTATACGTATAAAACTGTCTTATCTGCTGTTGTGTGAGAATACATTAGGCAGTGGGGGATCATTATTCATCCAGGCACGTTAGCAGGAATCACTTGACATACTGTCTTCGTTTGTTAGTACAGTTAGTCGTCATAACTTTCCGCCTGGCACTGTTTAGAAGTAGTGATCCATTCTGGGACTTTGATAATCATTCTTCTAGAATTGCGAGCCATTTGATCGCTTCTTCAGCAGTGGTTAGATTCTCTATTCGTAGAAGTCTATTTAGTATCTACTTTGATCCAATTCCATCCTAGTAGTATACGCTACGCGACACTTGTGATGAGGGAGGAACCATCTTCCCTGTTAAGTACTGATTTCTAAGTCCAACAAGACGAAGGCTGCGAGATCACGTAAACCCATTAAATATGATTGTAAATACACCCTTCTATGACTTCTCAAAAAGAGGGCATGCAGTGTCACTAGCAAACCTACTAATGTGCAGCCTGGGCATGGAAATCAAAGAGAGTGACAGTTAAATAGTTACAGAGAGTGCGGCGGACACCCCAAAGCTCACAAGAGGAAATATGGAAAGCTTCGAAAGAAAAAAAAGATAAGGTGGAGGAATTCAAGCGCTGTGCAGCAGGGGCAAATGGGAACATTTTATGAATGAGATTGGAGGAGTTAAAACACTGGGAAAGTTCTGGAAATTGCACTGGCAGATTCTAAGGAAATGTCCGACCACAGTGAGTACAAATTACAGAGGTAGCGGTTAGAGAAAGGGGAGGGTTTCCTGCAGAAAAAGAAAGGGGAAGCTTTCCTGCAGAGATTTATAGCACAGACAGGTTAGAACGATGGGGAAATTAGAGACCCAAAGAAGATCTCTCAGGCACCATTAAAGATACCTACTGTGAAGATATGCAGCTGGAAGATATCAAATATGCATTTAAAAAAAAAATGACACAACACCAAGGCCCGATGGGGTTAGGTACGCCCACATGAGGGATATGAGTGATGGATAACTTATGGAAATGGCTGCTTGCTTTAACCTGAGCATCGGGACGTCATCAGTACCCCAGCATTGGGTGCACAGCTATTTAACACCACTTCCTAAACCAGGCAAAGATCATTCAAAGCTAAATGGGTTTAGGATTATCACTCTAGATAATACTTTTGGCAAGGTGGTGGAGAAAATCGTTGCTGTTAATCTTAAGGAATATTTAGAAAGGGAAAAGACCCCTTCGAAAGGTTTGCGAAAGTACCGGCCAGGGAAAGATACTTGGTCAAATGCAGCCACTTTTGCCTATGGTATTTATGAAAAGTTCCAAAACGGGACAGGAGAAGGCGGTGGCAGCACTCGATCTCGAAGACGCGTGCAACATAATCAGATATGATATTGTGATGTACTCTCTTATAGAGAAGAGAGTCTGTTCTTGGTTGGTGAACTGGATTGCAGCTGTTCTGTATTCTCGTAGAGTGGTTCTCTGGCTGGGTACATGGACCTCTGAGACATATATTATAGCCCCGGACTACGACAGGTGTCAGCAATTTCCCCTGTTCTTTTCAATGAGTATACGAGCAAGACTGCAAGCGTCGAAATACCAGGGGCTGGAAAGATACTAACATTTACGCATGATGTTCTCGCATAGAGGCTGGGGGAAGAAATCAAACAGCTCAGGAGCTGCAGGTGACAATAGATAAAGTGATGGATCGGTGCACAGAGATGAATACTGTCATTAACCAAGAATATGCGTCGTCTGTCTTGTGGTGCTCTCTAGACAATAGGATTGTTCAAGCTGACCTCCTAAGTCTTACAATAAATGATAGAACTGTGAATAAAGAAATCAGACTGAAGTGCTAGGGAATCACTTTCGACAGAAGCTTTAGGGATCATGTTGAAGTGGTGGTTACAAAATGTCAGAAGGGGCTAAATGCACAGAAGAGTATTGTAGCAAGGGACATGGAGCAGAAAATGATATTCACACTTTTTCAGCACGATCATTTTAGTGGTAGAGTATGGACTGAGAATGCTCACTGACGCAAAGAGTCAGCTAGTGAAACTAGAGCACATACAGAATGAAGCCATGAGGGTGATTCTGGGATGTACAAGGGACACCCCAATAGTGTATATGCGATACATCCTGGCGTTGCCAACCATTGCATACAGACGCAAGGTGTTGCAGGCAAGGTCATACCTCAAAGTAGCTATGGACAAGGAACACCTTCTGATTTCCTAGGTGCAGTCAAGGGTCATAGGCTGCTAAGAGGAAGATCATGGATGGCTCGGGCAGAAGAAACCTTCAGAGAAGTGTGCACACTAGAGAAGATTGGCAGAGGTAAGGAATGGGTCAGAGTGCCGATTAGAAATTCAGACTTGTGTGGGGTTATAATCACAATGGGCCGTGAGTGTAGGGAATGGCCAGCAGGCGCTACGGAATTAATTCATGACTACCTGCTAACGTGATTATCTATACCGATGGCTCCGTGTTAAGAGGCAAAAAAGTGCATGGGGGATCCATAGCAAAAAGAAAATGAAAATGGCCAATGTCTAGCAAAGGAGAGCTCGGCACAAGCTTAATTTGGAGAATGGAGGTGGAGGCGGTTACTGCAGCTATCCGCCGGCTGGAGAACAATCTGTATACGCATGTTATGATTGTGACTGATTCATAGAGCACGCTGACAAATGTAGACTGGCATGCTTCGTGCAGAATGTTATGCATCGATTCAGAGGTCGTGGGTTGTGAGCATTCGCTGGATCTTTTCTCCAGGACACTGGTGTGGTTGGAAATCAATAGGCAGACAGACTGGCTGGTGTCTCATCATTAAGGGGTGAATTGATGCATGATAAGGCAGATGTGATGAAGGCCCTCTGGAGGCATGTGAATAATGCAAAAGAACAGATAGATTACCCTGGTCTAGAGAGAATGCAGTATCAACAGGTGATCAGAGGATCGGGTCGACACTATTCACTCTTAGGTAAAGCAAGAAGGACATATAATCAGATTGCAAGGGGCACCATTAGTATCCGAACTCTATGCTGGTTGTTGAGGATGAGGACTGAGCGCTTATGGTAATGCCCTAGGACACTTATGTCGGTTCTTGACTCAACTCATACCTTACGCTGACAATGGCATCAAAGTGGTCGAAAGGGGTTTCGTTGTCAGCTCTCGTCGTTAGATACGAGAAGTAAAGACGCTAAAGAGGTATACATATATAAAATGTGTGCGTACATTTATCGGCGTTACAGTAAAAATAAGTTGGCAAAAGAATGAAACTATTATTAATGTTTCATTTATTAATCAATTCAAGACATTAAAAAAAAAATAGAAAGAAATTTTCTAAGCTATTTGTTTGTACTTGATTTATTATTATAGTTATCTCCATGTGGATTTCTTTCATCTTACAACCGGCAAGTGTGTGCTCCAAATGCAGTTGTTTTCTTACGAGTGTTTCACTCGTGCCCACAGAGTACCAAAGTCCAAACTATCAGAAATCGAATATGTAGCGGATAAAATCGATTGTGATGATAGATAAATCTCAATTCGATTGCCCCCCAAAACGTATTGAAAAGAAGATCGATACCCTACTATAGTCATGTAATCGGGTTTATGTTTGTGTAATTCACTTGGCAGATAGAGATTGCCAACAAAAGGGACGTCAGGCCATATGCAGTAAATACAACATTCACACATGTTCTTTTTCCTTACTGTTGTTGTAATCTGCGTTCGTATGGAATCTTCTTATTTTACCCTACTTTTTTTGTGTCGTGAAGTGCCGCAGAGACAACGTGGATGTAATGCCTTGTTTTTGGTTTGTCTCGTTGATTCTACTAATGTCATATTTGATGTATACAATGTCTCTTTGACCCCATCTAGCCATCTCTTCCCGGGTACTCTTCTCGCCTTATATCTCGATGTTGATATGAGTTGAGCTAAGAAACGTCATCACATGCACTTAGGACATTCCCACCCGCGCGCTCCGTCCCCTCGTGCAACAGCCATTGAAGAGTCACATTGCTAATGGTTCCAACAGCTATCAGATTGAAAGTTCTCCTGGTCTTCTCTATCCGTTTTGTGATTCGGCCAGGGCCCCTCCCGCCCCCTCCTCCGCCATATTATCCCCTCCACATACGGGTGCTCAGTTCTTTTCTATCGCTTTCTCTACCTGGTCACACAAGCTCCCGACAACCTCTCCCTTGTCCATATGTAATCTACATACTGTACTTGCACTTTCTATATTGGTCCATACTGTACTTGCACTTTCTATATTGGTCCATACTGTACTTGCACTTTCTATATTGGTCCATTCTATTCGATGTGTGATATATCTTTTCTTATCTCCTATATCCATTTAATGTTTTGTTCTTACAATCCATACTGTGTGACATTGGTGATCATGTCTGTCCATAGCATTGTGTCTTCTTCAGAAGACGATACTACCCGCTTTCTGTTAACGTCGAAAGCTGGTTGGCGCTCACCAAACCCGACACCCCACATTGTTCCAACGGCGTCGGGTGGAGGAGCGCAATTGAGGGGGGGGGGGGGTACAAGTCTTACCCTAGTGCGAGGAAATGCAATGTAGATACTAAATGTCATGGCTGGGCAGACCAGAGCCTTAGCCTTGATAGGCTACTAGTCTAGGATGGAAGCTCTGACAGGCGGGCAGTTAGAGCATTTCTTTGCTGACCCGGCAGCTTCTGCAGCTTGTCTTATTCCAGATATATTGGTGTTAACTTTCCTCTGGAGTAGACAATGCAGGCCAAGAGAGGATCATGCTCTATGGGCAATAAACACATGGTCTCTATAATTCAGCCCAGGCTTTGTGCTATGGGAAGGTTATTATGCATTTTTTTAAAGCACAATGTAACAAACTATCGTCTGTCAAGGTGGCAAGGTTCAATAAACTGCAGGTGATTAATTCATAAAGTTATTTGATTACCCACATCATGGCAGAGTGAGCCATGGTGGCCAGAGGCTAGACGTACCGGTGGCCTTGAGTTCGATCCGCATCGTGGCAGCTTCAAATTGTTTAACAAAAAACCCATCTGGACTCTCTGGTCTAAAAAAAAAAGTTAGTTGTATATCCTTAACATGGCGTTGCAGTCAACACCAGCATGTTTTGCAAGTTTACATTCAATAGTTTGCCATTGCTTTCTGAACGACGGGTACCCATACCCCCCCCCCCCCTCCCAAAAAAAACCCCAAAGCAACGCAGTCTGCTGCCAAATCGCGCGCAGCTGTGTTTCGAACTTGGGTATGCGGGATTACGAATGGCGTCCATAACAGTTTCGCCAGGGAGCCGGCATCTCTCTGGTCTACCCAGACTAAAATGAGCACCAGGAAATGCCTTGGGAAGTAAAGGCTACACAAGTGATAGTGAGGGCATCACTCTGTGAGTGACCATTGGTCTATAGAAATAAGGATCTTGCAACATTTTTACTTTTACAAGGAATTTTTGGGTGAATATATTCTGACAAAGTAAAGAACAAATGTATCATTTTTCGGTGTAGTCACCACTGCGTTTAATGCATGTCCTCCAGCGCGGATAAAATGCTTGAATTCCTGTAGAAAAATCGACTCTGGGTCACTGCTTGGTGTGCCTGACCCGGCCGTAAACAGTCTGTCACATAAGTCAGGCCGTTTTGAAACTTTCTACACCACTCCTACACTTGCTGGACTGACAGGCAATCATCACCATACTGGACCTTCATTCACCGATTAATTTCTATAGGTTTCACCACTTCACTGATTAAAAAAAAACAACAGAACGCTGTCCCTCTTTGGCGCATGTCAAAAGTGGGGCGGCCATGATTAAACTGTTCTTATGACGTCACCGTGTTCTTATGACGTCACCATGATGTTATGTGCTTAATACTCTTGACATACTTAACAACAATATTGGCATGTTACAAGACAATGGCTTAGCCACTGTAATTTATATCACACTTTAAATTTTTAAATGTGAAGTTCCCTCGTAGTACCTTAACAGATACGCCCGTCGGTGCTTGAAGTAGTCGGCCTTGACATATTCCAATCCAGGGTATAATGAGATAGTGTGGCCAGTTCCCTACATCTCCGCCTTTCATTCCCAGATAATTTCAGGTACCAATATTCTGAGGCTGGGTCGACCCCAGAGTCACAATGGAAGCTAAAAATAATTCTGCGACCGCTGAGGAACGAACACAGATCACAGGCTCGTCAGGCCAGCACTCTATCCAATATTAAGTATGTAAGGCAAAGTATCTGTTCCCACGCTTTGAGGTGTTAGCCCATAGATTTACCACGCTCCATGTATGGCAAAGTATGTGTTTCCACGCTTTGAGGTGTGTTCAGTATATGGTGTTAGCCCATACATTTATAGACCAATCTACGCTCTATGTATGGCAAAGTATCTGATCCCACGCTTTGAGGCGTGTTCAGTATATTGCGTTAGCCCATAGATTTACCACGCTCCATGTATGACAAAGTATGTGTTTTCACGCTTTGAGACGTGTTCAGTATATTGTGTTAGCCCATACATTTACCACGATCCATGTATGGTATGTTAGCACACTGGCCGCGTTTACTTCTTATAAAATTTACTGGTGCCCATTTTAAACTTGGTCGATCCGGGAGCCCAGGTCGGTTAATGAAATCTCAGCCTCGATGAAGGTTCGAGCACATGACCACCAGCCCGCTGGGAAAGTGTGATGGCCACTGCATTACCGCGACTCCACTTAGCCAATATGTTTTACTGAAGTTACTATCTTAAAGGACCCTTAGTGTATATGACTTCTCTGTCAGTGCCCCAATGTCTCACTGAAGTTACTATCTTAAAAGGATCATAGGTGGATATGATTTCCCTGGCAGTGCCTCAATGTCTCACTGAAGTTACTATCTTAAAAGGATCATAGGTGGATATGATTTCCCTGGCAGTGCCTAAATGTCTCACTGAAGTTACTATCTTAAAAGGATCCTAGGTGGATATGATTTCCCTGCCAGTACCTCAAACATATACTCATCTTAACGGAACTCATGTTCAGGTGAATCACTTTGGAAGTCTCCGTAGCAAAGAGATCAAGCCGTTTGACTCTGGCTCCGAAGGTTGTGAGTTCGATTCCGGGCTGCGTCTTTCAATTCACGAGTGGATTTTTTCGGAGACTCCTGTGGGTCGTCGCTGGAGCTACGGAGTTCGTGCTTTGTGATACGTTTTCCGCTCTGCGGATAGAGACCGAGCCATATAGGATAAAAACCCAGTGCAATGAAGTCGACCATGTCGACTTTTAAGCGACTTTAAGGTGAATCATTATAATAACTGAACTTACGTTTATGGTGTCCATATCCGTTTCATTAGCTGACTAATCACTCATCTATCGCTGTCGATGCACATCACGGATTGCCATGCTGTGCTGGAGTTGAATATGTTCATTTAACATTCTCCAGATGCGAACTGTATCTACAGTCAAACATAATTATATACACACAATCAATCAACCAACCTAGCTACCTGTCAACCTGTCAACCAGTCAACCAATTAGCCAGTTAGCCAGTCAATCAGTCAGTTAGCCAGCCAGTCAGTCAGCTAGTCAGCCAGCCAGCCAGCCTGCCTGTCTGCCTGCCTGCCTGCCTGCCTTCCTGCCTGTCTGTCTGTCTGTCTGTCTGTCTGTCTGTCTGTCTGTCTGTCTGTCTGTCTGTCTGTCTGTCTGTCTGTCTGTCTGTCTGTCTCTGTGTAACTGAATATCTATCTACCCATTTACCAACCTGTCTACCTAATGTGTTACACATCCGCCTACCTACCTGCCCAGTTACCTACACATTCACCAACCTAACCCACCAATCAACACAACAGCGCGTAAATTCAACCAAATCATTCAAATATATATCCAGTCCAGTACAGAGGTGAAATAATCACGAATACTGTTGCATGCAGTAAACAACCAGACCATCAAACCAACGACCATAGATCGTCTACGAAGACTCCAGTAGGCTCATCACAACTCACATGTACACTTAAGAGACTCTAGTCCAAAGGTGAGGTGCTAACTAAACCAACACGTCTTGGCATTGCCTGGTTTCTGCAGTATGCGAGCATGATTGTCGCTGTTGTCAGTTTCAGATCACCCTAGACTGCGCGCGAAGGCAGAGAGTATTGGGGAACTGAAAAGCGCACAACCAGAAGCGACGTCGGCGCGTCAGAGTGAACTAATAACACCTAGCCATTCATGAATTGTTGTAACTTGTTAACGTAACTGGTTTAGCGTGAGAGAGAGAGAGAGAGAGAGAGAGAGAGAGAGAGAGAGAGAGAGAGAGAGAGAGAGAGAGAGAGAGAGAGAGAGAGAGAGAATGTGAGAGTGAGTGAGTGTGTGTGTGAGTGTGTTCGTGTATGGAGAGTGAGTGAGTGTGTGTGTGAGTGTGTTCGTGTATGTGAGAGTGAGTTAGTGTGTTTAAGTGAGTATTGAGTGAGTATTTGTATATATCTTAGAGTGAGTGAGTGAGTGCGTTTGCGTGTGCGTGTGCATGTGTGTAAGTGAGAGTGAATATGCGCGCTTGAGTGTGTATGCGTGAGTGGGTTTGTGAGTGTGTATGGAGTGGAGTGGATGATCATCTATTAGCTGCACTACGATATTAATTTTACGAGAAATTAAGGTAAACACCACCCAAATCAACATTAAACCAACAATTGAAACACTTTGGCACAAAAAGAACAATAACGACAGCACGGGTCACAGTCGATATCTCCAAGTGATAGAACTAAAAATGCAAGACTCTGTGACCGACACCAGGTTGGTTTCTATTGCTTTCTGAACGGGAAGTCAAAGTTTAAGTTCACCTGACTGGTGTATGTAATGATCCCGCTAGCCGGCCATCAACGGACAGTTAAGAGCGAGAAGTCATATCCTTTCGGCCGTGCGGACCTCTATTTTCTGGAGGTAGCACTGAAATAGTCGACACGAATAAAAATATTATTAATATAATGAGCATGCTCTGTAGGTTTTGGATTATAGAGCGAAGAAATTCGAAGTTCGGATATAATTAGTTTTTCATCGCCTGTCGCTTTTCACGAGTTCATAGAAAGATACAAAGAGAGCGATTTGTTGGAGACAAGATTGTTCATTGTTCATTTATAAAAACTACCTAGGTGAAAACGAAAATTGAATGCTAAAGCAGAGGGAGACAGGGTTTCCCTATACTTGGGTGCTAGAGAAAAAGAAATGCAACGTCGACTGCGTTAGGGCCACAGTTAAGAAGAGAGAGTAAAAAAAGAAAAGAGTTCAAGCACCTCATACATTCCTCTCGCCTGTCAAGAAAGAGATAGGATAAGAAGAAGACGGTTACCAGGTTCGGGTAGACAGAGAATCAAGATATCTTAATGTTTGATTCCAGGCAATGAATTACCACATAGGCAGTTCCAACCACAGCAATTATTCAACTCAAATAACAAACCAAATGACATACTGATATCAATTTTATTGCTAAAAAAATGAACCCTTTCAAAACCGAGATAATGCCAAACAAATCAAAACCCCATAATTCTATCCGTAATTAGGAACCCAAATAGACTCCTGATACGACCATACTAACTCATAGCAGTCACAGCGATCAATATTTTTGTAACATTGGTGATTTTATCACTCAAAGTGGCATTTGCGCCATTCCTCAGTGGCTTTAGCTAATTTCAAGTTTCGGGCTTAGGCACCCTCTGGCTTCCCAATTTGGTTTGAAGAGGCCCCTTTTATCCGGATGCTGGCGCGGCTTCGCAACCTAAGTCACACGGACATTTCCATGTATCCCACGAGGGACTACCAATCAGCTTACAGCACGCCCTGGCCAATTTGCATATTTAATCTGCATCTCTAACTTACTTGACCGCCGCTACGTCCCCACCTGGGTTCAAAGTCCGCTGTGGGTACATGTGTGTTCTCACAGCCGTAAATATGTCAGCTTGGGTACCTGCTATTGTCCCCTGAAAGTCTCCGTTTATTTCCAATCTCGTATGCACTTATAAACTATGTGGCATGTGTCTTTTTCTGACAGCTCCAGATTAATCCTGAACTGTTTGTACCTATAAATTCCCCACCATCTAGAGTTACTCACGGCCACTTGACAGTTCAGAACAGATTTACGTTACTTTTGGTTGAAAAATCTTACTCTAGTTTCAGTTTGGGTGACCCAGAGTTTACCAGTTCATTTGTCGCCCCAGGCCCTGAACTCCTTAACTGTTTAAAACATATCCTGGTCAATGAACTTAGGTACTTCCAAATTCCACGACCCACCGGTATTGGTGGCATCACTATCTAGTGCCTTATTATCCCATTTTGTGACGCATCAGTCGTTCACACATTTCCCTCCTAACTCTTCGACGGACCCACGTCGAAAAAGAACAATCTCTACTCTTGGTGTGTTAGGCAAGGCCCTGTGAAAATCTGGGACTATTTAGGTAAACAACCAGTCAGTGGGACTTCATCATTGGCCCCCAAACCTTTCAGTGTAACTCTGCTAACAATTATATCCCCTGAACGTGAAGCTTTAAGTAAAAAAATATCAAATATCAGTGACCATTTACAAAAAAAAATCATCAGTCTGCCAAAATATAATACCGTATCTTATGGGTGGCCCTGAGGAATATGCATCTGCATACAAAATCATCCCGCCATCCTGACCTCAAAATCAACACCCAGGCTCCATGGATGCCATACATAGGGGCACCAAAAATAATAAAACAATGTCAATATAAGCATTTGCTTCATATGCCACTGCCCTGTAACAACAACAGAACAAACAATCAAATTCACATAGGCGCTACCCATTAGCTGTTAATTGCATATCTCCAACAATATCAATATTTAAAAAAATGTGGTTCGGCGCTACATAACTATTACCATCAAAAAGTAAAGCCAACCTATACATTGTCAGGCATCAATGACATAAAACCATAATAACAAATGTTTACACTATAAAACCAATCAGATTTAGAGAAGAGGAGCAAATCCTCTGTCACCCATATCTTAATAGTGCCCGTATTTTACAAAAGCACGTAGGTATCAACATGAAAAGACGATTCATGTCGAGGTGCAAATAAACATTATTAATAGAGACAAACCTCACTATCATCATTGAATAATTCTCAATAAACAAAAACAAACGGACACCATCTCCTACAACCAACAATTAATGTAGAAAGTTTCAGTTACACGACAAACAGGTTAATAATTTCAATACCACACTATTTTACATTCGTACACCACCTCTTCTGCCTCGCCTGTCTCTCCTGAGACGTATTCTCTCTGAGCGCCTGACATTAAGGTCTCCTGGTACAAACATGTACCAGTCATTTCTTGGTAACCTAGTTTGTGCTTCTTCCTCCTCCGCCACAACAGGCACTTCTGGTAATCTAATTACCTCTTCTGGTGCTTCTATTACTGCACCTTCCTCGCAGCGTTTTAGTTCATGCCCTGCCACTCTAATGGCTGGCTCATTATCTCCCAACTTTCTGACAACATATGGGCCCCCTGCTGCCCCTGGAATTTGTACTATTGTATACTTGTCTATTGACCACTGATCTTTGATTTTGCATCTCTCTGTATAATGGACTCTTTTCCTAACTATTTCTCCCACTGCTAATTGCCTGGGAGATGATGACTTGTCCAATCTCTCCTTTCTCACCGCAGCCAACTGCCTCAATCTTTCGCCTGCCCTAACATGTGCATTACGCAGACGAGAAAGATGTCCTGTCACCCAATTCTCCATATCCACCTCTTCATTTTCATCCTCCTCATTGTCCACACCCAGCATAAAGTCAATTGGCAGTTTGGGTTCTCTCCCAAACACAAGGTAATATGGTGAGTATCCTGTGGACGAATGTGGTGTGGAGTTGTAAACCAGCAAGACTTCTGCCAGATGTTCAGACCATTTTCGCTTCTGGCTTGCTTCTAATGGTCTCAGAAGATCATGTAGAGTCCTACCAAATCTCTCTGCTATGCCGTTTCCTTTTGGGTTCCAGCTTGTTGTTCGGCTTTTTTGAATCCCATATACTCTGCAGAGCTCTGCTATCACTGCTGATTCAAAGTTTCTGCCCTGATCTGAATGGAGTCTATGGGGTACTCCCAAATATACAAACCATTTTTCTACCAATGCTTTAGCAACTGTAGAGGCTTTCTGGTCTCTTGTAGGAATGGCCATTGTAAACTTGGTGAACACATCTGTGACAATCAGTACATTCTCATAACCATGACTATCTTTTTCCAACAAAGTAAAATCCATAGTCACAATTTCAAAAGGCTTAGACGCCAATAAATTACCAGATGGACCCTGATATTTAATATGAGGTGGTTTTGCAATATTACATCTGCTACACCTCTTGCAAAACAATTCAACATCTTTTGTGATGCCGACCCAATAACAACGATCTCTCAAAGTTTGCACCATCCTATCTCTACCTTGATGGCCAGTGTTGTGTACTGATTCCAACACTCTCTGTTTCAGTGCCCCAGGCACTACCAACTGAAAAATGTAGCCCCTACCTGGCTTCTTTATCTTTCTGTATAAAAGCCCATTAATCACATTCAACCTGTTTCGCTGCCTTAACAACGTTCTGGTTTCAGGAGGTAAACTCCTCATTTCTGACTTACTCAGTCTCACTCTCTCACTCACACAAGTTAGCACTTTATGCACGTGCACATCTTCTTCCTGTAGCTTTCTCAACTCTCCAGGCGAGTATGATGGTAATGTCAACAATGGCACATTAGCCTCAGCATTATCTTGTCCATCTTCAGTTACTTCTTCTTCTCTGATGGTTCTTACTTCTGGATGGACTGGTTTAGCAGTTATGTGGCTGATTGGGATGTCACCCTCTTCATCTGATTTCCCTGGTTCTTCAAAAGGATACCTAGATAAGTAATCAGCATTCCCATTGGCACGACCTGGTTTATGTTTGACAGTATAGTCAAACATGGACATCTGTGCTATCCACCTCTGTTCAATGGCACCTAGTTTTGCTTTTTGCCAGAAAGCTAAATTCCTACTATCTGTATAGACTTCTACTCTAGCACCTATAAGATAACTTCGGAATTTCTCTGTCATCGCCCATTTCATTGCAAGTAACTCAAGTTTAGAGCTGCTTTTGGCGTTGCGCTCTGAGGGGCGTAGTGTGCGACTGGCATAAGCCAGGACTCTCTTTTTACCATCCTGAATCTGGGAGAGTATGGCCCCTAGGCCTGAGTACGAGGCATCCACCTCTAATATATAGGGTAAGGAGAAGTCTGGGAAGCCTAACAAAGGTGTTGAAGTTAGTGCTTTTTTCAAATGATCAAATGCCTCCTGACATTCCCGAGTCCACAGTTTTCCTATGGGTACTTTCTTCTTCTTGGTATCACCTGTCTGCTGCTGGTTGAGTTGGCCAACCAACTCATGTAGTGGTTTTGCAATACTGGCAAACTTTGATATGAATCTTCTATAGTAGCTAGCTAACCCTAAAAACGATCTAAGTTCTGTCTGAGTTCTGGGCACAGGTGCTTCTTTTATGGCTGCTATCTTATCGCCCATGGTGCCAATGCCTTCTTCTGAAATGGTGTGCCCTAAAAATTCCACCTTTTTCTGACAGAATTTACATTTCTCAGGATTTAGTTTTAGTCCAATGGACCGCAGTCTCTCGAACACCTTCTCAAGCCTACTCAGATGCTCTGAAAAATCCCCAGAATATACCAAAATGTCATCAAGGTATACCAACAAAATCTGGAAAAAATAGTCATTCAGAGAGCATTGCATTAACCTCTGGAAGCTACTAGCCGAATTTGAAAGTCCCATTGGCATTCTCGTGTATTCGAATAAACCAAACGGGGTAGTGAAGGCAGTCTTCTCTTGGTCTTCTGGTTTCATGGCCACTTGGTAATACCCACTGGCCAGATCTAAGGTAGAAAACAACTTGGCACCACCCAGGGCATCTAAATATTCATCTATCCTGGGGAGGGGGTATGCATCCTTCTTAGTCCTAACGTTAACCACCCTGTAGTCCACACACATCCGGAGGCTACCATCTTTTTTTCTGACGAGAACGATCGGAGAGGCCCAGGGACTGGAGCTCTCCCTAATGATCTTATGGTCTAATAAGTGCTGGAGATGCTCTCGCACTTCGTTGTAAAATATGGGGGGTATTCTTCTGTAAGGTTGTTTGATTGGAGTGTCATCTGTAAGCTGAATGCCATGGGTCACCCTGTCTGTGTATCCTATATCCATATCCCCCCTGGTAAAAACATTATTGTATTTAAATAATAACTCTTCTAACTTTTTCTTCTCTTCATCACTACCTTCAAAATTACTGAGATCTACTGGGCACTTGATAGTTTCTTCTTCTATATAGGGTTGAGTTGATACCTCAACCTCTTGTGCACCGACTATCTTAATGTGATTTGTTAGGTCTACAGTGGCATCTGAAATATCCCCAACTTGGGTACCCTTTGCCAAGAATATGTCCTCATCCCCCAGATTGATCGCTTGAACTAGGCAAATGCCCCGTCTCAAGGCAGTCAATGTGTGAGACAGAAACAAACCCTTGTGTTCCAGGTCTCGAGTCGGGCTAAAAACAACATTTCTATTTTCAGAAATAAATTTCACACATTTTAATCTAACTGTGGTCATAGAGCGTGCGGGCACCCGCACATTGTAGCCGACAACAGACACCTTGACTTGGTCCAGCTCCACCTTGGGAATTATGTCAACCGAGTTGCCCCAGTTAAAAAATTGGCACATATTTGGGACAGACTGTAAAACATTTGTACCAATAATGCACGGCACTCTGGCTTTCCCACTGTCTATGTCCTTGGTCACGAAAACTCCACAGTTATTAATTAGAGTTTCACCTACAACAATGTCACAGATAAAATATCCCACGTATGGGATTGTTGCACCGTTGGCAGCTGTCAATTTTATGAATTTTTCTTCTCTTAATGCACAGTCTTTAAATAGGCTTTTAAAACAGGTCTCAGTTATTGTGGATACCTGGGAACCTGTATCTATAACACACAGCACTTCCCTGCCAGCTATTGTCACTGTTTCTTCTGGTTTTCCACCTACCAGTTTCACATTGGAGCCAACACGCTCCCCATCCAACACCTGACTCCCAGTCCTGGAGGGGTCTAGTTTGGTGCCTGTCTACACCGATAACCTGGATGCACTGGTTCATTGCAGCGCCAACAGCGTGGCACTTGAAGCTGATGGTTACTGGACAGTCTATCAAGTCTTGCGCCCATCTCGGCCATCTCTCTCCGCAAGGATGCCACCTCATTAAATCTGGGATTGAAATTCCCTCGGTACGTTCGGCCTGGTCTAGCCTGTTCAGGTTGGCTTTGTGCTGGTTGTCTGACAGGATGTTCTAGGGCCCTCTCTCTCTGTTGACTCTCCTCCCAGGCTGGTGGAGGCGCATGTACTTGAATTCTCTTGGAATTATTAGCTGAACTGTCTCTCACCTCTACCTCTTTTACCTCTACACTCTGTGTTGGTTTAACACTCTCCCATCTCTGAGCACAGTCTCTGACCTCCAGAAAAGTTACAGCGGGGTTCTGCAGGACTTTCTCCTTTAAGGTTGTCTGGGTAAAGCTGTCTCTGACCCCCACCACCAGCTGATCTCTTAGAGCGTCCCCATCTAGCAGTGGGACCCCTTGTGCTGCTTGGGCCTTGGTGACCCCCTTGTATTCCGCATTTACACGGTGGGAGAAGTCGTGGATTGACTCTCCAGCTCGCTGACGCATTGACAGAAATGATGCCAAGAGTTCCCGTAAGCTTTTCTTCTCACCGTAAACTTTCAGCAGGGCTTGCAACATAGCCTCAGGGTCATCATCTGATGCGTGAAGTTCTAACTCCCTGCGCACAGGGCTGGTGATACTGTCTAAGATTGTATCTACCTGGTCAGCTACCTCCAACATACCGGCTCGCCATGCAGACCTCACCTCTCTCACATATTCTTCTATGGTTGGCCCACCTTTTTCACCAAAGCAACGAACTGCCCTTCTCGATGGCACAACAATGTATCTAATGGCCTCAGTGAGCTCTTTTGGTCGAGCGTCCACTGGCCGGGGATCTTCGGTCCCTACTGAAGACGTTGCTGCAGAATCGTCTGTTCCCACTCTTGAGGCGGAACGGGTGCCACGAGCTGCCATGATGGAAGTGGCACTCAAGATCTGCTGTTCCTCTGCTCCTGAGCTTTCCTCCAGTATCGCTTGTCTATCTGGGTTCCACAATCCCCACTTAATGCTAAAAAATACCCGCTACAAATCTAACCAAAAAAAATGAACAATTGCTGCATGTAAGAACAATTCCAGTGGGATAATTCAAAGGCTGTCATTACCTGGTTCAGGCTCGCCACTTGAAAACGAAATTGAATGCTAAAGCAGAGGGAGACAGGGTTTCCCTATACTTGGGTGCTAGAGAAAAAGAAATGCAACGTCGACTGCGTTAGGGCCACAGTTAAGAAGAGAGAGTAAAAAAAGAGAAGAGTTCAAGCACCTCATACATTCCTCTCGGCTGCTCAAGAAAGAGATAGGATAAGAAGAAGATGGTTACCAGGTTCGGGTAGACAGAGAATCAAGATATCTTAATGTTTGATTCCAGGCAATGAATTACCACATAGGCAGTTCCAACCACAGCAATTATTCAACTCAAATAACAAACCAAATGACATACTGATATCAATTTTATTGCTAAAAAAATGAACCCTTTCAAAACCGAGATAATGCCAAACAAATCAAAACCCCATAATTCTATCCGTAATTAGGAACCCAAATAGACTCCTGATACGACCATACTAACTCATAGCAGTCACAGCGATCAATATTTTTGTAACATTGGTGATTTTATCACTCAAAGTGGCATTTGCGCCATTCCTCAGTGGCTTTAGCTAATTTCAAGTTTCGGGCTTAGGCACCCTCTGGCTTCCCAATTTGGTTTGAAGAGGCCCCTTTTATCCGGATGCTGGCGCGGCTTCGCAACCTAAGTCACACGGACATTTCCATGTATCCCACGATGGACTACCAATCAGCTTACAGCACGCCCTGGCCAATTTGCATATTTAATCTGCATCTCTAACTTACTTGACCGCCGCTACGTCCCCACCTGGGTTCAAAGTCCGCTGTGGGTACATGTGTGTTCTCACAGCCGTAAATATGTCAGCTTGGGTACCTGCTATTGTCCCCTGAAAGTCTCCGTTTATTTCCAATCTCGTATGCACTTATAAACTATGTGGCATGTGTCTTTTTCTGACAGCTCCAGATTAATCCTGAACTGTTTGTACCTATAAATTCCCCACCATCTAGAGTTACTCACGGCCACTTGACAGTTCAGAACAGATTTACGTTACTTTTGGTTGAAAAATCTTACTCTAGTTTCAGTTTGGGTGACCCAGAGTTTACCAGTTCATTTGTCGCCCCAGGCCCTGGACTCCTTAACTGTTTAAAACATATCCTGGTCAATGAACTTAGGTACTTCCAAATTCCACGACCCACCGGTATTGGTGGCATCACTATCTAGTGCCTTATTATCCCATTTTGTGACGCATCAGTCGTTTACATAGGCGAGGGAGGGGAATGGTGTCTCAAGTATACAACTTATCACTGCACGTGGCAACCACTGGGAAATCCTTCAGACAACTGAAACGGGAAATAACATCAGAAGTATTGATTGGCACTGATAGAAGACAAGAAAGAAGTGAAGATCAAAGGTAAGGGTATACAATATTAACAAATAATAGGCACCCAGTAACTGGAACTTATCACCGCCTGTTGGGTGAGCCTGGGTAGTGTCCTGGGTGTCCGGCTTGGCTGCTAGTCCGGCGGTCATGTGTTGGAATGCCCGGTGTGGCGTATTAGTTATAACTGACCTGATCCCATAAGTGCTTACACTTCATCAGTAGCCCACTTCATTAGGGCTCCACTTCATCAAGCCCCCCCCCCCCCCCCACTTCATCAGGATTCCACTTCATCAAAGTTCCACTTCATCAGGGGCCAACTTCATCAATGGTCCACTTCATCAGAGGTAAACTTCATCAGAATTCCACTTCATCAAAGTTTCACTTCATCAGTGTCCCATTTCATCAGTGGCCCACTTCATCAGGATTCCACTTCATCAGGATTCCACTTCATCAGGGGTCCACTTCATCAGGGACCCACTTCATAAAGGTCCCACTTCATCAGGGTTCCACTTCATCCGGGGTCCATTTCATCAGGGGTTCACTTCATCGGGAGTCCACTTCATTACAGGTCCACTTCATCAGGGGTCGACTTCATCAGGAGTCCACTTCATCAAGGGCCCTTTTTCAAACAGGTTCCACTTCATCAAGAGCCCACTTCATCAGCGGAGCACTTCATCAGGGGTCAACTTAATCAGGGGTCCACTTCATCAGGGGTGACTTCATCAATATTATAAACATGGTACCGTATTTATGGAGGTATATCATTCATCTAAACATCAGAAAAGGCAGTCTTCATTTGTTGGCCACATAATGAAAAGATAAAACCTGCAACATATTCTGACAAGTGGACAGATTTGTGAAAAGATAGATAAAGAAAGACAGCGAAAGAAAATTCTTGACATTATTGCGTATGAATTGATAATACGCGCCTCTGGAGATCGCACCATGTGTAGAAGCATCATCCCCCACGCCTGTCGGCAAGTTACTTGATAATGATCATTCACCTGAGACGACAATTATGGAATACGGTATAGTTTAAATCTGTCTATTTTTACAAGCACGGATCCTGTTTTAGGATTGCGTTTGCCGTTGATATCAGCGGCAAGTCAAACACTGGGGATCAAACTGTCAGATTGTTCTTGGGTAAAATTGTTGACATTTCTAAATTATATGTTTGCTGTGCCTGATCTAGGAGGACATAATTAGAGCACCAGGTCACGAACTGAATCAGACTTGGGCCAGATTTAATGATGGTGATGCGGATCATCATCATCATCATCATCATCATCATCATCATCATCATCATCATCATCATCATCATCTTCATAATCATCATCATCATCATCACCATCATCATCATCATCATCATCATCATCGTCGTCGTTGTCATTGTTGTGGCAGACAACTGTATGATTACTTGTTGCTGCTATTGTTCAAATCCCGTCCCATCGAGTTGTTCACTCTTGCACTATATAATACACGCCGACTCCGTGGCAGTTCATAATCCCACATACCGCATTAGAAACACAGTGTGTGGGCTATATGGCAGCAGACCGCCTTGCGTTAGTTTTTTATGAAATGGTATGGGTGCCGGTCGTTCAGAAAGCAATGACAAACTACTGAAGGTAAACTTGCCAATTGATCACAAACAGCAAAAAAAAATAAAAATCCTGGAGTTGACTGCGGCGTCCTGTAAAAGATTGTAATAAACGGAGTTGCGGTAATGTAGTGGCTAGATACCTGTCTTCCGAACCGGTGGACTTGAGTTCGATCCGTACAAAGGAGGTTTTAAAAAAAAAACACACACCCATTTATCCCGGGCTACCAGGTCAGCCCAGCCTACATTGGGTGCCAGAAAATGTTTAAGAAGGAAAGGCGGCCGGCGTGAAACAGACAATTTCACCCGCGGGTTCGACACCTGGGCTCGTCACCTACGAAAGTGGGGGAAGGATTGGCCATCTATTCCTCCATGTATTCAGGCTTACAAAATGTGGTGACGCTATCACAACACAGGCCAACACAGGACACTGCTTCGGGAGAATTTAATTACCCTCCTTGCCGCTTGCTTGCTTGATTCAAAAACAAAAATTCCAACTTCGGCCTCATTCAACCTGCTTCTTCAGCCTTGGTTAGAGTTGAGGTCCGTGGTTTTTGTGGGCTATTCGTACTGTTTTTTTTTTTTTTTTGGTTCCGCTTTGGTTGTCGGCAAAGCTTGGTTCTTGTGCTGCCTGGTAATTTCATTAATATCTTATGTTTGGCCTGATAACGACCGGTCCTCAGTCGGACCTACCAGGTTCCGCAGTCTTTCATTTGTTGGTTTCTTTCACTATTAGCACTAATTAGTGCTAGTTATATTTTATGTTGTCCTCTGGAGGACTGATTATGTTTTTGTGGTCCTCACTGAGGTAGGTTATAATTTTTGTGGTCATTACTAGGACCTGCCATATTTTGTGTGACCCTCTCAAGGATTGGTTATTCCTTGTCGGTCTTCACCGGTGTTAGTTCCGGTCATGTCCAGTCTTCATAAGGACTCAATGTAGGCATAGACCGAGAACTCAAGTGCAGTCTCAAGTAGTCCTCCCGGTCAGTCGCCCGTTCTGCTACGTTCGCTGTCGTTATCGGTGTATGCAACAACAAGACGACCCGATCCTACCGCCAGCCTTGTCCAGGAGCCCTCCAGGAAGAGCCACTCACCCGATCGCAGCCCACTGTCCCTCTCAGGACACCCAGGACATTCATCACAAGCGAAATTGATGGATGTCCCAAAAAAGGAATTTGTAACACAGAACAGAGACGAAAAGGTACGAACAGACACTGGTCAGGTTTAATATATATATATATATATATATATATATATATATATATATATATATATATATATATATATATATATATATATATATATATATATATATATATATATATATATTAAAATATGAACTGTCTGGCCAGCTGCTGTATTTCTGCTGGGTTGCTGTTTATGTGCAGGCACTCCGTCATTGTCATTGGAGTCTTAATTTTGATAAAGTATTCTCTTAGATCCCTTCGCTGACTATTGTACTCGTCGCATGTTAGTAAATAGTTTTCAATGGTGTTGTTTTCTAGGCTTTCTCTTGTATATTTCCAGTTTCCCAGTCTGAGTTTCCTTAGTTTTCTGTTTGCTGGTGCTTTCATGTTGTTAATGACTTGCAACTTGTAACTGGGTTCACCCAGCACCTGGTATGCGTGTCGACCTCTAGCGCTGTCTCGCCACTGTTTCCTCCATTCTTGGAGTATGTAGCTTTTGATGATACTCTTTCATTCTACGTTTCCTAGGCATGTGCTGATTTTATTTCTGCTGGTTGGTCATCGTTTCGCCGCTCTGTCTGCTTTCTCGTTTCCAAGGATACTCCTGTGGGCTGGTATCCATCCGATGGTGACTTGACATCCCATGTCGTGTACTCCTTGCCGCCTTTTCTTCTGCAATTTATAACACATCAGGTCCCCTGTCAAGACTCGGCGAATGAGCATGAAGTTATATCATGACTGGGTTTTAATTTTTTTTGTTTATTTGCGTTCGCTCGCTTTGAACTCAAACGTAGTTCATATATGTGCTACAACTTCTAGTGCACTGGACTGATTCTTGCAGGCGGGTTAGCTTTCCCTATTACCAGTGTTCTCCGCCATCAGGCAAAACACTCCGACTTCTGAGGACGAAAAGTCAACATCTTAGTACAACTGACCGGTGTAGGGGTTGAACCCGCTACCACGACATCAGCACAACGGAAGTTTAAGAACAAGCGCTCTTTTACATTCGGCCATGCTGACCTCCGCTGGGGCCGTTTGATCTTATAGACTTGAAGACTTTCGGAAATTAGGGGACTGCGTGATCTCGAGGTACGGTGTCCGTCTCGAGTGCTAGAGGTCTCGGGTTCATGCCCCGGTGAGGACAGAGATTTTTTTCATGTGGACTTCTAGTAATAAAATTTCCCCTTGTCTCTGGGTAGGGAGACCGGACGCCTGTGTGTATTGTTGCGCACGTAAAAAATCCCTTGGCAGTTGGAAATCGAAAAAGAGTAGCCTACCGGCGCTGCCCGGGCAAAATTTCGAGTTAACGATCTACCCAAAATATTTCAGGATCCTCGCCGGTGCTACAGAGTTCGTGCACTGAGCTGAGTTTCTCCAAAACTCAGGTTTGAGTTAGGATGAAAACGGAGCACTTATGGGTTACACCTGTGTGCCGTGATGTTGATCCATCGACTAGACTAAACTAAACTAAGCTTTCGGAAATGGTGATGACCTATTTCCATCCCCGAACACAGACGGCATACCCATGCAGACATGCCCTTGAAGTCTCTAAATGCGAGTACAAGGCTTGAATGCTAACTGCCCACCACTATCATCATAATCATGAGCCATACCGGTAAGCGTAGACTGTAGTGTAAGTGGTTCGCCATCTTATACAATCACCAAAGTCTCCAATAAGGTTTATGTTTTAGTCTCGATGATGCCATGTGGTCAAGCCATTCAGTGTCAGAGTCTTGATTTGCAATCATAAAGGCTCGTGGTTACTAACAGATGTAATAACAATTACTCACACAATGAATGATTGTACATAACACACGGTGACATCTCTCAACTACTTTAATCGCACTTCTCACAAACAGCAATCATAACAGGCATCGCTCAACTCAGCGATAATGCCATTTCAATATACATATATCTACAATACATCAGTTCATAAATGCAATACTACATACCATGCACTCAGTCTTTCTATACTCAACAAGGCTTTCTCTCATCTAGCGTCAACTCATACAATCAATACGTGCACTGCTCTCTTTCCACGTCTGTCCAGTCGTACGGTCCTCGGCTGTCTGACCGCTAGCCGCAGTGAGCCCGCGTTGGTCCTGCTTTCTCTTCTCGTGGTCTCCGTGTACCACGCAGACCCTTTCCCTGTTACTGCGTCGTAAGTGTTAATGCAGTTCACGGGCGTACCTGGCCGTCGTTGCCAGGCGCTGGTGATGAAGACCCGGGGAAGATTCTGACATTCAGGTATGTATCTCTGTGTCTTCCCATTGCTCTTGCCGCAATCAATTTTGCCAGGCTTCACTAAGTTTTCAACTTTATTTATCCTCATATTGTGCCATTAGAATCTTGAATGTCCACGTCTAATTTCTCCAACCAGTTCCCGTTCTTTAAGAACTGTCTCGTCCGTTTTTCTGCCCGTCTACGGTATTCATCGTCTGGATTTACAATGACTCATTTTCAGTCTGGAAGTGTGCAAACATCCTAGTGTCTAAGATTTACCAAATCATTAATGTTTTCTTGTGGGACAATGCAAATACTTTTTTGTAGGACAATTAAATTTTTTTCTTGTGGAACAAAGCAAATGTTTTCTTGTGGGACAGTGCAAATGTTTTCTTGTGGGACAATACAAATGTTTTCTTGTTGGAAAATGCAAATGTCTTGTGGGACAATGCAAATTATTTCTCCTAGGACAATGCACACGTTTTCTTGTGGGCCACTGCAGATTACTTCTTGTTGGGCAATGCAAATGTTTTCTCGTGGAACAATGCAAATATGTGTTTTTTTTTGGTGTGGGACAATTAAAATTATTCTTGTGAAGCACTGCAAATGGTTTTCTTGTGGGAAATGCGAATTATTTCACCTTTCACATAATATCAATGTACAAACAACAAAACATTGTATGTTAAGTTTGATAACTAATATGAAAATCTTCTTCTTATAGTTCATGCCGTGTGGCGTCAGTGATCATGTCTGTCTACGGACGGCCCCTGTCTGGTGTGCTGCCAGTCATTTCTTTATGCCATTATATAAAACTGTCCAGTATCTAATCTCCTGGTTTCCTCCTGCCTCTCTCCCCTTCCAACTTTACCGTTGTAATAAAACAATCTCCAGCTTTCCTCTTCTCCTGACATGAACAAAAAATGTCGACTGTCCTCATCTAATGCGAGTAAATAATCCTCTTTGTGAGTTCACTTCTTTCAAGATATCTTCATTGCTCTTGCTATCCATCCACGATGTTCTCACCAGTCTTCTACAAAACCACATCTATGCAGCCTCCATATAACCCCGAATACGTCTGCTAATTGTCCATGATTCGCTTCCATACATTAGGATTGTTTCAGCATAACTATTTTCCTCATCTCAACTGACAAAGATAAATTGCGGTTGAAATCTCCTTCTTCTTCTTCTTTGCGTTCATGTGGTTGAAATTATTACCAACAAATAAATTTCCGTTCCCAGCCGCCATTGTTTTGCCGTACAATTTTGGTAGAACGAAATTATACTGGGGAAATATGAAAAGCCGTTGATCACTAAAATTAGACGAATATCCGACAGGCAATCACAGATCGCTTCATTAATCTATTTATTGGTTTTGTTTATCACCGTGATCGGGGCTGATAAATCTGGCGCTTGCCCGGCCGGCTCCTGACCTGGTATCCCGCTGTTTGTGACCTAGATTGACGTAGGGTAAACAATATGTTTGGGTTTCCAATGCAAGAAATACCATTCTATAGGCGTCACGTTGATGGCAAGTTAATGAATGGCTGGTATTATTTTCTTCTTCATCATTCTCGTCGCCAACAAAAACATAATGCTTCAGTAAATCAAATTAAATCTACAGGCTCTTTATTTCATCAATATATATGAAAATTAGCTCGTTAACGGACTTTTTTCTGTAATCCTTAATGTGAATACTTTTAAAAACAATAACTTTTAACCTCGGCAGGTTCTTTAATTCTACTTACCTGAGAAGGC